>CM045735.1:25984748-26032248 GCA_024760905.1 Plotosus lineatus
CAACCTGCCTGCACACGCTTTTTCACCTCTTTTCCACACTCTCCATTGCTCTGGATTGTTGAGCCTAAGTACTTAAAATCCTCCACCTTCCTTATCTCTGCTCCTTGTAACCTCACCATTCCTGTTGGGTCCTTGGCATTCATACACATGTATTCTGTCTTACTGAGGCTAACCTTCATTCCTCTCCTTTCCAGGGCATACCTCCACCTCTCTAGGTTTTCCTGCACTTGTTCTCTGCTCTCACTATAGATCACAACGTCATCTACAAACATCATAGTCCATGGAGATTCTTGCCTAACCTCGTCTGTCAGCCTGTCTATCACCATGGCAAACAAGAAGGGGCTCAGAGCTAACTCTTGATGCAGTCCCACCTCCACCTTGAATTCTTTTGTCACACCGACAGCACACCTCACCACTGTCTTACATCTCTCATTCATGTCCTGCACCACTCTAACATACTTCTCTGCCACTCCAGACTTTCTCATGCAATTCCACAGTTCCTCTCTCGGCACCCTGTCATATGCTTTCTCCAGATCCACAAAGGCACAATGCAGCTCCTTCTGACCGTCTCTGTACTTCTCTATTAACATCCTCAAGGCAAACACTGCATCTGTGGTGCTCTTTCTTCGCATGAAACCAAACTGTTGTTCACAAATGCTGACCTCTGCCCTTAGTCTTGCTTCCACTATTCTTTCCCATAACTTCATCGTATGGCTCATCAACTTTATCCCTCTGTAGTTGCCACAATTCTGCACGTCTCCCTTGTTCTTAAAAATGGGCACCAGCACACTTCTCCATTCCTCTGGCATCCTCTCACTCTCTAAGACATTGTTAAATGTTCTTGTCAGGAAATCTACTGCTTCCTCTCCTAGACACTTCCATACCTCCACCGGTATGTCATCAGGGCCAACTGCCTTTCCATTCTTCATCCTCTTCAATGCCCTCCTCACTTCACTCTTACTAATCTTTGCTACTTCCTGGTCCTCAACAGTCACCTCTTCCACTCTTTTTTCTCTCTCATTTTCCTCATTCATCAGCTCTTCAAAGTACTCTTTCCATCTTCCCAGCACACTTCTGTCATCAGTCAATACATTTCCCTCTCTGTCCTTAATCACTCTAACTTGCTGCACATCCTTCCCATCTCCATTTCTCTGCTGTGCCAACCTATATAAATAATTTTCTCCCTCTTTACTTTCCAACCGAGCATACAAGTCATCATACGCCCTCTGTTTGGCCTTTGACACCGCTACCTTCGCCTTACGCTGTGTCTCCCTGTACTCCTGTTTATTCTCTTCGGTCCTCTCTATGTCCCACTTCTTCTTAGCAAACCTCTTCTTTTGTACACACTCCTGCACTTCCTCATTCCACCATCAAGTCTCCTTATCTACTTTCCTTCCAGATGACACACCAAGTATTCTCCTACCTGTCTCCCTGATCACATTAGCTGTAGTTGTCCACTCATCTGGAAGCACTTCCTGACCACCCAAAGCCTGTTTCATCTCCTCCTTGAAGACAACACAACACTCCTCCTTTTTCAGCTTCCACCACTTTGTCTTCTGCTCTGCCTTTGCCTTCTTCACCTTCCTCACCATGAGCGTCATCCTGCACACCACCATCCTATGCTGTTTGGCAACACTCTCACCCACTACTACTTTGCAGTCACTGACTTCCTTCAAATTACATCGCCTACACAAGATGTAGTCTACCTGTCTGCTCCTACCTCCGCTTGTATAAGTCACTCTATGCTCCTCTCTCTTCTGGAAGAAAGTATTTACCACAGCCATTTCCATCCTTTTTGCAAAATCTACCAACATCTGTCCTTCTGCATTCCTGTCCTGGATACCAAACCTGCCTATCACTTCCTCATCCCATCTGTTTCCTGCACCAAAATGTCAATTGAAGTTTGCCCCAATGACTACTCTTTCATCTTTGGGGGTGTTCTGCATCACGTCATCTAACTCACTCCAGAATCTCTCCTTCTCTTCTAGCTCACATCCTGCCTATGGGGCATAAGCACTAACAACATTGAACATCATGCCTTCAATTTCTAACTTGAGACTCATCACTCTGTCTGACACTCTTTTCACTTCTAGAACATTCCTTATAAACTCCTCCTTCAAGATGACTCCTACTCCATTTCTCTTCCCATCCACACCATGAAAAAACAGCTTAAACCCTGCTCCTAAGCTTCTCGCCTTGCTACCTTTCCACCTGGTCTCCTGAACACGCAGTATGTCCACCTTCCTCCTCTGCATCATGTCAGCCAGCTCTCTACCTTTTCCTGTCATAGTTCCAACATTCAAAGTCCCTACTTTCAGTTCTAGACTCCTGCCTTTCCTCTTCTCTCTCTGCCTATGGACACGCCTCTCCTTCTTCGACATCTTCGACCAACAGTAGTCTAATTTCCACCAACACCCTGTTGTTTAACAGCAATGATGGCGGTCATTGTTAACCCGGGCCTTGACCGATCCGGTATGAATTTTATTGATATGACTTGCACATTTTATTTGGAATTTGTTTTACGCCGGATGCCCTTCCTGACGCAACCCTCTGCATTTATCTGGGCTTGGGACCGGCATGAGGGAGAGACACTGGCTTGTGCCCCTCCCTCATGGCTGCATTATATATATATATATATATATATATATATATATATATATATATATATATATATATAAAATCACCCTTGAGATTGTGTATGTGGCTCAACTATGTTATTTGTCTTTTTCTTTGTACATTGATGCATGAGCTGTTTCATTCCATGTTATCGGTGCAGGTGCAGTATGTTCTATGGTCTATCAACAACGGGAAGCCGAAACTAACTATGTGGCAGGTTCGGCGGAAGGGTACTCCATATTCGGACATAATGAAGACTGTGCCCTTGAAACTGTACTGATCTCTTTGCACATGCACAGAAACTGTATAAATACACTGTACGAAGAATGCACCTTTGAGCTGTGGATGAATAAACCAGATTGATTTCATTCATGTGGTTTGTTGTCTTCCATTCCTGGAGCGCTCCAGACACTGAGATATAAGGATTTGGACAGTGTACATGACGAGGTGTGAGGGCCCGATTAAGGCGATCCTTACAATTTGGTGACCCCGACGTGATACTCCTGATCAGGTAAGACAAGATTTATTTGACTACCTGGTTAGCAGTATCTGAGCGTCTGTTTAATCCCTTCTTTAGAAGGGATGGTAATCCCCTTTTCATAAGGGATGGTAACCCTCAGTTCCGGGAACTGGGAAGAGCGCTATACAAATTCACATCCAGATACTTATATGCCAGTGTGATAATTCAGGGGGTTTTTAATTATGGGAAATTCCTTCCCCAAGCCAAATCCCAGAGAAACACCAAAGGAGTGGATGAATAGATGTGGGCTTGCATATTATATTGAACCATGGATTAGCAATTTATCAGGATGGACTGAGGGTATGGCCCAGATGCCTAACTTCCCCCGGGAGGGAACCTTTGATGCAGGATATTTAGCGTCTGAGCATCGCATGATTTATGATGGATTAGGGGATCCAACATGGAACTATGAGTATATGAAGGAAGCTTATGTGAAATGGTATGAAATGAGACCCTATTGGCTGGAAATGAAGAAGATATATGAACCAAAAAAGGTGCGTCATAGCGTGCCAAAACCGAAATTACGGGAGAACAAGAATTAAAAATAAGGGTGTTTGTTGTACACAGGGAGTTTCCCCTGTCACTCCTCTGTCTGCACCCCCGCCCTATCCCGAGACGACGGATAAGACCCCGCTGCTTCCCCCGCGAGCCCTAAGCTTGTGAACGTGCCCAGCATTTATCCTTCCTTAGCAGCTCTGGAGGAAGAGCCAAAAAAGAAGAACCCCTCAGTTAGACCACGTGTCAAGGTTCCGCCACCACCACCTCCCCCCGAGGAGAGTGAGGAATCGGACGATGATTGGTACAACCCCGATGATGTGGGGCCAGACACTGGTTCCATACCACCGCCCCCACCGGTCGCGCCCCCGCCCATCAAGAATACGGCATGCATTTGGGTGAATAAGGGACGAGGAATTGAATTAAGGCCCCCGTCCACAAGCGAGCTTAGAGATATTATTAATATGCTCCCTCCGTTGGACCAGATGTTAGCATTCGTGGACATGTTGATCCGAGGTACCAGGTACTGTTAATTGACAGGGGGCCAATTTCCGCTTCATCCTACAGGCAGTTATGAAAGATACGTATAATGAGGCTACCATACTGGCACAGGTTCCGTGCCTGGCCCCAGCTAATGAGGTCGTGACTAATGTGAAAGTCGAGGAAGAAGTGGAACCAGGGGCTGGATATAGGGTCACACGCTCCTCACAATATCGTTTCACCTTATACTGGCGCGATGACCCCAGGGCCATGGACGTGCTCCGAGCCCAACTTATACCCTTCCTATTAGCTCTAAGGGAGGGCAATCGCGACTTATCTCATGTCACCAATTGCAAACAAAAAGTTGGTGAGCTCACCTCCGTTTTCTGGAGTCATTTCTCCGAAACCTGGAGACATGTGGGCGGATTTGACCTCAGGGAAGAAGGGCCTAACCCACTTTTCCTGTCCACCTTTCTGGCCAACTGCCGCCCTGAAGTCCAGACGGCTCTTAAGCCACATTGGACGGATAGGCAGCGTTTAGCCGTGCTCACAGCTGGAGAACATGTGAGAATGCTTGAGGCAGATGGAATATTAGTGGTAAGGAATAAAGCATGTTTATCAGTGGCTCCCCAAAGCGGAAGCCAGCATTATAAGAAGGGACAAAAAGATGAGAAGAGAAAGCCTGGTAAGTGTCATTATTGTAAGAGAGAAGGACATTGGATAAGTGAATGGAGAAAGAAGTTGAGGGATGAGCAGTTGAAGGGCCAAGAGCACCCACAGGGCCAACACTCCCAACATTCCCGAGGTGGACCTGGACAAAGTCAAACCCGAGACCCCCGAGGCTAGGCTTTATCATCCAGACAATAAGTAGGGCTGCCCGCGGAGTCAGGAACCCTTGGCCGTCAGTATGATGCATTTGTCTTTTTCCTCTACCAACAATGAAGCTATCCCACTGATCCCGATAGTAGTGTGTGATGCTGAATACTGATTTGTTTTGGATAGTGGTGCCACACTATCTTCATTGGGGAGGGAATACTCAGGCGCTCTCTCCTCTCGGTCAACTAGCTCTGTGGGTATTGATGGGGTTCCTTTCTCTTCACAGCTTACACCCCCGCTCCCTCTGCGTTTTCCAGACGACCCCTCTCTCGATGAATTACAAATCACTTATTCTTTTGTGTATATGCAGGAATGTCCATTTAATTTACTCGGTCGTGATCTCATGAGACTCCTTGGTTTACAAATTTCTTTTTATGGTTCGAGCATGATCATCTCCACGTCAGAATCTCTGTCTCCTTCTTTGATTGCATTAACCTCCTGTGAATTACCTTTTAATGTTAACGCAGCATGTGCAGTGAGTGAGATGGCAGAGCAATGTTCTCCCCTGGATCAACTGCCCAGGACATTATGGGCTGAGCACAAAAATGATGTGGGCTGCGTCGATTGTACTCCTTATGAGGCTAAGGTAAAACATATTACACCTATTTTAATAAAACAATACCCACTCTCCAACTCTAAGATGCAAGGTATCGATGTTGTATTATCTACACTCCTGGAACAGGGTATTGTTGTTCCGTGTACAAGCTCTTATAACACGCCCATAAACCCTGTGCCAAAGCCGGATGGTTCTTGGCGACTAACACAGGACCTGAGGAGGATTAACGACCTCATAGTGCCTGTCGCGCCCCTGGTGCCGAACGTTCCTTCCATCATGTCTGACATACCACATACACACACGCACTTTTCCGTGATTGACCTGTGCTCTGCTTTTTTCAGCGTTCCTGTAGAACCAGACACTCGGCCTCTGTTCGCATTTATGCATAGGCAGCAGTAGTACACCTGGACACGCCTCCCACAAGGTTTCATTGATTCTCCCGCGGTGTTTGCTACCGTTGTACGGTGTGCACTAGGGTGTTTTGTTCCCCCTGAGGGTTCCTGTGTTCATTCCTATGCAGATGACTTGCTGGTGTCAGCATTAAGCTCCGAGATCTGTTCCCAAGCCACACTCGCTGTCCTTCGGCTCCTGGGTGAAAAGGGCTTCAAGGTCTCATGAAAGAAGTTGCAATACTGTAAACCCACAGTTATTTACCTGGGCTATGAACTCTCTCAGCGCTCAAAGAAATTGACCCAAGATCGCGTCAAGATCATCGTCGACACCCAGCAACCTGCTACCAAGCATGCCTTACTTGCTTTCCTGGGGTTGATCAATTACTGCAGGCAGTGGATCCCAGACTGCTCTCTTTATGACAAGTGCCTCAGGTCCGCCATCCACCACACGGACCCACTTCAAAAGCCCCTTGTGTGGACTGAGGACATGCAACATGCCTTTGCAGCCCTCAAAACGGCCCTCTGCTCAGCTCCAGCTCTCGGCCTGCCGAACAATGAACTGCCCTTCCACCTTTATGTTGCTCACCAGGGGGGAACTGCCTCTGGGGTTTTGGCTCAGGAGCATTTTTTTTTTTTTTTGGGGGGGGGGGGGGGTGAAGCCCTGTGCTTTCCTTTCAAAAACACTAGACACTGTAGCTCAAGGTTTACCCGCGTGTCTTCGTGCTGTGGCTACGTGTGCGTTAATGGTCTTAGACACCGAGAAGATCGTCTTGTCGCACCCTTTGATTTTACACTCACAACACCAGGTCCAACAGATCCTACGAAATTTGAACACACAACACATGTCATCACAGCGCAGGTCTGGTTACGAGGCCATTCTATGCGCCACTGATAACCTCACGATTAAATCTACTTCTTCTCTTGATACCGTGGCTCACACCTTACAGCGTCTGCTTAATGCTCAAGATGACTGTGAGCCCTGCCCTCACGACTGTTTGCAAGAAATTGTTGTCGCTACAAGCATTAGGTCTGACTTTTGTTCTACACCTTTACCTACAGGTGAGGTCCTGTTTGTGGACGGGTCATGCTCTAAACCTGCCGACGGTACCCTTCACTGTGGATATGCCGTCTGCCGCCTTCCGGATGTAGTGGTCGAATCTCATTCACTCCCCTTTATGTCTGCTCAAGCTGCAGAATTGTTTGCTCTTACTCACGCGTGCATCTTATCTGCTGACCACGAGGTAAGCATTTACACTGATTCCAGGTATGCTTTTGGCATGGCCCATGATTTTGGCCGCATATGGCTATCCCGTGGCTTTGTTGCAGCCGACAGTAAACCCATTTCGCACTCCTCGCTGGTACAAGACCTCATCGAGGCTTGTGCCCTCCCCACACGGTTAGCCATCGTAAAAACTCGCGCACATGTAACTAGACAAACTTCTGAGATCCGGGGTAATTCCCTAGCTGATCGGTGTGCAAAGGAGGCGGCTGCCGGTGGCGTTTTGCCCCCGTTTCTTAACGTGTCATTGGTTTCTACTGGTGACATGATCAGCGCTCTTCTTCCAGATTTGGACCTAAAAACCATCCAAGCCTCTGCCGTAAACACTGATAGTCAACACTGGGACTCTCAGGGCGCCCAGCTAAAGGATGGCATTTGGCTCGATGCCACCGGTCGCATCTGTATGCCTAAATATTGTCTCCCTTTCCTTGTCCGCGAGTTTCATGGTACTACACATCGCGGACGTAGAGGGGTAATATCCGAGATGGAAAAAGTTTTTTGTGTTGAAAATCTACATATGCTAGTACACAACAGCCTAGACAGATGCTTAATATGTGCACAAAATAATGTGTCTATACTGGTAACCTCGCATCAACACCTCCCGAAGCCGGACACTTCGTTTCAAGAATGGCAAATTGATTTCACCTACATGCCTAGACAAGGGCCCTTCAAATATCTGTTGGTGATAGTCGATAAGTTCTCCAGATGGGTAGAAGCATTCCCCTATGGGAAAGAGAACGCGTGGGTAGTGGTTCGGAAACTATCACAGGAGATTATTCCCAGATACGGCCTCCCGGTGGGAATTGATTAGGACAAAGGCACACCCTTCACCTCAAAAGGTCACTCAACTGTTGGCCCAAGAGCTAAAGCTCAATTGGCGTTTCCATGTCCCATATCACCCTCAGTCCTCAGGAATTGTGGCACGAACAAACAGAACAATCAAGGGGAAATTGCGGAAAGCCATGCATGCCACGGGATCTAGAAATTTGGGTGTCGGTCCTACCAGTGGTTTTGGCTGACTTAAGGATGACTCCACAAGAAGCCCTAGGGGAACTGTCCCCCTACGAGGTAGTCATGGGAAGACCTTTTCCCACTCCATGGAAAAGGGGTACGCAGGCTTTGGGAACGGAAGATTTGGACATTCATATGAGCGAGTATGCTGCGGGTCTCATAAAAACCCTGAATGATCATTGGAAACGCACCAATCAAAAAACTTCTGTCCCATCGCACACCAGCACGCACCCCTTTAAGGTAGGAGATAGTGTGCTGGTTAAGAAATTTGCGAAACTAAATTCTTCTCTAGATGAGACCCCTTATAGTGAACCCACAGACATACTCGCCACCACTCGAACCGCCGTATTAACCGACCTTTTTCCACAGTGGATCCACGCCACTCGGCTGAAGAAGAGCCCGCAATAACAGCAGTATTCATGTTTGCGTGTTGTTATCTGTTCTGTTCTCACTGATTCTTTTTCAGGAGAGAGGATCCGGCTCAGCCCTAAAACACACTGTCAGTTCAATAAGCACTATCTTTTTACTGGCTCTTGACAGCAACAGCACATCGGGACGCAAAGTAGTGGTGACGACTTCTGGTGGGAATCTCAGCCGCTTCTTGAGATCTACCTGCAGTTCCCAGTATCCTGCTGTCGCCAGAAGACCAGTGTCTGTAGACCTCTTATTAGCGGGTGCTGCTCCCCCCTCTCTGACAAAGTTGATGAAAGTCAGCTAGAAGCTAGAATGTGTTCCAGGTTTGCTGGCCTACCACATAACTTGCAGGTAGGGTCTACAGTGAGCTTCCAGGTTCTGAGGTTGACTGGTGCAGGCAGTACATCATAAACAGAGCGTAGGAGAAATCCAATTCTCTGGTGGTCCATCTTCCACATGTTGCTCCAAGACACCCTCCTTGGCTGAACCCCTTCCCATCTCAACCAACTGCCCTGTTCTTTTTTTTTTAATCAAAACAGCTGCCGCTTGTCTTCTCTCTTCCTCTGTGGACCGAACCTCACTCTCGACCATCTTGCTCTTCTCTACATTTGATGCTGCCCTCCAGCTTGCTCTGGTTAACACATCCTAGCCCTAACCTGCCCGTAGTTGTCATCCCCACTATGTCACTGTGTCTGAGCCTGGATTCTGCATCCTTTACAGCCTTGTCTGCTTTCCACTTCCAACCAGTGTTAACCTCCACCCGGGCTCCACTAACTTTCTCATCTGCGCTGTCTCACAACATCATAACAAAGTTGTTGGCGGTTCTGGAGTCATAAGCGCGTCGGAGTCCCCAAGGTATTGGTCTCTGTTCTCATCAGAGTATACTTTCCATAGGTGGTCCTTGACTTCTTGTCTTGGACACTCCAGCCTGCCTGATCCCTTGTCTCCAAGGAGCTTCTTTGTGAATTGGAAGGGATTAGATGTGAAGCTTGCGCGCTTTCTTGATCCTTACGGTTCTTCCTGTTGTTCTCTGCCCTTCTAAGTGAAGAGATCTCTTCGCGCAGATTCTTCCTCAACTCGGCCAATCATGGTCTCTCTTCCTCTGGAGCTACCCTGTATCTGGCTGTGAGGCGCCGTATGTCGCCCCTGAGCCAATTGACCTTTTGCTGGCGTCGATTTATTATCAATGTTGTCCTTGGGAATTTCTTCTCCTGAACACCAAATCTGCTTAGAGCCCTACTGTACATAATTGTTGCCATAGATGAAAGCTTGCAGTCTACCCTCCCAGCAAAAATACTTTCAAGCATCATGTCTACATCATCCTCAAATGCGTACCATTCTTTCTTCTGTGAACTACCTGGCCACTTGATCCACTCTTTCCTGTCTTTGTTTGCTGACAGTTTGCCTTGAGTGCCTTCAGATTCTGGCAGGCTGCTCTCCTCCGAGCCTATCATAACTTTCTCTGATCTGTCACTGTTGACCTCATCCTTAGATGGAACTTGGAGGTTCTGGACACGGTGGGGTGTAACCTGGTCCTGCCCCTCCTCCGTCTCATGAGGTTGCCCTGTGCGTTATTCCATCCTTAGAATTTGGGGACAGCCCATCTTTGCTCGGTGGATCTTCAGCCCCTTCTCGTTCTTGCATGTCTTTCCACAACTTCAGCAACCCTAGTTGAATCATTGGTCTGTCTCGTTGTCCGTTGGCAATCTCGTATGTCGTTAACCGATGTCTGGCTAGTCGGTCATTCATCCTCCCCCGCTCTCAAACGACTTTGGGGGTATCTCTCAATGTACTTGTCCATAGCAAGTGGAATGAGATCCTTCTCACGAAGGGTGTACTTCGGCCTGCCAAGCCTTAGTACTCACCAGTGCTGTCTTTCCAAGCTGTCAACTGTCTCTCCAGTCGTCACCATTCTATTCACGGTTGCCAACTAGTCTTTCCTAGTAGTCACTGGGATCTCCAGGTAGTTGTGTACTTTTAAACAATATAATACATGTTCAAAAATTTTAGGCTTATGGAAGGAAGTTGTTCCTGGTGTCATTTTTAGAGTTTTTATTGATTTATCAACTTCTCCCAAATGCTGATATTGGCATCAGAACCTGACCCTCTTTTACCAATTTTCATATTTAAACCACTCATATCTGAATAAAATATAGATCTAGAAATTTGACTTAGTTAATATCAACAGACTAGGTAGTCAAGACATAATGTGCAATATTGCAAGTGATTATGTGCATGAGCCAAAAAGGAAGCAGAAAGCATCAGACTTCCCTGTCCCCACACTGTGGTGTGGGATTGCCTCTCATAGACAAGACCTACATAGTGCCTCCCCGTGGTGACATATGGGCAACTAGGCACCTTGCGGCCCCAGGCTGTACTATGAGCGCTCAGAGGAGGTCATGCCCCTAGAGGTGCAGTATGGAGGCCCACCGGTGCGTGGACACGCCCTGATATCCACCAACATGACCTCCAGCTATGGGTTAAATAGTCTCACTGCCTTGTGAGTACTAGGGATAGTTAAAGGCTAAGGGAAGCAACCCTGACAGAAATATCGGCGTGGAGTCCCGCAGGCATACAGACTAGGTCATCGACCATCTTCCTGGAAACTCCTGCAGGCACACTGATGCCAGATGTACTGCATGTGGGCGAGAAGGGGATCTTGATGTTTGGGCAGCCCAGGATCTCCATAGACTAGCCCAGGCATTACGCCATGAAGAGGACACTCCATCTTTGTGTCACGCACGAAGGCACAACATAGAAGACAGCAGTTACGGGTTATAAGTCCAAACTTGATTGGCGAAGAGTAGGGCACCATGGGTTGTCTCCAACGGTGGGAGGAGGCTTTGTGTTCCATTGATTGACTACTGCCTACCATAACGCTTTACGCCCGATGGTGACTAATTCTTCACACAAGAATTAAGAGCCTAAAAATTTAATACATATCACTACTGGCATCTGGGGAACGACTGTGACGAATGCGGTACGTTTCCTGTTGAAGCGGAAAATGGAATTGCGTCATCTTTTCCCGCGCTTTTTTCAGTTGGGCTAGAGACATCATGAGTGGGTGACGTCCGTGAGTCATTGTTCAAATTGTCAGTTCCTAAAGCACCATGGATCAAATACCTGGTGAGATTCATGCACATAAAAAAAATCATCATTGAAGAATGATAGTTTTGTAATTTTATGAGGTAGAAGGTAGAAATAGTTTATTGAGTTCATTTTACTAAAAAAAAAAAAAAAAACCAAACCAAACAAACAAAAAAAAAAACCACATTTTATATGAGTGACGTTTTCGTCACAATCAGCGGTATGAACAAGCTTGGCTGTCAACAGTGATTACTTACAACATAGTTCACAAATAGTAGAATTCCTGCAAAAAAATGTGTGTTTTTATACCAATATGCTTATAATTTTTATGGAAACTCAATACGAGCTTCAATTATAAACATTATTGTTTTCTGTGAGGAATATCTTGGTATTATTTATCGATTCAAAGTGAGTCATCATGAGGTAAGTCTGACCCAATTTCATCATTTAGAAAACATAATCGTTGACTTAATTTGACTGGTGAATGTTTCTCATTATTCAATTTCACCACCGGTATATCAATCGCCCCCAGAACTTTTTATGGCAGGGAAAACATCAGTGTCGAAACTGCTGAGTTGGCCACTTATGACGATAGTGACAAATCTGAGACAGAAATGGATTACAGTATAATGACGAGGTGGCTGATCTCAACTTCATTCCTGATGATGTGAATATGGAAAAGGAAATACAGTAGATCTGGATGGAGATTCAGCCGTTATCATAGATGAACAAGCCCTAATGCCAACTACAGATAATTCAACGAGGCGAAATCTCACTCAACAGTGGTCAGTGCTTCAAAATGAAAATCCTTAAGGTACAGTGCCCTTCCTTGGTCCTGATCCATCTTGTTCTACTGAAATTCTCTCTTCAGTCGTGGAATATTTTGCTGCGGGACTGTCAGACCATCAAGATTACCTGGATTATCATAGGATATGAAATGTCAAAAGGCAATAACGAAAAAAGGACGAGGTGCAATTGAAGCTGCTAAAATAGAGGATGAAAGCTCAGAAGCGGTATACATATGTAAAATGGTTCAACAATAGAGTCGTGAACATGTTATCATCTACGTTCACAAAAGTCGACCCCGTTACTACAGGACATCGCTTTGATTCCAAAACAGAGAAGATAGTTGAAGTTGATTGTCCTGATATCGTGAAGCTGTACAATAAATCAATGGGAGGAGTAGATTTAGCCGATCAACTAATCTCGCTTTATAGGAATCCCATCAGATCTAAGAAATAATTTATGAGACCAGTGTTGCTGTCATCTGATCTGATGAAGGCTGGTATAGTGTGCAGGAAGAAGCTTCTGGCACATAGCCGAGCAAACCTCCTAAAAAGGGCTGTCATCATCCTTCAGTTGCTGTTCAAAAAGACGGCGTTGGGCATCTTCCACAAATTATAGAAAAAAGATAAAGATGCAAAAAATGCAACGTGAGCCTGTGCCTGAACAGCAAATCCAACTGCTTCGAAGCTTACCATGAGTAGTTGCAGGATAAAGTACCACAGAACCGTGAACACCCTTATTTTCATACCAAAGGATTTTTTATAAGTTTTTAATTTCAACGTGATCCATTTTATTTTACATATATTTATAAGTACCATTTGTGCCAGTATTTCTATGCCAAAATATTCTTATAAGTCTCGTTTTATACCATTACTTTTGTAAAAGAGAATTTTTTTCAAGGTTTGTGATATATTGTGATGTGTTATTAATAATGCAATAAAGGATTTGTGATAAAAAAAAATAATAATTTTCACACTTTACAAAATTTGTACGTTTCCTACAGATGTGAGTTCGTCACCCATTATTATTAATATTTATTCAATCTTTCCTACCGGTGACCAATTAGTCACATGCTATTATTTTTTTATAATTAATGCAAAATTCATATTTTCAGAACATATTATGTTTAACCAGCTTACCCAAGTCCCCAAAAAGCATGAAATAGTTTAGTTTTTTGAGCAAGAATTTTTTAGTTTTATAGTTAGAAAATAATTCGGGGTGTATAAGGTTAAACTGGGCAGACCCCAGTCAGTTAGTTGTTAATCTGCCACAATCTGTCTGCTTCTTGGGGTGTAAGGAGCTTATGGGTTACGCCAGACAAGCAGACTGCAAACAGTGCACCTGGGATGAAGAAAGAAAAAACAAAGTTGCCAGCATTTCGCATAACAAGCTGGAATGTACGAATGATGATGCCAGGCTTATCAAGTGATCTACAACAGATCAGCGATACACGCAAAACCGCAATAATTGACTCGGAATTGATGAAGCTTAATGTCGACATTGCAGCTTTGCACGAGACAAGACTGGCTGATGATGGTTAAATTCAAGAGAAGAACTATACTTTCTTCTGGACGGGAAAGGGAGAGGATGAGCGTCGTGATCATGGCGTGAGGTTTGCGGTCAGAGCATTGCTTCTTCCCATGATTCAACCACCAACAGGAGGCACAGCACGTTTACTCACGATGTGAGTAAACTTGAGCACTGGCACTGTAAACCTCATTTCATGCTATGCCCCTACCCTCACCTCCAGTCTTGATGAGAAGGATGCTTTCTATGATGAACTTGATTCCTTGGTTCAGCAGATATCACAAACTGAAGACCTTTATCTTTACCCTTTATCGGGACTACCACCCCGGTTTGCTAATCTAGAGGTACAGCCCTCGATGACCACGCGATGTTGCAGAGATGTGCCAACCAAGACAGTCCTACAGCATCCACAGCCCTGAGATATTCAGGGTAGGTCTCATCAAACCCTGGAGCTCGACCACCAAGGAGCTTTTTGACGACCTCAGCGACCTCCACTCCAGTGATGGGCAGACCCCCACTCAAACCCCCAGGGTCTTCCTCCTCCATGGAGGGCGTGTTGGTGGGATTGAGGAGGTCCTCAAAGTATTCCCTCCACCTCCCGATGATATCCCCAGTCATGGTGAGCAGCTCCCCACCTCCACTGCAAATAGTGTTTGTGGAGAACTGCTTCTCCCTCCTGAGGCGTCGGATGGTGGTCCAGAACCTTTTTGAGGCCAGACAATAATCACTCTCCAGGCCTTCACCAAACTCCTTCCATGCCCGAGATTTTGCATCTGCGACAGTTTTAGCTGCAGCACGCTTGCCCTTCCGTTACCTGTCTGCTAGCTCGGGAGTCCCACAGGCCAGTAAGACCCGATAGGCCTCCTTTTTCAGCTGGACAGCCCCCATCATCACAGGTGTCCACCATCAAGTTCGGGGGTCACTACCACGACAAGTACTGAAGACCTTCCGGCCACAGCTATGGGCTGCCGCCTCAGCAATGGAGGCACAAAACATGGCCCATCCCGATTCCATGTCACTCACCTCCTCTGGGACGTGGTTGTAGCTCTACCGGAGGTGGGAGTTAAAGACCTCTTAGACAGGGGACTCCACCAAATATTCCCAGCAGCCCCTAATTGCACGCTTGGGCCTGCCAGGTCTGGAAGGCGGCCTTCCCCGCCATCGAAGCCAGCTCATCACCAGGTCATGATCGGTTGACAGCTCAGTTCCCCTCTTCATCTGAGTGTCCAGAACATATGGCCGCAAATCCAGTGACACGACTACAAAGTCAATCATCAAACTGCAACCTAGGGTGTTCTAGTGCCAAGTGCACTTATGGGCACCCTTATGTTCGAACATGGTGTTCATAATAGACAAACTGTGACGAGCACAGAAGTCCAACAATGAAACACCACTTGGATTCAAACTGGAGAGGCCGTACCAACCGATTTCACCCTTCCATGTCACACTGTCGTTGCCCACATGGACATTGAAGTCTCACAAGACAATGAGTGAGTCTACCAGGGGAGCGTTCTTCAACACCCCCTCTAAAGACTCCAAGAAGAGTGAGTACTCTGAACTGTTATTTGGTGCATAAACACAAATAACAGTCAGGACCCGTCCCCCCACCCGAAGGTGGATTGACATCGTCACAAAGCAGCTTTATACAGTAAAAGTAGGAGTTTACAAAGTACATGAGTTTAAACATTTTCTACAGCCCCTAAATATCCCTTATGAGCGACAATTGCAAGGACAAACTCTTCACTTGACACAAGGAAGAAACCTTGAGAGAAACCAGGCCCAAAAGGGAAACCCATCCTGATTTGGGTGAAGCCAGAAGGATACCAACCATATATGAGAAACTTCATTACATTACAAAATGTAGTCCGGTTGGTTATACCACAACTGTAAGTCCCAAAATCTCATTACAGTTATTTATACTGATAATCTAGGGCAGGGGTGTCCAAACCTTTTTCACTGAGAGCCACATCCATAAAAATATAGGAGGGGCTGGGCCACTTACTAGAAATTATGTATATATAGTTAGATAGTTATATATAGTTATATATAAGTTAGAAAAATCAATTAAAAGTGGTCAAATATGTTATATTGTTGAATATAATTAAAGACAAAACATCACAGCTTTCCATAAATGGATCTTTACTGATTTATTCAAAAAAAGTTTTGGTAGCTCATTCTTAGAACAGCATTCTCAGATTTCTTCGTAGTCAGAAAACTCACAGTACAAAGAACAATAAAGGGGGAAATGGGACGGGTACATTTCAAGCTTGTTATTTAAGTTATTAGGCTTAGCAACACACATATTAACATTCTTTAGAAACTGTTATCAACATTAACAGACTGAATTTGACTTAATAATGTAATAAGTTCATGAGGGGCAGTGGTGGTCTAGTGGTATAAGGCGCTGGATTGCTGATCCAAAGGTTGGGGGTTCGAGTCCCACTCTCCACAAGGTTGTCACTGTCTCCCCCAGTGCAGCTAACTGGATTATCAAAGGCCGGCCATGTCTCTCACTGTCTATGTTGTGAGGCATGTAAAAGAATCATTGCTGACTTTGACAAGAGTAGGCTGCAAAGCCGTCAGCATGTTTCCGCCCTGCGATGGCCTGGCGAGCTGTCCAGGGTGTACTCTGCCTTCGCCCTGAGTTGGCTGGGATGGGTACCAGCCTCCCCGCGACCCGAATTAGGATGAAGCGGTTGCAGAAAAAAAATGATGATGAGTTCATGACGAAGACATACAGTTTCAACAACATTTATTTCTCTTGTAACTGTTTGTCTGTCTGACTTCCTTTCGGCTTTTTCCCTTTTACTCGGGAGTCGCCACAGCGAATCATCTGCTCGTGGTTGCCATGTTGGGACGAACTCCTTCTTCCGGTGCTATTCCGGATGTAATTACACTAGACACAATATAGTCCCTGGGATGGGTGTGAACTGGGAGAAACCATTACAAATAACAGGAGTGCATATAATTTTACTAAATTATTCTGGTATTAGCTGCACTGGGGATGTAAATCGGACCATCCAGCTGCGGTGGCCACTCGAGCTAAAAATCCGTAAAAATATCAGTTGATCAAGGAGCAAATCTGCATCAGAAGACATCAGCTGACTTTGTGTGTGTGAGCACTCTGCGTGTTAACAAGAAAAAATGCATATAAGAAAGTGGTGCGCATTTAGGATCTGGCACGCCCCTTAGATCAAAAGGTGCAGGATACTTAGTCTTCTTCTTCTTCTTCTTTTACTTTCGGCTGCTCCCTTCAGGGGTCGCCACAGCAAATCATCCGCCTCCACCTCACCCTGTCCTCCGCATCTTCTTTTCTGACTCCAACGACCTTCATGTCTTCCTTCACCACATCCATAAATCTCTTCTTCGGTCTTCCTCGAGGCCTTCTGCCTGGTAGTTCCAACCTCAGCATCCTACTGCCAATATACTCACTATCCCTCCTCTGTACATGTCCAAACCATCTCAATCTAGCCTCTCTGACTTTGTCTCCAAAACATCTTACGTGGACTGTCCCTCTGATATACTCATTTCTGATCCTATCCATCCTCGTTACTCCCAGGGAGAACCTCAACATTTTGATCTCCGCTACCTCCAGCTCTGCCTCCTGCCTTTTCCTCAGCGCCACTGTTTCTAAGCCATACAACATCGCTGGCCTCACCACCATCTTGTACACTTTTCCCTTCATTCTTGCTGACACTCTCCTATCGCACATCACACCGGATACTTTTCTCCAACCATTCCTGCCTGCCTGCACACGCTTCTTCACCTCTTTTCCACACTCTCCATTGCTCTGGATTGTTGAGCCTAAGTACTTAAAATCCTCCACCTTCGTTATCTCTGCTCCCTGTAACATCACCGTTCCTCCTGGGTCCTTCTCATTCACACACATGTATTCTGATTTTCTGAGGCTAACCTTCATTCCTCTCCTTTCCAGGGCATACCTCCACCTCTCTAGATTTTCCTGCACTTGTTCTCTGCTCTCACTACAGATCACGATGTCATCTGCAAACATCATAGTCCATGGAGATTCTTGTCTCACCTCGCCTGTCAGCCTGTCCATCACCATAGCAAACAAGAAGGGGCTCAGAGCTGACCCTTGATGCAGTCCCACCTCCACCTTGAATTCGTCGGTCACACCGACAGCACACCTCACCACTGTCTTACATCTCTCATACATGTCCTGCACCACTCTAACATACTTCTCTGCCACTCCAGACTTCCTCATGCAATACCACAGTTCTTCTCTTGGCACCCTGTCATATGCTTTTTCCAGATCCACAAAGGCACAATGTAGCTCCCTCTGACCTTCTCTGTACTTCTCTATTAACATCCTCAAGGCAAACATTGCATCTGTGGTGCTCTTTCTTGGCATGAAACCAAACTGTTGTTCACAAATTCTGACCTCTGCCCTTAGTCTAGCTTCCACTATTCTTTCCCATAACTTCATCGTATGGCTCATCAACTTTATCCCTCTGTAGCTGCTGCAACTCTGCACGTCTCCCTTGTTCTTAAAAATGGGCACCAGCACACTTCTCCTCCACTCCTCCGGCATCTGCTCACTCTCTAGCACCTTGTTGAATGTTCTTGTCAGAAAATCTACTGCTACCTCTCCTAGACACTTCCATACCTCCACAGGTATATCATCAGGACCAACTGCCTTTCCATTCTTCATCCTCTTCAATGCCCTTCTCACTTCACCCTTACTGATCTTTGCTACATCCTGCTCCTCAATGGTTACCTCTTCTACTCTTTTTCTCTCTCATTTTCCTCATTCATCAGCTCTTCAAAGTACTCTTTCCATCTTCCCAGCACACTTCTGTCATTTGTCAATACAGTTCCCTCTCTGTCCTTTATCAATCTAACTTGCTGCATGTCCTTCCCATCTTTATTTCTCTGCTGTGCCAACCTGTATAGATCATTTTCTCCCTCTTTACTATCCAACCTATCATACAAGTCATCATACGCCCTCTGTTTGGCCTTAGCCACTGCTACTTTCGCCTTACGCTGTGTCTCCCTGTACTCCTGTTTACTCTCTTCGGTCCTCTCAATGTCCCACTTCTTCTTGGCTAACCTTTTCCTTTGTACACACTCCTGCACTTCCTCATTCCACCACCAAGTCTCCTTATCTACTTTCCTTCCAGAGGACACACCAAGTACTTTCCTACCTGTGTCCCTGATCACATTTGCTGTGGTTGTCCAGTCATTTGGAAGCACTTCCTGGCCACCCAAAGCCTGTTTCAACTCCTCCTTGAAGACAACACGACACTCTTCCTTTTTCAGCTTCCACCACTTTGTCTTCTGCTCTGCCTTTGCCTTTTTCACCTTTCTCACCATTAGAGTCATCCTGCACACCACCATCCTATGCTGTTTGGCAACACTCTCACCCACGATGACTTTGCAGTCACTGACTTACTTCAAATTACATCGCCTACACAAGATGTAGTCTACCTGTGTGCGCCTACCTCCGCTTTCATAAGTCACCCTATGCTCCTGTTTCTTCTCAAAGAAAGTATTCACAGCCATTTCCATCCTTTTTGCAAAATCTATCAACATCTGTCCTTCTGCGTTCCTGTCCTGGATACCAAACCTGCCCATCACTTCCTCGTCCCCTCTGTTGCCTGCCCCAACATGTCCATTGAAGTCTGCACCTATGACCACTCTTTCACCTCTGGGGGTACTCTGCATCACTTCATCTAAGTCACTCCAGAATCTCTCCTTCTCTTCTAGCTCACATCCTGCCTGTGGGGCATAAGCACTAACAACATTGAGCATTACACCTTCAATTTCTAACTTGAGATTCATCACTCTGTCTGACACTCTTTTCACTTTTAGAACATTCCTGACAAACTCCTCCTTCAAGATGACTCCGACTCCATTTCTCTTCCCATCCACACCGTGATAAAATAGCTTAAACCCTGCTCCTAAGCTTTTAGCTTTGCTACCTTTCCACCTGGTCTCCTGAACACACAGTATGTCCACCTTCCTCCTCTGCATCATGTCAACCAGCTCTCTACCTTTTCTGTGCATAGTTCCAACATTCAAAGTCCCCACTCTCAGTCCTAGACTCATGCCTTTCCTCTTCTCTCTCTGCCTACGGACACGCCTCCCACCTCTCCTTCTTCGACGTCTTCGACCAACAGTAGTCCAATTTCCATCAGCACCCTGTTGATTGACAGCACTGATGGCGGTCGTTGTTAACCCGGGCCTCGACCGATCCGGTATATAGGTAATACTTTTGATTTGCATCATCAATAATTGGCATTGGTTTTACGTCGGATGCCCTTCCTGACACAACCCTCTGCATTTCTCCGGGCTTGGGACCGGCATGAGGGGGAGAGACACTGGTTAGTGCCCCCCCCACCTCATGGCTGCATTTAGTGACACCTCAAATAAAGGCTACTGCAGGAGAATTCTCTTACAAAGGCCCACAGTTGTGGAATAACCTTCCACTTAATGTTTGGGACTCAGACAGTCTCAGTTTTTAAGACAAGGCTGAAAACTTACTTGTTTAGGCAAGCATTTTGTTAATAGCCTTTTATTAATTAAAGGAGCAGCTCTGGGGGTCTCAGGCATAGAGGGTTTTGGTAAACTACGATGTTGGAATGTTGTTGCTCCCTCACTTGATATACTCTCCCAAGTCCGTTAACGGTGGGGTGGCTGATTTCCCAATGACACAGGGTGTTCTCATGTCTGTCTTCCTTCTGGTTCTCTCTCTTTTAGTTTTGCTGCCATAGCCAATCATGCCAGAGTCCCTGCTTGCATTCAGCAATGATAAAATCTATTTCCATTACACTATTATGAGTATCTTTCTCTCTGTTTTTGTTGAGGTTCCTAATATTCTTCTGGGATCCTGATCTTTCTGCTTTCTGAGTCCTGTGATCTGTCCTGGTGTGCTGATGCTGGCTGGTGTCCTCATCTTGGAAGCTCTTCCTTCTTGCTGATGAAGATATAAATGGACCCAGATGTGCACTAAGAGACTGGGAACATGACTCTTCACTGCTGGTGATATTAACTCTCTTCCCCACATTTACGACTTACAGTTGTATAACCAACTAGACTACATTTTGTATTGTAACGAATTTCTCATACATGGCTTGTATCTGTATGGTTTCAACCAAATGAGGATGGGTTCTCAAGGTTTCTTCCTCGTATCTACTGAGGGAGTTTTTCTTTACTACCTTCGCCACAGGCTTGCTCATTAGGGGTATGTAGGGGTAATAGGAAATGTTTAAATTCTTTTATACTTTGTAAGGCCCTACATATAGTGTTTTACTGTGTAAAGCTGCTTTGTGACAATGTTGATTGTAAAAAGGGCTACACAAATAAAACTGAATTGAATTGAATTCCCCTTTGACTCTCACACAGAATATCCAAGATGCTTTGCCATAATGAATGCAGCTAGAGTGTCTTAGAGGCGCAAACACCCTACTACAAAATATAGGTTGTTTAGAGCAGTGCCCTTTACAGTAGGTCAAGACCGGTGCACTTTTATCTAAAACCTGTACACCCAAAGTTTACAATGCAACCATTCCAGAAAGCAAGTGCACACTTATTCTTTATTGCAACATATACTGTATAATAAGTAAATGAAACCCATGTAAATTAAAAAAATAGTTCCACATGTAACTGTCTTTTTTTAAACTTGTCTGTATATATGCAAGTCACCTTCAATGGATAATGGTTGTAAATGCTAAAGACTGCTGTATAAGGGGAACAAAAAGCTTAGGCTTTTGCTAATTTTTCTCAGGATTTCTGTCTAGTGTTAAACCAAGCAGGCAAATAGGAGATTTTTGTGCTCACCATAACTGAGGGTTCATCTTTGCCTCTTTTTTTGGCGTCAGAGTCAAAAAGGATATTTCGACCTCGTCTCTCACAGTCTTGGTAGATAATAAGACGGATCTGGCTGGGCTCCAGTTCTGGATATGGCCTGCTGCTGTAAGACAGACAAAGCTTTGAGAATAAATGAAGCATTGCTCCAATAAACAAGAGCACTGCAAGCGTGCGCACACACACACACACACACACACACGTACATACACACACACACACACACAAAAAGACATAAACCATTTTTGGTGCAAAACAACATATATAAACAGCAGTGGATAGGGTAAAAAAAATCAATGTATATAGTGGCATTTTACTTAAATTTTTCATTTTCTTTCTAACCTATTCTTTCTTAATTAATTTATTTTTTAATTTGATGCATATTAAAAAAAAAAAAAAAAAAAAAAAACCCTGATGCACTGAAGCCTCATGAATTGAAGCACAAAGTAGCGAGGAATCCCTGTATAGTGATATGGTCTCGGAGCTACTGTTTCTTCTGCTCTCTTTTGTTCATTCAACCGCTCCTCCTCTGTATTCTGGCCTGTGAATTTGTTGCTGAATCCAATGATGGGCAATCCTCAAACAATCTTTTTCTGATGCCTGACATGATAAGAAGGTGTGCAGTTTAGAAATTAGTACATAACTTCTAACCCCCACAGTAGATTCATGGCCAACGCTGTGATAGGGACAGAAGGGGAGAATTCCCCCTACCTTCAATCAATCACAATAAAGGCAATATAAATACTAATACAGTGACATTTTAAAAAAAAAAATAAACAAATAAAACACTCAAAACTGCAGTAAACACCTTAGAAAAGGAAAACAACATAGAACACGATTCAGAGTTTAATATATGGTAAATGCATAGGTAGATGTAAGAGACTGTTCATCTAGGGAGTACTGTACAGCTTCAGTCACTTTCCTTATACAGTGATACCTCGACTTACAAGTGTACCTTATAACGAATGTTCCATGATACGAGCTTCGATGCCACCAAAAATCTGCCCCATCCAACGGGCATATTTATGACTTATGAACTCTGCTGGGGAAATGGCTTTTCCGGGCCGATTAGACTTGTATTCTCATTTCATTTTCTGTAACCGCTTCATCCTAATTAGGGTCGCAGGGAGGCTGGTGCTCATCCCAGCCAACTCAGGGCGAGGGCAGAGTACACCCTGGACAGCTCACCAGGCCATCGCAGGGTGGAAGCACACTGACGGCTTTGCAGCCTACTCTTTACGAAAGTCAGCAATGATTCTTTTACATGCCTCTCACCATAGACAGTGAGAGACATGGCCCGCCTTTGATAACCCAGTTAGCTGCACTGGGGGGACAGTGACAACCTTGCGGAGAATGGGACTCGAACCCCCAACCTTTGGATCAGCGATCCAGCGCCCTATACCACTAGACCACCACTGCCCTATAACTGATATATATATATATATATATATATATACATATATATATAAAATATCTACCATGCATACTCAGTTAAGCAAAGAGAGTTGTAAAATGAATGAAAACCCGAATCCAGAAAAGAAAGAGAACTGTCCGTTCTGCTGGTGATTCACAGTGTAGGCTGAGTACTAAACCAGTATTCAATGGCGCCCTTTCTCACTTGAAAGAGCGGAAGTCCGTATAACCCACGCTTTCTCTCAAGCACAAAAAAGTAAACTACTTTCGGTGTTGAGCGCCTCACATATTGTCAGCGTTGATTGGCTATTTTAAGCTTCATGTAAAGTGACCATCCGTCGACCATCGGAACTATTTACAAGCAGAAAGATTGCATCATAGAGAATGTTAAAAGTTATATTTGATACTGTATTTGATATTTGATGAGTGAATTTGATTAAAATTTATCTATTTGAAATTATTTTACTTGAATTTAATTTACTTGAAATTAATGTTGATATTATTTGATATATTTCATATTATTTTACAAATTTATGTTCATAATGATTGATTTATGGGTGTTTTATGAGATACAGTAATGGTATTTATGGATGTATAGTGCAGTATGAGCGTCATGCATCACTGTAACAACTTACGTTCACTTTCAACTTACGTTCGGCCGTCCGGAACCAATTAAAAACGTAAGTCGTGGAGTGTGTGTGTGTGTGTGTGTATATATATATATATATATATATATATATGCAAAAAAAACAACACAAAACCAAAACAACACAAAACCTCTAATAAAAAATAGTTACATTTTTGTGAGGTGCACATCTGAGTGCGTGCACACGTATCGGCGTGTGTACTGTATGTGTGTATTTATATTGCATTTACATCTTATAATAACAAACATTAAAAATAAAGCATAAGCATTTATAGCATTGAATATGTATTTATTCATATTATATATGCATATACATGTGTGATACGTGCCTCCATCTCACCCTGTCCTCTGCATCTTCTTCTCTTACACCAACTACCTTCATGTCCTCCTTCACCACATCCATAAATCTCTTTGGTCTTCTGCCTGGTAGTTCCAACCTCAGCATCCTACTGCCAATATACTCACTATCCCTCCTCTGTACATGTCCAAACCATCTCAATCTAGCCTCTCTTTGTCTCCAAAACCTCTAACATGTGCTGTCCCTCTGATGTACTCATTTCTGATCCTGTCCATCCTCGTTATTGCCAAAGAGAACCTCAACATTTTCATCTCTGCTACCTCGAGCTCTGTCTCCTGTCTTTTCCTCAGTGCCACTGTTTCTAAACCATACAACATCTCTGGCCTCAACACCGTCTTGTATACTTTTCCCTTCATTCTTGCCGACACCTTTCTATCACACATCACACCGGACATTTTTCTCCAACCATTCCAAACTGCCTGCATACGCTTCACCTCTTTTCCACACTCTCCATTGCTCTGGATTGTTGAATCGAAGTACTTGAAATCCTCCACCTTCTTTATCTCTGCCCTCTGTAACCTCACCATTCCTCTTTGGTTCTTGTCGTTCACACACACTCACTCAGCTGACAAAAGTGGTCAGTTACAGACTGATGCCAAAAATTATGCCGGTGTTGATACTGACAAGCGTTGGAAATACCACAACGCGAGTGTTTTTTTAATTTCACAGGTCATATTTATAAATGTGGTGCAATGGTGGTGTAATGGTGAGCATGTCCACTTCACAGCAAGAAGGTCCTGGGTTTGATTCTCAGCTTGGGGACTTCTGTGTGGAGTTTGCATGTTCTCCCTGTGCTTGTGTGGGTTTCCTCCGGGTACTCCAGTCTCCTCCCACAGTCCAAAAACCATGTATAGTAGGTTAATTGGCTTTTCCAAATCTCCCCTAGATGTGAGAGCATGAGTGGTTGTGTGAGTGTTGGCCCTGCAATGGCCTGGGGAGCTATCCAGGTATACCTGCCCTCGCCTTGAGTCAGCTGAGATGGTTACGTCTCCCCACTAGCCTAATTAGGATTAAGTGGTTCAGAAAAATGACATTTATAAATAGATCTTATTTCTTTTGGAAGCATGTTAAAATTGCAAACTTATTTTGATAATGGCAGTACGGGGTGACATTTCGACAACTTTGTACAAGAATACTGTGGTTATTTGAAAATAAAATATTTATGTTTGTGCAGTCATTGTATATTGATGAAAACTGACCCAGAAAGTGTCCTCTGCAACAAGATTCCCAAAGTACTTGGTAAAATGGATTGTTTGTGCATCAAAAACCATCAACTGTTAAACCCATTGTGGTTCAAATGTGTTTGTTTTGATGACAGCTTCTCTGGCATCTAGAAAAGACCATGGAATTGAAAAAGTACATCTACATCAGTAAGTCAATATTAATTTCAATCATTAAATCCAGTCTCAACCATTAACTCTTCAGTATATCTGCTGATATTTTATCCTTGCCTGCCATTTCTAAAGAAACTGAAACAGTACATTGCTTCTCGTCAGTTCTTCCGGTTCTGTTGGAGGCACCTGGGAAGGCATGGCCAAGTTCCACTGACCTCCATTCAGTGACAAAAATCCATGAAACTCTTTTTTTCCACTCTTTGTGACTGTCAACAACCGGCTCTTCTACCATTTTTCCAGCTCATCAAAATGATTTTGTGTAAATATAATGAACACAAAACTCAATGACATGAAACCTTTCATTTTACTTTTATTACAAAATATGGTCTTATAAATTAAAACAAAATGACAAATTTTAACTTAATGAAGAAAATGATAAACATGAACACTTAACAAATTGAAGAGTGAAGAGGATGGGAACAGTAAACAGATTTGACATTTGGAATAACCTAATTGATTTTGAAGCATATGTGCTTAAGAATCAAATCGGCTTTCTCTGGACGAGCAAGCTTAGAGCACAGAGCTGGGGATCATGTTGCAGGTGGTCTTGGATGTCATCATATGGCATGGAGTCTTTGCATGTCAACACAAGTGTTGACATTAGGTGATTAAAGGTAAAAATAAAAATTTAGTTTACAAGTCACGAGTAACAGAATAGAGTGAATTTTTTCATTTAAAATAACTCACTGAATGTTGATTTCTTCATTACTTTGGTGATTATGGACTCTCGCCTTTTAAACTTGGGAAAGTACATCTTAAAGCATGGTTGTCCAGCCCGAGTGACTTCATTCTCGTCGTAGTCCATTGCAGCCACATGTAACCTTTACATCAACGTAAAAATCAGTGTTGTCATTTTACAAAAATATGGCCGGCAAAACAAGGTAAAAAAATATGTAAAACACTGATTAAAAATGACCGAGCAATCATTTCTGTATGAGAGAAAATATACATTTCTGGAGGAAATTGTGAGGCGCTCTACTGCATGTAGGCGCTTGTCACAAGTGACATATGGTGCTTGTGAGACAAAGCGCGGCTTATTCAGACTTCTGATCTTTCAAGTGAGCAAGTGCATATTGAATACAGTAAGTAGGCCTTGACATTCACGGGGGTTCGGTTCCGGGCCCGCCCGCGAATCGAGATAATCCGCGAGTTCTGTACCCGGAAGTAAAACCCCATGTATCATGTCACATGCATGAATGAGCAGCCGGAAGTAAAATACTATGCATCTATTACATGCACTAAAATATGCTTCTTAAACACATTCTATTGACAGTCTTACTCATTAATTCATTATTACTGTAGTAAAATGTAGTAATGATTAAGAAAAACTTTTTTTTTACTGTGATATTTATTGACGATAAAATATAAACATTATACAGCATACGTATAAAAACACCTTTCAAAGCATTCTATGAAAAACATACAGCACTGTAGTTTTCAAAAATTCCCACTAGAGGAATGTATTGCATTTGGCATGAGATGACTATTTTCAGATATTAACCGAATTAAGTCCGAGCAGGTCAGCCACGCCCCCAGCCGAAGCGAGTACAAAACAGAATGTGCTTTTGTTTATTGGGAGTAAATGAGAATGGTGAATTCAGGTGTGTGCTACTGAGCAGCTCAGCCACGCCTCTCAGCCGAAAGGAAGTAAACAGTTAGTAAGAGGCACAGCGCCAAAATCAAAGTCCTCCAAAACACAGACCATAACAAAAAGGACAAGAAATGTAATAAATTGGATAAACAAAACAAAATGAGAAGCATGCTACACCACAGTAAATAAAATATAACACACAAACATTTTAAACATTACCTTAGGTCATGTACTGGAATAATAATTGAAAAAGACTAATAGTGGAGTGTTTTACAACAGTTCAGACGATTATTCCTCTTCAGCAATGACGTGACTTCAGAGGAAACTGTCGTTTGTTCCGGAGAAAGCCTTATTTCTTCAGAAGAGACATCCAATGTCATTACTTTTTTCTGGTGCTTAGAAGGCGTTTGAGTGACATCATAGAACTTAACTGGTAATTAAAACACTAAAAAAAGGCTCATTGCCAACTTGTGCGTGAATGAGGAAAAAGGGGCGTGACATCTCAACCAATCAGCAGGAAGGAGGACAGCCATTGGCTGAATTTGAATCACGTGCGAGTTGCTCGGCAGTCCGTGAATACTCAAACCGTGAGTGCAAAACCACAAATAGTCAAGGGCCTACTGTACATGTTTTAGTACTCAACCTTCACTTGCGCACTTGAAAGATCGGAAGTCTGGATAAGCCATGCTTTGTCTCACAAGCACCATACATCACTTGCGACAAGTGCCTACATTTGGTAGAGCGCCTCACAATTGTTTAATAAGATTATGGAATTCTTCCAACATTGAGCTCTGATACTTCCCAGATAGCTTCTCTACATCCTTCTCTGTTGTAAAGTGCAACACAAATTTCTCAAACTTGGTTGCAACATCAGAGCCTTAGAGAAATATTAGGTACACACAAACTGACAAATTATGTGGATTCAATATCATATAAAAAGGAGCATGATTGAAAAACTTTCATTGTGGGTTTTTTTTTCGGAGCATTTCCTTGAAGCACACTCACTGAAGATCCCTCCATGTCCCGAATGGATATTTTAAAACATGGTTAGCAACTGACAGCCACTTTGTCACAATCATATCTCAAGATATTTTAATGCGGTAGACCAACATAGTTGATTTACAACACTGTGAATTCAAGGCTTTGGCTCATGGCAACTTTGTGTTGGGCTAGACCCTGCAACTTTCTCTCAACACCTGAACAAGAATGTAACAAAATGTTAGCAGAGGTTTACATCAGTACTCTAGGAACACAGACAGCATGTACATGAATATGTAATAGTGTGAAAGATACCTGAAAGCAAAATACCATATGCCAGAGATGCACAACACAAGGAAGATTCAGTGGAATCCATTTGGAGATTTTGCTGAAAAAACAAAGTCCAGTCAATTCACAACTCAAATGCTTACTGATTTCAACATAAAAAGATCATAACCTTGAAAACCATAACTTACATGTTACTGTCAGTGTGGCAATTTCAAAAGCAGAATCTTGAACAGCCAATGCATGCTCCAAGCCAGTTAGCTCCATTGTAACTGCCACTACATTCATTACTCTATCAAATAAAGCATTTGGGTATTTTGATTGTGACTGTGCTTTCAAATTGTTGAAATTGTTTTAAAAAAATCATGGAAAAATTTATCCACGTATCTTCCTAGATGTACCTGCACAAGCTGGATGTCAATAATAATGTGGTCCAGTTCCATCAAGGTGAAGCAGCCAAACTTCGCAGTATCCTCGGTTGTCAGCACAGCTATCACCACCCAGGAGAAAATGTTTCCCTTCCACCCAAATCAGGGTGAGATTAACAAAACTGCTTGAGCAATCTACTCCTATGCCCACACTCTTTGCACAGGCTGAAGGACACTGTATTCATGATGGAAATATGTCCTTTATAATTTGCAAGGCACTTCCATATGTTGAAAAACATGCAGAACCTGGCAGAAAATAGCACCCAGGAAAAGAACGGATGATGATAAAACAATATTCCCAGCAGTAAACTTCCCCAGGGATGGCTGGCTTTTCCAGACAGACATTCTTGTGCACTTCAGAGAAACCACTAACAAGGTATCCAAAGTGTCTTTGAACATGCTACCTGAACAGCTTGCACAGCTCAGACAGTGGCAACATTTGAAGTTCTGAGGTAAAGACAATGCACTTCTTTTCCTGTTCTGGTGGTAATGGAGTGGGTGGGATCTGAATCAAATTCGGTGTCATAAAGCTGCACATAAATGAACTGGGACTGTACACCGAATCAGATTGTTTCCTTGACGGGAAGAGCTCATGTCAAAACCTTCATCAAAAACCAGACAGGCATCTGGATCATTGTGTATGGTTGCTGTCTGGTCTGTGAGCAGAGTGCACTGCACTTCCACACTTCTTGTCTGGACAAGTGGTTTCACAAGATTTACCTGTTCACATGTTACCTGCTGAAAGAAACAAAATGTTTTTGATTTTGATATACAGTCGGCCCTCTACTTACGAAAACTTCTGAATACGAAAAATCCAGGTTATGAAAAACATTTTCCTAAATTTTCGTCATCTGTATACAAAATAATATCTTCTTACGAAAATCGCCAAACGTGCCATTCAAAAATGCGCCATTCAAACACTGCACAGGTTACTCTCTCATTGGCTGTCTCCCAACATCCCGCCCCGCTGGCCTCCCTTTGGCTGAACTGTACCCATTCCTGTACCCATACTTCCTGTTTGTCACACACGTGAAGGAGAGTTGAAAAGGACTGTTGGCTCGTGAGGTTTTTTTAACAGTGATCATTGCAGCGTTATATTTCGTTATCCATCACGGAACCCAAGAAAGTGATTCCCGGTGACACCGAAAAGAAGAAGCGGGCTTCGTTATCAATCGAAGTGCAGCAGGAGATAAAAAAAACCGCTCAAAAGTGGGATGCGGTTGAGCGAAATCACAAAGGAGTATGGCTGAAACCCCTCTACAATCGGGACGCTATTGAAGCAAAAGGAGACCCTAAAAGCGGAGATACAGTGACGGAGGAGATTATTTCGCAAAAAGCAACCGCCATATTTAAGGACCTCATGAAGGAGGGTTGGGGTTCTTCAGACCAGCAACCCCCGAACTTTAAAGCGTCGCATGGGTGGTTCGAGAGATTTAAAAGAAGGTAAATAGTTTTCTTTTACTTTTAACACTTATTTCATACAACATTGGTTTACGGGGTAGCCTTGGAACGAATCACGCATTTTACATGTAAAATGCACCTCTACTTACGAAACAGGCACTGGAACGGATTAATTTCATAAATAGAGGACTGACTATACTTTAATCCCATAAGGGAAATTATTTCCTTTGCATTTAAGCCATTCAAAGTGAGCACGCGCGCACACACACACACACACACACACACACACACACACACACAAAAGGAGTAATGGGATGCCACACACAAATTGGGAGCACCCAGAGAGCACTTGGGGGTTAGGTACCTTGCTCAAGGGCACTTCGGCCATTTATGTGGAGGAAGGGAAGGTGCTGCTCACTCCTCCACCTACTACTTCAGGAATTAAACCAGACTTTTCCTCCCAAAGCCACCTCTCCAAGCATTAGGCTGTGGCTGCACCAAATGTTATTTGACGTGGCGGACAGGCGCCACAGTGGCCGAGATGATGGTCTACTATGAGGTATATTCCACCTGTGATGTAAACAAGGATATAAAGGAGAAGAGCGCTGTGCTTCCACCTCATTTTATGCGACAGACTGCGTCAAGCCCTGGACAACCGAAACCCTATTCACACTGCAAGCCATTGACAAACTTCATCCACTCCATCTCTGCTTCAATAAATTGTTATACTGTCTGACTTGGATTATACTCGATATTTCCGCGACACCCACCAGTCTGTCACAATTGGTATACCAATTATGATTATGTTGGTACCTGCACAAGCTGGATGTCAACAATAAAGTACAGTAGGCCCTTGATTATTTGCGGTTTTGCACTCGCGGTTTGGGTACACGCGGTCTGCCCAGCAACCGGCACGTGATTCAAATTCAGCCAATGGCTGTCCTCCTTTCTGCTGATTGGTTGATCCGATGTCCCGCCCCTTTTTACTCATTCGCGCACAAGTTGTCAATGAGCCTCTTTTGTGTGTTTTAATTACCAGTTAAGCTCTATGATACCACTGAAACGCTGTGCGCGTCTTCTCTGGCTAAGCAATAGAAAACGCTGGATGTTTCTTCTGAAGAAATAAGACTTTCTCCTTTCTCTGAACTGTTGTATTAAAATCTTTTTCAATTATTATTCTAATACAGTACCTAAGTTCATGTTTATGCGTGAGATTTTATGTTCTGTAGTATGCTTAACTGATACCAAAAGGATCAACTTTATTACAGTACTCTCCATGTCCTTTTACATTGAAGTTGGAGTGACGTCTCCAAGATGGCGCTGCCCAGAGGGCGATGTCGCGGAGTTCTCAGAGTCAAATTGTTTCTTTGTTCATTTTAATTTGTTTCATTTGTTGTTTTGTTTGTTCATGTTTTGTACTATGCCCATCTACAACCGGTACAGCGTGTATAACCAAGCGGAGCTAACATGCTATGGTTCCTTTTAATTTGTTTGTTCATGTTTTGCACTATGCCCATCTACGACCAGTACAGCTATAAGGGTGTGTATAACTAAGCAGAGCTAACATGCTACTAGCGAAGCTAGCATGCTATGGTTCTTTTTAATTTGTTAATTTTATTTGTTGTTTTGTTTGTTCATGTTTTGCACTATACAGCTATAAGATCGGAGTATCCTCGGGCGTGTATAACTAAGCACGCTCAACTGGGCTTGTTAGCCGGGATGCGGCTAGCAGAGCTAATATGCTATGGTCGGCGCACCCCAGCAGACAAGAAGCCCAGGCGGGAAGGGGCTGAACGAAGATTCCGGCGCTTGCGATAGCAGGGGATGAAGGCCGTGTAGCCTGCTGGTATAGTTGCCTTATCGGGTGTACTCTCCTCGAGCCATGTTTCACAGAAACACAGTCCTGTAGATCCCTCTGCGCTGCAATCTGAGCATGAAGCTCATCCATCTTGTTTTGCAGGGACTGAACATATAAGTAGTATGGCCGGAAGTGCTAACCAAGCCTCTGAGAACTCTGCCTGGGCTTAGCCGGTAACTGTTAGCTAAGCGCTAGCATTGAGCTCCCATAGCATAGAATAGATGAAAAAAATAGAAGTTGTTGCGTGCTTAGTTGCCCGAAGCTGCTCATAGCTGTAGTCGGGTCGACCGATCATAGACGAGCATAGTACAAAACATGAACAAACAAATAATACAAATTAAAACGAACAAAGAAACAATTTGACTCTGAGAACTCCACGACATCGCCCTCTGGGCAGCGCCATCTTGGAGACGTCAGTCCAACTTCAATGTAAAAGGATATGGAGAGTACTGTAATAAAGTTGATCCTTTTGGTATCATTTGTTAAGCAAACTACAGAACATAAAATCTCACGCATAAACATGAACTTAGGTACTGTACTGGAATAATCATTGAAAAAGACTTTAAAACAAGTGCTTTACAACAATATATGCTGTATAATGTTTATATTTTATCATCAATAAAAATAAGAGTTCCCTCCCTGAATCGCCACCTTATCGTGGTGGAGGGGTTTGCGTGACCTAATGATCCTAGGAGCTATGTTGTCGGGGGCATAATGCCCCTGGTAGGGTCACCCAAGGCAAACAGGTCCTGGGTGAAGGTCCAAAGTGCGATTCAGAAGACCCCTATGCCATCTCAGAGGAAACAATTTTATTTTTTATTTATTTTATTTATTTATTTTATTTATTTAAGGGACAATGTACAGGAACATTAAGCTCAATGGAAGCAGTCTCCCTTGCCTGGATGCGGGTCACCGGGGTTCCCTCGTAGAGCCAGGACCGGGGGAGGGGCTCGAAGGCGAGCGCCTGGTGGTCGGGCTTATGCTCATGGAGCCTGGCCGGGCCTAGCCCGAAAAGGAGACATGGGTCCGCCCTCCCATGGACCCACCACCCGTGGGAGGAGTTTTAGGGGTCGGATGCAATGTGAGTTGGGTGACAGCCAAAAGCATGGGTTCTGTCGGACCGATCCTCGGCTACGTACTCTGACCTGGACATGGACTGTCACCTCTCTGGTGGGGAAGGAGCCTGATTTGGTGTGTGAGGTGGAGAGATACCGACTAGATATAGTCGGGCTCACCTCAACGCATAGCTTGGGCTCGGGAACCATCCATCTCGAGAGAGGCTGGACCGTATTCTATTCTGGAGTTGCTCATGGGGAGAGGTGGCGAGCTGGTGTGGGTATTCTTGTTGCCCCCCCGTCTCGGTGCCCAAATGTTGGGGTTCTTCCCGGTTGACGAAAGAGTAGCTTCCCTCCATCTTCGGGCGGGGGGGGACGGGTCCTGACTGTTATTTGTGCTTATGCACCAAATGACAGTTCAGAGTACCCACCCTTTTTGGAGTCTTTGGGGGGGGTGTTGGAGACTTCAACGCCCATGTGGGCAACGATAGTGTGACCTGGAAGTGTGAATCCGAATGGTGTTTCGTTGTTGGACTTCTGTGCTCGTCACAGTTTGTCCATCACGAACACCATGTTCGAACATAAGTGTGCCCATAAGTGCACTTGGCACCAGGACACCCTAGGTCGCAGTTCGATGATTGACTTTGTAGTCGTGTCATCGGACTTGCGACCATATGTTCTGGACAATCGGGTGAAGAGAGGAGCTGAGCTGTCTACCAATCACTACCTGGTGGTGAGTTGGCTTCGGTCGTGGGGGAGGTTGCTTTCCAAGCCTGGCAGGCCCAAGCGTGTAATCAGGGTCTGCTGGGAACGTTTGGCAGAGTCCCCTGTCCAAGAGGCCTTTAACTCCCACCTCCGGCAGAGCTACAACCACGTCCTGAAGGAGGCGGGGGACATGGAATCCGAATGGGCCATGTTTCGTGCCTCCATTGCCGAGGCGGCAGCCCATAACTGTGGCCATGAGGTCGTCGGTGCTTGTCGTGGCAGTAATCCCTGAACCCAGTGGTGAAGGGGGCCGTCCAGCTGAAGGAGGCCGCCTATCGGGTTTTATTAGCCTGTGGGACTCCAGAGGCAGCAAACGGGTACCGGCAGGCCAAACGTGCTGCAGCCGAGGCTGTCACAGATGCAAAATCTCAGGCATGGGAGGAGTTCGGTGAGGGCCTGGAGAGTGATTATCGGTTGGCCTCAAAAAGGTCCTGGACCACAATCCGAGGCCTTCGGAGGGGGCAGCAGTTCTTCACAAACACCGTTTACAGTGTAGGTGGGGAGCTGCTTACCTTGACTGGGGATGTCGTCAAGAGGTGGAAGGAATACTTTGAGGACCTTCTCAATCCCACCAACACGCCTTCCGTGTAAGAGGAAAACCCTGGGGGTTCGGGTGGGGTCCGCCCATCACTGGAGTGGAGGCCACTGAGGTCAAAAAGCTCCTCGGTGGTCAAGCTCCGGGGTTGGACGAGATCCACGCGGAATATCTCAGGGCTCTGGATGTTGTAGGACTGTCTTGGTTGACACGTCTCTGCAACATCGCATGGTCATCAGGGGCTGTACCTCTGGATTGGCAAACTGGGGTGGTGGTCCCAATTTTTAAGAAGGGGGACCGGAGGGTGTGTTCCAATTATCGTGGAATTACACTCCTCATCCTACCTGGAAAAGTCTATGCAGGGGTAGTAGAGAGGAGGATCCGACTGATAGTCGAACCTCGGATTCAGGAGGAGCAATGTGGTTTTCGTTCTGGCTGTAGCACTCTTGACCAACTCTATACGCTCCACAGGATTCTGGAGGGGGCATGGGAGTTTGCCCAATCTGTCCACATGTGCTTTGTGGATTTGGAGAAGGCTTTTGACCATGTCCCTCGAACGATCTTGTGGGGCATGCTCCGAGAATACGGCGTTCCGGACCAGTTGGTACGAGCTATTTAGTCGCTGTATCACCGGAGACAGAGTTTGGTCCGTATTGGTAACAACAGATCGAATTCGTTTCCGGTGGGAGTTGGAATCTGCCAAGGCTGTCCTTTGTCACCGATTCTGTTCATATTTTTTGTGGACAGAATTTCTAGGCACAGTCGAGGCGATGAGGGGTTCTGGTTTGGTGGCCATCAGATCTCGTCTGTTTTTTGCGGATGATGTCCTTTTGGCTTCATCAAGTCGGGACCTCCAGCTCTCATTGGAGCGATTCGCAGCCGAGTGCGAAGCAGCCGGGATGAAGATCAGTACCTCCAAATCTGAGGCCATGGTTCTCAGTCGGACAATGGTGGAATGCACCCTCCGGATCGGGAATGAGGTCCTGCCCCAAGTGGAGGAGTTTAAGTATCTTGGGGTCTTGTTTACGAGTGAGGGAAGGATGGAGCGAGAGATCGACAGACGGATCGCTGCAGCCTCTGCTGTTAAGCGGTGCCTGTACCAACTGCAGAGGCAATTTAGACAAGGCTGTAGTCAAACTATGCTCAAAAGAAGAAGCTACCATTATTGTTTGCTTAAAAGTAGTTTACTGGCTTGCAAATCATGTCCGAGTTATGGAAACTAATAAACATGTACCACGAGGAAGATTTTACCAACTTGCTAGTTCTCGCTGGTTTGGCACTTACTGCTCCTGTTCAGACGTCTGACTCTGAAAGGTGCTTCAGCTCTCAGAACATAATTAAAACTGCATTAAGAAACAGACTATCTCCTGAGAGAGTGGATGACTCGATGTTGGTAAGCCTGGAAGGTGGCTCTATGGAGTCTTTTGATTTCTACTCAGCACTGAAGGTTTGGAAGGGAAAGACAGACAGGGATATTTTTTGTAGCAAATAAGGTGAAAATACTGTCAACAGCCTGAAAGCATAGCAGAAACGTTGAATTATAATATTGGAAGTCTGTTACGGTCTGTTAAAAACAGTTTGTGTTCTATTTTGTCAACTTCCAAGTATTTTTAAATGTTTGGTTTTGTTTAATTCTGCTATGTGCCTGATGTAAATTAAAATACAGACAGTGTTAAAAACAGTTTTTTCCACTTTTTAACTTGAAGTGTTGTTACCTTTAATCTGCTAAAATAAAAAATTAAAACTTCAAAGCAATAAACTCACTTTACCACTAAATTTATAGAGTAGTATGTGATTCATCATGTGAAATATTATTATACATTACATTGGAGTGTTTACTAATTTCGGTCCAGTTTTTACCAGTGAGCTGTCAGAAAATAGCTGAATTAGTTGCTTGGAATAATGGAATATATACTAATTTGACCCGTTATTATGACCCCTAGTTTTTGCCAATATCCCCAGGTTTTTTTTTCTCTCGGGGCCAATTTGTCCCCATAAAATTTTGATCTATAATGAATACTACCAATGAAAGTGATTTTCATGATTTTTACCCAGAAAATAACAGCAGCAGCACAGACAAGAGCGATGAAGCGACCAGCTCGGAGGCAGATGAAGATTTCTGTGAAACGGAGACCGGCATGATGGATACCGATGCGGAAGGGAGGTGGCACTCGATTTCACTGCCCGAGAATGTAATCAAGCCTCGCGCTGGGACTGCACAGCGCAGGCGCGCGGCCCCCAGGTGGCGGATGGGGGATTGCACACGTGGATCAAAGCAGTCTAAGGGAAGATACACTGACAGAAAACCCTGGCCCTCCAAGTCTGGGGGTTGGGCAGAAGGTTAACTACCTCCTCCTATAAAAACAAGCCAGTTACAGAAACCTTGGACAATACTAATCAAGAAAGTCAGGGAGGAGCGGGGATCGCCGACACCGCCATCATGATGACGGTGGGTAAAAGCCTGTGGGAAACCCAAGGTCCCTTGCAAGTCCCAGCAATAAATTTCTTGGACTCAGGAGTATAATGTAGTAAAGGAACAAAGAATAGTGCATAGTGTAGCAGTGTAATAGAGAATAGTGCAGCAAAATTGTTTTCATATTACTTAATTGCAATGGTGAAAAACACCTTTTCAGGCATGTGTCTGTTTTCCACCATCATCATCATCATCATCTTTTCCTTTCGGCTTTTCCATTCAGGGGTCACCACAGCGAATCATCTGCCTCCATCTCACCCTATCCTTTGCATCTTCTTCTCTTATACCAGCTACCTTCATGTCCTGCTTCACTACATCCATGAATCATCTCTTTGGTCTTCCTCTAGGCATTCTGCCTGGTAGTTCCAACCTCAGCATCCTACTACCACCATATTCACACAGTAATTATGCTTCAGGGATAATTATAGCTATAATACTGGTACTAATATTATAAGACACCGAATGACAGATGACTCAAAGATTTATGAAGAGATTAAGGCTTTTAGAAAGTCGATAAATGAATCGACACTATGAGAAATTCAGAAAAATTAATTCTTGAAGCAAAAGTACTACAAAATAGGACCAAAACCAACTAAACTATTTACAAAACGAATGTGTAAACAACAGATGCCACATGGTATAGTCAGGATAATGAACATTCAAACAAAAATTGTTCATGATTCAAAAAGATATAATTATTATGAAAATCTTTCGGGCAGTGGTGGCCTGGTGGTAAAAGGAGCTGGATCGCTGATCCTAAGGTTGGAGATTCGAGTCCCACTCTCCACAAGGTTGTCACCCCCACCCCCCACCCCCACCCACCCAAGTGCAGATAACTGGGTTATCAATGGCCGGGCCGGCTATGTCTCTCACTGTCTGGTGAGAGGCATGTAAAAGAACCATTAATGACTTCTGACAAGAGTAAGCTTGATAGCCGTCAGCGTGTTTCTGTCCCTTGCGAGGGGTTGTGTCAGGAAGGACATCCGACGTACAAACCTTTGCCAAATCAAAAGATGCAAATCATTAATATGAGTTCCATGAAGATGGAAGCAGATGATTCATTGTGGCTACCCCTGAGAAAAAGGGAACAGCCAAAATGAAAAAGAAGATTATGAAAATCTTAACACATAAAATACATTATTCAATGAGAAAGAAACAACCGCATTTTAGGGGATATTCAGACATACCAAAAAATAAGCATAATGTAAAATAGCATCCTAACTGCAGAAAAAAGAAAATAAAGTTGAATTTATAAATTTGAAAAAAAAAATCTATACGTCTGCAGAAAGTGACATGTACCTGCTTTGACTTCCCTTCGCTGGGTACAAAAATAACCCAAACAAACAAACACCAGTCATGGAATGAGGCAATTTTCTCAGTCACACCTAAACCAGGCAACGATAAAGTCAAATGTGAAAACTAGAATCCATTATCTGTTTCAAATGCCTTCATGCCCCCCCCCCCACACCAAAAAAAACCAAACAACCAAAAAAAAAAAAGCAGCACGTGGGTTCTTCAGCAACATGCTGCAGAAAGAGGCTTGTCAACAGTACAGTTGCATCTCCACATCCAGGTAGTTCATGTCCTTCACCACATCCACAAATCTTCTCTTTGGTCTTCATCTAGGCCTTCTGCCTGGTAGTTCCAAACTAAGTATCCGACTACCAATATACTCACTATCCCTCCTCTGTACATGTCCAAACCATCTCAATCTAGCCTCTCTGACTTTGTCTCCAAAACATCTAACATGTGCTGTCCATCTGATGTACTCGTTTCTGATCCTATCCATCCTCGTTACTCCCAAAGAGAACCTCAACATTTTCATCTTTGCTACCTCCAACTCTGCCTCCTGTCTTTTCGCCAGTGCCACTGTTTCTAAACCATACAACATCTCTGGCCTCAACACCGTCTTGTACACTTTTCCTTTCATTCTTGCTGATACCCTCCTATCACACATCACTCCGGACACTTTTCTCCAACCATTCCAACCTGCCTGCACACGCTTCTTCACCTCTTTTCCACACTCTCCACTGCTCTGGATTGTTGAGCCTAAGTACTTAAAATCCTCCGCCTTCCTTATCGCTGTTCCTTGTAACGTCACAGTTTCTGTTGGGTCCTTGTCATTCACACACATGTATTCTGATTTTCTGAGGCTAACCTTCACCCCCCCCTTTCCATGGCATACCTCCACTTCTAGATTTTCCTGCACTTTTTCTCTGCTCTCACTACAGATCACAATGTCATCTGCAAACATTATAGTCCATGGGGAATCTTGTCTAACTTCGTCTGTGAGCCTGTCCATCACCATAGCAAACAAGAAGGGGCTCAGAGCTGACCCTTGATGCAGTCCCACCCCCACCTTGAACTCTTCTGTCACACCGACAGCACACCTCACCACTGTCTTACATCTCTCATACATGTCCTGCACCACTCTAACATACTTCTCTGCCACTCCAGACTTCCTCATGCAATACCACAATTCCTCTCTCGGCATATGCTTTCTCCAGATCCACAAAGGCACAATGCAGCTCCGTCTGACCTTCTCTGTACTTCTCCATTAACATCCTCAAAGCAAACACTGCATCTGTGGTGCTCTTTCTTGGCATGAAACCGAACTGTTGTTCACAAATGCTGACCTCTGCCCTTAGTCTAGCTTCCACTATTCTTTCCCATAACTTCATCGTATGGCTCATCAACTTTATCCCTCTGTAGTTGCCACAACTCTGCACGTCTTCCTTGTTCTTAAAAATGGGCACCATCACACTTCTCCATTCCTCTGGCATCCTCTCACTCTCTAAAACCTTGTGACTTCCATACCAACACCGGTATGTCGTTAGGACCAACTGCCTTTCCATTCTTCATCCTCTTCAATGCCCTCCTCACTTCACCCTTACTAATCTTTGCTACTTCCTGGTCCTCAACGGTCACCTCTTCAAAGTACTCTTTCCATCTTCCCAGCACACTTCTGTCATCAGTCAATACATTTCCTTCTCTGTCCTTAATCACTCTAACTTGCTGCACGTCCTTTCCATCTCCATTTCTCTGCTGTACCAACCTGTATAAATCATTTTCTCCCTCTTTACTTTCCAACCGAGCATACAAGTCATCATACCCCCTCTGTTTGGCCTTTGACACAGCTACCTTTGCCTTACGCCGTGTCTCCCTGTACTCGTGTTTACTCTCTTCGGTCCCACTTCTTCTTAGCGAACCTCTTCCTTTGTACACACTCCTGCACTTCCTCTCCTTCCTCCTACCTGTATTCTCCCTGATCACATTAGCTGCAGTTGTCCAGTCATCTGGAAGCACTTCCTGACCACCCAAAGCCTGTTTCAACTTCTCCTTGAAGACAATCCGACACTCCTCCTTTTTCAGCTTCCACCATTTTGTCTTCTGCTCTGCCTTTGCCTTCTTCACCTTCCTCACCATCAGCGTCATCCTGCACACCACCATCCTATGCTGTTTGGCATTACTCTCACCCGCAACTACTTTGCAGTCACTGACTTCCTTCAAATTACATTGCCTGCACAAGATGTAGTCTAATTGTGTGCTCCTACCTCAGCTTTTATAAGTCACCATATGCTCCTGTCTCTTCTGGAAGAACGTATTTACCACAACCATTTCCATCCTTTTTGCAAAATCTACCAACATCTGTCCTTTTGCATTCCTGTCCTGGATACCAAACCTGACCATCACTTCCTCGTCCCCTCTGTTTCCTGCACCAACATGTCCATTGAAGTCTGCCCCAATGACCACTCTTTCACCTCTGGGGGTACTCTGCATAACTTTATCTAACTCACTCCAGAATCTCTTCTTCTCTTTTAGCTCACATCCTACCTGTGGATATAAGCACTAACATCATGCCTTCAATTTCTAACTTGAGATTCATCACTCTGTCCGACAAACTCCTCCTTCAAGATGACTCTGACTCCATTTCTCTTCCCATCCACACCATGAAAAAAACAGCTTAAAGCCTGCTCCTAAGCTTCTCGCCTTGCTACCAGCTTTGAAGCCTGCTCCTAAGCTTCTAGCCTTGCTACCAGCTTAGAAGCCTGCTCCTAAGCTTCTAGCCTTGCTACCTTTCCACCTGGTCTCCTGAACACACAGTATGTCCACCTTCCTCCTCTGCATCATGTCAGCCAGCTCTCTACCATTTCCTGCCATAGTTTCAACATTCAAAGTCCCTACTCTCAGTCCTAGACTTGTGCTTTTTCTTTTCTCTCTCTGCCTACGGACACGCCTCCTGCCTCTCCTTCTTCGACGTCTTCGACCAACAGTAGTCCAAGTTCCACCAGCACCCTGTTGGTTAACAGCACTGATGGCGGTCGTTGTTAACCCGGGCCTCGACCGATCCGGCATGACATTGTTTGTTGTGACTCGCATATTTAATTTGGCATTTGTTTTACGCCGGATGCCCTTCCTGACGCAACCCTCTGCATTTATCCAGGCTTGGGACCGGCGTGAGGGAGAGACACAGGTTTGTGCCCCTCCCTCACGGCTGCATTCTTCCAAAGCTAGAATAATATCTATAAAACAACTGAGATAAATCTACCTCGGGCATAAAAGATCAAGAAGATAAATGGAAATAAAATTAAATGAGCAAGGTGTTAAGCCCAATTCAAATCTTATTGAGATGAACAAACAACATGGGGAAAAAAATTCAAAATAGTTTAGACCAAACCACAAATTTTCCGAAATAAATATGGTACAGAATGGACAAAAAACAAATTTGAAAGAGATCCGCAATCACTAAAGTGGATATCATTTAACAGTAAATTTAAACCTAAATCACTATGACCATGGATATTCAAAATGAGAAACAAAAACAATCACAAAATGGAAGGCTTTGGAGAAAGAAGGAAGATTGAGAGATTTTGAAGATATTAGAGACAAATTTGGTCTGGATAAGCATGAATTTATTAAACATTTACAAGTAAGAGATTACAAGAAAGAAATCAGTATATGATGAGAAATTTAATTCAAAAAGCATATGAAGGGAAGTCATTAAGACTTGTACCAGTATTTTACCAAGCATTGGCAATAAATAATATATTGAACTATGTGAAAAAAATACAAAAAAATAAATAAATATTGAAATATCCAGTGAAGATTGGCAAGGTATGTGGAAGAACCATCATACACCATCTGTCTCAGAAATAGGAAGGAATTACCTCCCCCCCCATTTTGTCCTATGCAGTTCCCACCCATCAGGTATTGTCTTCCCTAGCACATGACACCACCAACCAAGGAAGGACAAAAGTATGCACACGACCTCTCCATGACATGTAATGCTAGCCCCACCCACCTCTTTTCACCTACCTCTGTAGAGCCAGGCATATTTTGGGGGGCAGTCTAACACACTGGGAGTGAAAGCGCCATATTCCCCTTGAACGAATGGCTGGTGATCACTGTGAGTGACAAGGAAGTGAGCATATTGCTGTACTTCCCTCACAAGAGAGCTTGGCCAATTAGCTCCCATAGACTTCCTGCTACAGACGGTCGAAGGAATTCTCATCGAAATTTTATTTCATCACACCCCAAATTATGAGGTAATGCTTGAACTACAAGTTTTCATGTTGGAGAAAGAGTGGAATGATTAAGGCCAAATCATAGTCATGTATTCTAGACATGTTTAAAGAGAAAAATCTCTCTGGAAAGACAAATAATGAATTAGCAAATATTTTGAAATCTACAGTAGGCCCTCGACATTCGCGGGGGTTTGGTTCCGGGCCCTCCCGCGAATCGAGATAATCCGCGAGTTCTGTACCTGGAAGTAATACCCCATATATCACGTCACATGCGCGAATGAGCAGCCGGAAGTAAAATACTATGTATCTATTTATTACCTGTGCTAAAATATGTTTCTTAAACACATTCTATAGACAGTCTTGCTCATTAATTCAGTGTTAATGTAGTAAAATGTAGTAATGATTAAGAAAAAGTTATGTTTTTACTGTGATGTTTATTGATAAAATATAAACATTATACAGCATAAATATAAAAACACCTTTCAATGCATCCTCTTTGAAAAACATACAGCACTGTACTTTTCAAAAATGCCCACTAGAGGAACGTACTGCATTCGGCATGAGTTGACTGAATTCAGGTATTCACTGCATTAAGCCCGAGCAGCTCAGCCACGCCCCTAAGCCGAAGCAAGTGAGAAAAGTTAAAGAGCGTTACAAACCAAAGAAGCGGTAATGTGATGTGAGTTAATCCTCTGGTGCAGAGGTGAGCAGCATGCGTTTGTTTATTGGGAGTAAATGAGAATAGTGAATTCAGGTGTGTGCTACTGAGCAGCTCAGCCAAGCCCCTTAGCCAAAGCGGAGAGGAAACAATTAGTTAGAGGCACAGCGCCAAAATCAAAGTCCCCCACAACACACACCATAACAAAAAGGACATAAAAGAACAAGAAATTTAATAAATTGGATAAACAAAAGGAGAAACATGCTACACCACAGTAAATAAAATATAACACACAAACATGTTAAACATTACCTTAGGTCATGTACTGGAATAATAATTGAAAAAGACTTTAATAGTGGAGTGTTTAACAGTTCAGACTATTATTCCTCTTCAGACAATGACGTGGAAACATGTCATTGTCTTCAGCCACTTCAGAGGAAACTGTCATTTCTTCCGGAGAAAGTCTTATTTCTTCAGAAGAGACATCCAATGTCATTACCTTTTTCTGGTGCTTAACAGGCGTTTGGGTGACATCATAGAACTTAACTGGTAATTAAAACACATTTAAAGAATGGCTCATTGCCAACTTGTGCGCAAATGAGGAAAAAGGGGCGTTACATCATCTTAACCAATCAGCAGGAAGGAGGACAGCCATTGGCTGAATTTGAATCACGTGCGAGTTGCTTGGCAGTCCGTGAATACTCAAACCAGTGCAAAACCAAAAATAGTCAAGAGCCTACTGTAGTTTGCTTTTAATTATCCCTGTCTTGTACCTTGAAAAGACGATTACCTCTGTCAGATGACTATGTGCTAGGAAAAGATAAATATCTGGGTAAAATTCTAAGAGTGGCTTGCAAGAAAGCAATGAAGAAATGAAGCCAAGCAAATCCACCAACTCTGAATTCCTGGATTTAGATTGTTGAGGAAATACATACGATGGAAAAAGTGACAAGACTGCAGAAGACCGAAATGCAAAAAATAATGGACTGTATACAAAAAGATCAGTGGCCCATCAAAGTCTCACTGTGAGGGTGGGGGGTGGGAGGGCAAGGTTACAATTTGCCAAAGAGCACATTGACTGGCCTAAAGAGAAATGGTGCAACATTTTTGGACTGATGAAAGTAAAATGGCTCTTTTGTTTGTCAGATTTCCCCCAAACACTGAATTAAAGCCACAAGACACCATGAATCCAGTGAGGCATCGTGGCACAAGCATCATGATCTGGGGATGTTTCTCATACTACGGTTCCGGGCTTATTTATCACATACCAGGGATAATCGATCAATTTGAATTCATCAGAATACTTGAAGAGATCATGCTGCTTTAAACTGAAGAGAAAATGCCCTTGAAATGGGTGTTCAAACAAGACAATGACCCCAAACACAAGAGTAAATGGGAAATGGGGGGGGGGGGTTCCAAAATTGCAGTTTCTGAGGCAAAACTAAGAAATACAGAAGAGCTGTGGAATGTAGTGAAATCATCATTCAAGATTCTTTATTGCCATTTGTGCTTTTTACACACAGGAATTTCTTGTGCAGTCGTGCAATGAGTCAACTTGTGGAAAAGAAATTAAAAAAACAGGAGAATCAGAACAGAAAAAACACATACTACTACGGAATAAGTCCCTAAGTCCTATGTTTCGAAGGGACCTTACACAGGCCCAGTAAACAGAACAATTATAGTACACAACACACTCATTAGCTGCCAGCAACCGGCGATTTTGCCGCCTAGAATCGCCCTGCTGCGGTCTACTCTGAAACGTTTTTTAAAAAAATAAATTTGAAAGATTTTTATTTTTAGGATTGTACGGTTTTATTCATCTTCATATTAACAGGTAACTTGAGATAAGATTATAATTGTGGTTTTAGATAGAGAACAACGTACATGGCTGCTGAGCACTTGTGTACTTAGTACACATGGGTGACCCGGTTTTGTTTTCGAGGCTTAGATTTGAATCTCTGTGCATTTATTAGTTTCAACAAATGTCGGATTCAAAATAAGCTTATTTATAAACAACTGTACACGTTTGTTACGATGTCTAAGCGGCAAGGAAATATCAAGGACTTTTTCAGCAAGAGACCTAAAATACAACGTACACAACTAACACAAGGTAAATTATAAACAGTTGCGATTGTTCAAGCCCCAGTCACAGCATTTTACAGCTTGATCACGGCCATAACCCTTCCAAAATGGTTTCCCGTGAAGCAGACGGTGTTGTTCGTGCTGATGTCAAGTTTAAGATGTGCTATAGTTGATTTTTAGACATGGAAGGACGTGGAAAAAAGTTTTGAACTGCTCAAAACTTTAGACCACGGACAACCACATGGTAAAGACGTTCTGAAGACGTGCAACACACGTGAAACACGTAATAATCTGTGTTCTGGCAGTGATAAAAACTTGGGGAGACGTGCTAAGACGCAAACGTTTCGGGGTCTGTTTCGGCCACAGCACGGCCATTGGGTGGGTGTTACACGTTGGTATCACAAGAAATAGAGGCTTATCACTGACAAATGGATTTTTCCATGTACATGGCACATACATAGCACTACCGAAACCCGTTCAACAACGTCTTTATCACGTTCTAAATACGACTGATCACTGCTTCATCACTTCTGTATCACGGCATATAAAATACCGTCATTTTCTGAGACCTCGGCACTTACAGTCTAGATGTCAAGGGGTGTCCTAATCTTCATGCTCCAACACCAACAGAACCAACTGATACAGATGAGCGTTATTCCTTCTCTCTCTCTCGGTCTGTCGCGCTGTGGGCCACGCCTACAAGACGTGAATTCAAAGCACATTCCCTGCTTGACAAACTCAACTTTAATTTGATTCCTTGAGGGATCGGAATTCCAGATGAGCTGCCTAACGAAGATCCAAGAGCCTTTCAGAACTTTATGAGGATGCCTCCTGCGATTAGCCAGTGCTAGGGCCTGTCTGACAGGCCTTTAACTCCCACCTCTGGCAGAGCTACAACCACGTCCCGGAGGAGGCGGGTGACATGGAATCCGAATTAACCATGTTTCGTGCCTCCATTGCGGAGGCAGCAGCCCATAGCTGTGGCCGTAAGGTCGTCGATGCTTGTTGTGGCGGTAATCCCCGAACCTGGTGGTGGACACCTGTAGTGATTGGAGCTGTCCAGCTGAAAAAGGAGGCCTATCAGGTTTTATTAGCCTGTGGGACTCCCGAAGCAGCGGACAGGTACCGGCAGACCAAACGTGCTGCAGCCGAGGCTGTTGCGGATACAAAATCTCGGGCATGAGAGGAGTTTGGTGAGGGCCTGGAGAGTGATTATCAGTTGGCCTCAAAAAGGTTCCGGACCACCATCCGACACCTCAGGAGGGGAAGCAGTTCTCCACAAACACTGTTTACAGTGGCGGTGGGGAGCTGCTCACCTTGACTAGGGATGTCGTCGAGAGGTGGAGGGAATACTTTGAAGACCTCCTCAATCCCACTAAAATGCCCTCTGTGGAGGAGGAAGACCCTGGGGGCTTTTGGTGGGGATCCGCCCATCACTGGAGTGGAAGTCATTGAGGTTGTCAAAAAGCTCCTCGGTGGTCGAGCTCCGGAGTTGGATGAGATCCGCCCTGAATATCTCCGGGCTTTGGATGCCGGAGGGTGTGTTCCAATTATCGGGGAATCACACTCCCCAGCTTATCCGGGAAGTTCTATGCAGGGGTACTGGAGAGGAGGATCCGAGCGATAGTCAACCCTCAGATTCAGGAGGAACAATGTGGTTGTCGTCCTGGCCGTAGCACTCTTGACCAACTCTATACGCTCTACAGGATCTTGGAATGGGCATGGATGTTTGCCCAATTTGTTCACATGTGTTTTGTAGATTTGGAGAAGGCTTTTGACTGTATCCCTTGAACAATCTTGTGGGGTGTGCTCCGGGAGTACGGCGTTCCGGCCCGTTGTTACGAGCCATTCGATCGCTGGATCACCGGAGCCAGAGTTTGGTCCATATTGGTAACAACAGGTTGAATTTGTTTCCAGTGGGATTTGGAGTCCACCAAGGCTGTCCTTTGTCACCGATTCTGTTCATAATTTTTATGGACAGAATTTCTAGACACAGCCGAGGTGTTGAGGGGCTCTGGTTTGGTGGCCATCAGATCTCGTCTCTGCTTTTTGCGGATGATGTTGTCCTTTTGGCTTAATCAAGTCGGGACCTCCAGCTCTCATTGGAGCAATTCGCAGTCGAGTGTGAAGCAGCCAGGATGAAAATCAGCACCTCCAAGTCCGAGGCCATGATTGTCACTCAGACAAGG
>CM045735.1:26037248-26104748 GCA_024760905.1 Plotosus lineatus
AAAGGATGCATAATCCAGGCTCAGACAGTTACATAGTGGGGACGACAACTACAGGCAGGTTAGGGCTAGGATGTGTAACCAGAGCAAGCTGGAGGGCAGCATCAAATGCAGAGAAGAGGAAGACGGTCGAGAGTGAGGTTTGGTCCACAGAGGAAGAGAGAAGACAAGCGGCAGCCGTTTTGATAAAAAAAAAACAAAACAGGGCAGTTGGTTGAAATGTGAAGGGATCAAGCCAAGGAGGGTGTCTTGGAGCGACATGTGGAAGATGGACTACTAGAGAATTGGATTTCTCCTACGCTGTTTATGACGTACTGCCTACACCAGTCAACCTCAGAACCTTGAAGCTCACTGAAGACCCTACCTGCAAGTTATGTGGGAGGCCAGCAAACCTGGAATACGTTCTAGCTTCTTGCAGAGGGCCACTGACGGACAGAAGATATCGATGGCGACATGATAAGATCCTCGGCAAGATTGCGGCCGGCCTAGATGTGGCATGGAGGAAGAAGCCAACAGCTCAGACAAAGCTGACTTATCAACTTTGTCAGAGAGGGGGGAGCAGCACCCGCTAATAAGAGGTCTAGAGACACTGGTCTTCTGGCGTCAGCAGGAGACTAGGAACTGCAGGTAGATCTAAAGAAGCGGCTGAGATTCCCACCAGAAGTCGTTACCACTACTTTGCGTCCCAACGTGCTGTTGCTGTCAAGAGCCACTAAAAAGATAGTGCTTATTGAACTGACAGTGCCATGGGAGGAAAGAATGTAAGAGGAAAACGAGAGAATGAAGGCCAAATATGAACCGTTATTGGATGAGTGTCGACAGAGAGGATGGAAGACCTGAACTCCCTGTCGAGGTTGGCAGTCGGGGCTTTGCCGGGCAGTCACTCTGGAGAGCCTTCGGAGTACTTGGCATCACAGGCATGACAAGGAAACGGGCGATAACCCATGGCAAAGAAACTCAGGATAGGAGTTGAGCATGTTTGGGTCTAAATGTCCGTAAGTACTACACTCTCATAGCTGTAATATGGCCATCCGCTCATAGACAAGCATAGTGCAAAAAATAAACAACCAAAACAACAAAACAAAAATTAAAACAAACGAAGAAACAATTTGACTCCGAGAACTACGCAATGTCACCCTCAAGGGAGCGCTATCTTGGATATCATTGGCTGGAATACCTGTCCACAGGTGCAAGAACTTGCTTGACTCCACACAAATGTACAACAGTTCTAAGAAACAGTTGTTACACAATTAAATATTGTGATTCAAAGGCAAACAAAATCTTAAAACATTTTTCAGCTTATACCAGTGCTTCTCAATTATTTTCTGTTACGCCCCCCCTAGCAAGAAGAAAACAATTCGCGCCCCCCCCACCACCCACTTTCCGCCGCAACTATAAATTATAACTTTTTTCTATAATATAGTTACAGGTATATCTCTTCATTATATCGTATCCTTGTTAACATATCAAGTGGCGCCTTAATTTATTTGGCTTCATGCTGTCCGCTGCCAGCATTTTTAGACACAGCAAACATACCGGTCTTTGCTCGCCTCCCACTGTAGTCACGGTGAAGCCAAGCGCTACATATGCGTCATCATATTTGCGCGTCTTTGCTTTCGGGTGACTTTCTTTTGACTCGATATCTACGTTTCTCACCGCCTTTCTTTTCATCCCTGTTAAAATTTCTTCATGTTGTGAGGGTGTGTACTGCACTACACATCGCCAGCTCGTAGTAAAACATACCTACACCGTAGAGTTAATACTCGCTGCGCACAATGGGCAATGAGGGCGCCACTGCCAACTACTGGAGTGGATGTGCAATTACACTTTCTTGTAGTACGGCGGAAAAAAAGCATGTTCTCCTGGGTCACACGCGCCCCCCTCAGCATCCCATCCTGGGGGGGCGCGCCCCACTATTTGAGAAGCACTGGCTTATACAGTAAAAGTGTTTGTAAAGAAGAATGCAGACACTGCTATTTTTTTCCTGAGCAGTCAAATATTCACTTTTCTTCAATTTCTTTAAAGGAAAAACATTCATTCATTCATTGAATTGCTAATTGACAATTAGGGTGCCGGAAAGGCTGGGGCCAGTCTCAGCCAACTCTAGACAAGGGCAGAGTGCACCCTGGACAGCTCACTAGGTCTTCGCAGGGCAGAAACACACTAACAGCGATGCAGCTTACAATGTAAAGTCAGAAATGGTTCTGTGTTCTAATGGAAAAACACAAATTTGATACGTTTTTATTCATGATTTGATATGAAATAGAATGTGCAGTGTTTCCAATGCATGTGTGGATGGAAATAAAAGCTATTATAAATAAGGATTTTGAGTACAGTAGGCCCTTGACTATTCGTGGTTTTGCACTCACAGTTTGAGTATTCCTGGCCTGCCAAGCAACTGACACGTCACTCAAATTCATCCAATGGCTATCCTCCTTCCTGTTGATTGGTTGAGATGATGCAACACCCCTTTTTCCTCATTCGCACACAAGTTGTCAATGGGCCTCTTTATGTGTGTTTTAATGACCAGTTAAGCTCAATGATGCCACTATTCAAACACTGTGCATCTTCTCTGGCCAAGCGATAGAAAACGCTGGATGTCTCTTCTGAAGAAATAAGACTTTCTCCGGAAAAAACGACAGTTTCCTCTGAACTGTTGTATTAAAGTCCTCAGTTAATGTTTAGAATGTTTGTGCGTGAGATTTTATGTTCTGTAGCATGCTTAAAAAAATGATACCAAAAGGATAAACTTTATTACACGTCATGTCCTTTTACTTTGAACTTGGAGTGATGTCTTCAAGGTGGCACTGCCTAGAGGGCAATGTCGTGGAGTACTCAGAGTCAAATTGTTTCTTTGTTCGTTTTAATTTGTTGTTTTGTTTGTTCATGTTTTGCACTATGCTCGTCTATGACCGGTCGACCCTACTACAGCTACGAGCAGCTTCAGCTTCGGGCAACGAAGCACGCAACAACTCCTATCATGAGCTAACATGCTATGGTAGCTCAATGCTAGCCGCACCCCGGCGAGATATATATCTTCTTGTCCTTTCGGCTTTTCCCTTCAGGGATCGCCACAGCGAATCATCTGCCTCCATCTCACCCTATCCTCTGCATCTTTTTCTCTTACACCAACTGCCTTCATGTCCTCCTTGACCAGATCCATGAATCGTCTGTTTGGTCTTCCTCTAGGTAGTTCAAACCTCAACATCCTACTACCAATATACTCACTATCTCTCCTCTGTACTATACATACATACATACATACATACATACACACACACACACATATATATATCATCGAATTAAAAAAGAAGGAAATTAAAGAAGAATAGGGAAAAAAGTTAAGGAAAACAAGGCCAATTATGCAAAAAAAAAAAAAAAAAAAACTAAACTAAACAAACACAAAATAAAAATACAACCCAAAACCTCCCATCAAAACTAGTTACATTTTTGTGAGGTGTTCATCTGAGTGCATGCGCTTGCATGTCTGTATGTGTGGATTAATATATTATTTACATCTTATGCATAATGTTTTTAATGTTTAATTGGTATTATAAGCATTTATAGTCTTGAATATGTATTTACTGATATTATATACACATACATAGATAAGTGTCAGTCAGGGATGGAGGTGGGGGGGTGATTCTACTTCCTGGAATTCTGTGGTCGCGTGGGGATCTCGTTCCCAATTCACCGGGGAAAGTGAGGGATCCCTGTATGTATGCATATACGTACTAGTCCTTTTAAAAAAATTAGCATAGTGATCAAGTTCATTATTTTCTGTAATAAACATTAGATTTTCAGATATTTTAGATTCATTACACACAACTGAAGTAGTTCAAGCTTTTTATTGTTTTAATATTGATAATTTTGGCAAAAAAGTAAAGAAAAACCAAAAATCCCTCTCTCAAAAAATTCGCATATTTCTTCTGACAAATAAAAACACTTTTTTTTTTTTTTTAATACAAAAAAAAAAAAAGTCAACCTTCAAATAATTATGTTCAGTTATGCACTCAGTACTTGGTCGGGAATCCTTTTGCAGAAATGACTGCTTCAATGCGGCGTGGCATGGAGGCAATCAGCCTGTGGCACTGCTGAGGTGTTATGGAGGCCCAGGATGCTTCGATAGCGGCCTTAAGCTCATCCACAGTGTTGGGTCTGGTGTTTCTCAACTTTCTCTTCATAATATCCCACAGATTCTCTATGGGGTTCAGGTCAGGAGAGCTGTCAGGCCAATTGAGCACAGTAATATCATGGTCAGTAAACCTTTAACCAGTTGTTTTGGCACTGTGAGCAGGTGCCAGGTTGTGCTGAAAAATGAAAATCTTCATCTCCATAAAGCTTTTCAGCAGATGGAAGCATGAAGTGCGAAATCTGATAGCTAGCTGCCTTGACCCTGCCCTTGATAAAACACAGTGGACCAGCAGCTGACATGGCACCCCAGACCATCACTGACTGTGGGTACTTGACACTGGCCTTCAGGCATTTTGGCATTTCCTTCTCCCCAGTCTTTCTCCAGACTCTGGCACCTTGATTTCCGAATGACATGCAAAATTTGCGTTCATCTGAAAAAAGTACTTTGGACCACTGAGCAACAGTCCAGTGCTGCTTCTCTGTGGCCCAGGTTAGGCGCTTCTGCCGCCGTTTCTGGTTCAAAAGTGGCTTGACCTGGTGAATGCGGCACCTGTAGCCCAGTCCGCTGCTTCCACAGGTCCCCCAAGGTCTGGAATCGGCCCTTCTCCACAATCTTCCTCAGGGTCCGGTCACCTCTTCTGGTTGTGCAGTGTTTTCTGCCACACTTTTTCCTTCCCACAGACGTCCCACTGAGGTGTCTTGATACAGCACTCTGGGAACAGCCTATTCGCTCAGGAGATTTCTTTCTGTGTCTTACCCTCTTGCTTGAGGGTGTCAATGATGGCCTTCTGGACAGCAGTCAGGTCGGCAGGCTTACCCATGATTGCGGTTTTGAGTAATGAACCAGGCTGGGAGTTTTGAAAAGCCTCAGGAATCTTTTGCAGGTGTTCGGAGTTCATTCGCTGATTCAGATGATTAGGTTAATAACTCATTTAGAGTACCTTTTCATGATATGCTAATTTTTTGAGATAGGAATTTTGGGTTTTCATGAGCTGTATGCCAAAAATGCAGCCATGAGGCGGGGGGGGCACTAACCAGTGTCTCTCCCCCTTATGCCGGTCCCAAGCCCGGATAAATGCAGAGGGTTGCGACAGGAAGGGCATCCGGCGTAAAACTTCTGCCACATTTAAAAAAATGCAAATGATCAAAACAAAATTCATACCGGATCGGTCGAGGCCCGGTTAACAACGACGCCATCAGTGCTGTCAACCAACAGGGTGCTGATGGAAATTGGACTACTGTTGGTCGAAGACGTCAAGAAGGAGAGGCGGAGGCGGTCCGTAGGCAGAGAGAGAAGAGGAAATGCGTTGAGCCTCGGACTGAGAGTAGGGACTTTGAATGTTGGAACTATGCAAGGAAAAGATAGGAGCTGGCTGACATGATGCAGAGGAGGAAGGTGGACATACTGTGTGTTCAGGAGACAAGGTGGAAAGGTAGAAAGGCTAAAAGCTTAGGAGCAGGGTTTAAACTGTTTTATAATGGTGTGGATGGGAAGAGAAATGGAGTAGGAGTCATCTTGAAGGAGGGGTTTGTCAGAATGTTCTAGAAGTGAAAAGAGTGTCAGACAGAGTGATGAGTCTCAAGTTAGAAATTGAAGGCGTGATAGTCAATGTTGTTAGTGCTTATGCCCCACAGGCAGGATGTAAGCTAGAAGAGAAGGAGAGATTCTGGAGTGAGTTAGATGAAGTGATGCAGAGTACCCCAGAGGTGAAAGAGTGGTCATTGAGCAGACTTCAATGGACATGTTGGTGCAGGCAACAGAGGGGACGAGGAAGTGATGGGCAGGTTTGGTATCCAGGACAGGAACACAGAAGGACAGATGTTGATCGACATTTTGGCAAAAAGGATGGAAATGGCTGTGGTGAATACTTTCTTCCAGAAGAAACAGAAGCATAGGGTGACTTATGAAAGCGGAGGTAAGAGCACACAGGTAGACTACATCTTGTGTAGGCGATGTAATTTGAAGGAAGTCAGTGACTGCAAAGTAGTAGTGGGTGAGAGTGTTGCCAAACAGCATAGGATGGTGGTGTGCAGGATGACACTGATGGTGAGAAAGGTGAAAAAGGCAAAGGTAGAGCAGAAGACAAAGTGGTGGAAGCTGAAAAGGAAGAGGTCGTGTTGTCTTCAAGGAGGAGTTGGAAACAGGCTTTGGGTAGTCAGGAAGTGCCCAGAGGACTGGACAACCACAGCCAATGTGATCAGGAGACCGGTAGGAGAGTATTTGTGTGTCCTCTGGAAGGAAAGTAGATAAGGAAACTTGGTGGTGGAATGAGGAAGTGCAGGAGTGTGTACAAAAGAAGAGGTTAGCCAAGAAGAAGTGGGACATTGAGAGGACCGAAGAGAGTAAACAGGAGTACAGGGAGACACAGCGTAAGGCGAAGGTAGCAGTGTCAAAGGCCAAACAGAGGGCGATGATGACTTGTATGATAGGTTGAACAGTAAGGAGGGAGAAATGATCTATACAGGTTAGCACAGCAGAGAAATAGAGATGGGAAAGACGTGCAGCAAGTTAGAGTGATAAAGGACAGAGAGGGAAATGTATTGACTGATGACAGAAGTGTGCTGGAAGATGGAAAGAGTACTTTGAAGAGCTGATGAATGAGGAAAATGAGAGAGAAAAAGAGTAGAAGGGTGACCGTTGAGGAGCAGGAAGTAGCAAAGATTAGTAAGGGAGAAGTGAGGAGGGCATTGAAGAGGATGAAGAGTGGAAAGGCAGTTGGTCTCTGATGACATACCAGTTGAGGTATGGAAGTGTCTAGGGAGGTAGCAGTAGATTTTCTGACAAGAATATTCAACAAGGTCTTAGAAAGTGAGCAGATGCCAGAGGAATGGAGGAGAAGTGTGCTTGTGCCTATTTTTAAGAACAAGGGCGATGTACAGAGTTGTGGCAACTACAGAGGGATAAAGTTGATGAGCCATACAATGAAGCTATGGGAAAGAATAGTGGAAGCAAGACTAAGGGCAGAGGTCAGCATTTGTGAACAACAGTTTGGTTTCATGCCAAGAAAGAGCACCACAGATGCAGTGTTTGCTTTGAGGATGTTAATAGAGAAGTACAGAGAAGGGCAGAAGGAGCTGCATTGTGCCTTTGTGGATCTGGAGAAAGCATATGACAGGGTGCCGAGAGAAGAACTGTGGTATTGTATGAGGAAGTCTGGAGTGACAGAGAAGTATGTTAGAGTGGTGCAGGACATGTATGATAGATGTAAGACAGTGGTGAGGTGTGCTGTCGGTGTGACAGAAGAGTTCAAGGTGGAGGTGGGACTACATCAAGGGTCAGCTCTCAGCCCTTCTTGTTTGCTATGGTGATGGACAGGCTAACAGATGAGGTTAGACAAGAATCTCCATGGACTATGATGTTTGCAGATGACATTGTGATCTGTAGTGAGAGCAGAGACCAAGTAGAGGAAAATCTAGAGAGGTGGAGGTATGTCTGGAAAGGAGGGGATTGAAGGTTGGGTCTTAGTAAGACAGAATACATGTGTGTGAACGACAAGGACCCAAGAGGAACTTTGAGGTTACAGGGGGCAGAGATAAAGAAGGTGGAGGATTTTAAGTACTTAGGCTCAACAATCCAGAGCAATGGAGAGTGTGGAAAAGAGGTGTGAAGAAGCGCTGCAGGCAGGTTGAATGGATGGAGAAAAGTGTCCGTGTGATGTGTGATAGGAGAGTATCGGCAAGAATGAAGGGAAAAGTGTACAAGACGGTGATGAGGCCAGCAATGTTGTATGGTTTAGAGACAGTGGCCCTGGGGAAAAGACAGGAGTCAGAGTTGGAGGTAGCAGAGATGAAAATGTTGAGGTTCTCTTTGGGAGTAACGAGGATGGATAGGATCAGAAATGAGTACATCAGAGGGACAGCACATGTTAGATGTTTTGGAGACAAAGTCAGAGAGGCTAGATTGAGATGGTTTGGACATGTACAGAGGAGGGATAGTGAGTATATTGGTCGTAGGATGCTGAGGTTGGAACTACCAGGCAAAAGGCCCAGAGGAAGACCAAAGAGAAGATTTATGGATGCAGTGAAGGCGGACATGAAGGTCGTTGGAGTAAGAGTAGAAGATGCAGAGGATAGGGAGAGATGGAGGCAGATCATTTGCTGTGGCGACCCCTGAAGGGAACAGCCGAAAGGAAAAGAAGAAGATGAGCTGTATGCCAAAATCATCAGTATTAAAACAATAAAAGACCTGAAATATTTCAGTTGGTGTGCATCGAATCTAAAATATATGAAAGTTTAATTTGTATCAGTACATTCCAGAAAATAATGAACTTTATCACAATATGCTAATTTTTTGAGAAGGACCAGTATATCCCCTCCCTGAATCGCCACCTTATCGTGGTGGAGGGGTTTGCGTGACCTAATGATCCTAGGAGCTATGTTGTCGGGGCATAATGCCCCTGGTAGGGTCACCCAAGACAAACAGGTCCTGAGTGAAGGTCCAGACGAAGTGCGATTCAGAAGACCCTTATGACATCTAAGAAACATCTAAGGAAGCAGTCTCCCTTGACCGGACGTGGGTCACCGGGGTTCCCTCCTGGAGCCAGGCCCGGGGGAGGGGCTCAAAGCCGAGTGCCTGGTTGTCGGGCTTCTACCCATGGAGCCTGGCCGGGCCTAGCCCAAAAAGGAGACACGAGTCTGCCCTCGCTTGGACCCACCACCCATGGGAGGAGTTTTAGGGGTCGGGTGCAGTGTGAGCTGGGTGGCAGCCGAAAGGTATGGGTTCTGTCTGACCAAACATCGGCTACTTACTCTGACCCTCGGGACATGGAATGTCACCTCTCTGGCGGGGAAGGAGCTTGATCTGATGCGTGAAGTGGAGAGATACCAACTAGTCGGGCTCATCTCAACGTATAGCTTGGGCTTTGGAACCATCCATCTCGAGAGAGGCTGGAGGACCTTATTCTATTCTGGAGTTGCTCATGGAGAGAGGTGGCGAGCCGGTGTGGGTATTCTTGTTGCCCCTCACCCCCATCCCGGTGCCCAAATGTTGGGGTTCTCCCCGGTTGACAAGTAGGGTGGGGGGACGGGTCCTGACTTTTATTTGTGCTTATGCACTAAATGACAGTTCAGAGTACACACACTTTTTGGAGTCTTTGGGGGGGGGGGGTCGAACAACGCTCCCTCGGAAGACTCACTCTTTGTCTTGGGAGACTTCAACGCCAATGTGGGCAACGATAGTGTGACCTGGAAGGGTGTGATCGGTAGCTACGGCCTCTCCAGTCTGAACCCAAATGGTGTTTCGTTGTTAGACAACCTGACGAGCACAGAAGTCTATCACGAAAAAAAGTTCGAACATAAGTGTGCCCATAAGTGCACTTGCCACCAGGACACCCTAGGTCACAGTTCGATGATTGACTTTGTAGTCGTGTCATCGGTCTTGCGGCCATATGTTCTGGACACTCGGGTGAAGAGAGGAGCTGAGCTGTCTTCCGATCACTACATGGTGGGGAGTTGGCTTCGGTGGTGAGGAGAGGCTGCCTTCCAGACCTGGCAGGCCCAAGCATGTAATTTGGGTCTGCTGGCAACGTTTGGCGGAGTCCCCTTTCCGAAAGACAGGCCTTTAACTCTCACCTCCGGCAGAGCTACAACCACATCCCTGAGGAGACAGGGGACATGGATTCCGAATTAACCATGTTTTGTGCCTCCATTGCTAAGGCGGTAGCCCATAGCTGTAGCCGTGAGGTCGTCGGTGCTTGTTGTGGCGGTAGCCCCCGAAACTGGTGGTGGACACCTGTAGTGATTGGAGCCGTCCAGCTGAAAAAGGAGGCCTATCGGGGTTTATTAGCCTGTGGGACTCCACAAACAGTGGACAGGTACCGGCACACCAAACATGCTACAGCCAAGGCTGCCACGGATGCAAAATCTTGGGCAAGGGAGGAGTTTGGTGAGGGCCTGCAGAGTGATTATCAGTTGGCCTCAGAAAGGTTCTGGACCACCATTCAACACCTCAGGAGGGGAAGCAGTTCTCCAAACACTGTTTACATTGGAGATGGGATTTAGGAGGAACAATGTGGTTTTCGTCCTGGCCGCAGTACTCTTGACAACTCTATATGCTCTACAGGATTCTGGAGGGGACCGTGTCCCTCAAACAATCTTGTGGGGCGAGCACCGAGAGTACGGCGTTCCGGACCCGTTGCTACGAGCCATTCGGTCGCTCTATCATTGGAGCCAGAGTTTGGTCCGTATTGGCAATAACGGGTCAAATTCGTTTCCGGTGGGAGTTGGAGTCCACCAAGGCTGTCCTTTGTCACCGGTTCTGTTCATAATTTTTATGGACAGAATTTATAAGTGCAATCGAGGCGTTGAGGGGTTCTGGTTTGATGGCCATCAGATCTCATCTCTACTTTTTGCGGATGATGTTGTCCTTTTGGCTTCATCAAGTCGGTACCTCCAGTTCTCATTGGAGCGATTTGCAGCCGAGCGTGAAGCAGCCAGGATGAGGATCAGTACCTCCAAGTTTGAGGCCATGGTTCTCAGTCGGACAAGGGTGGAATGCACCCTTCAGGTCAGGAATGAGGTCCTGCCCCAAGTGGAGGAGTTTAAATATCTAGGGTCTTGTTCACAAGTGAGGGAACGATGGAGCGAGAGATCGACAGCCGGATCACTGCAGCCTCTGCTGTTAAGCGGCGCCTGTACCGGTCCGTCGTGGTGAAGTAGGATCTAAGCCGCAAGACGAAGCTCTCAATATACCAGGCGATCTATGTTCCAACCCTCAGCTATGGTCAAAAGCTTTGAGTAGTGACCAAAAGAACAAGATCGCGGATACAAGCAGCTGAAATGAGCTTCCTTCGCCGGGTGGCGGGGTTCTCCCTTAGTAATCAGGTAAGAAGCTCTACCATCCGTGGGGAGCTCGGACTAGATCCGCTGATACTCCACATTGAGAGGGGCCAGTTGAGGTGGCTCGGGCATCTGGTCAGAATGTCTCCCGGATGCCTCCCTGGTTTGGTGTTTCGGGCATGTCCAACCGGGAAGAGACCCCGGGATCAATCTAGAACACGCTAGAGTGAGTATGGCTCTTGGCTTGTCTGGGACCGCCTCAGTGTCCCCCCGGGAGAGTTGGAGGAAGTGGCTGGGGAGAGGGACATCTGGACCTCTTTGCTTAGGTTGCTGCCCCCGCGACCCGACCCTGGACTTAGCGGAAGAGATGAGATAGATAGATAGATAGCAAAGGTGTGAGGTAATGAAGTTTCAACCGGACCCAAAATGCAGGAGGCAGTGTGAGATGGCACAGAGTGGATTTATTATTCAAATTGGAAGCACTTAAGGAGAGCGCACACACATTAACTGTTCACACAATACTGTTGGCGCTGAGGAAACAATAAAAATTCAACATGGGAAACTACCAGGATGCAGAGAGAACACAGGTAAGCAGGGACATGATGCGAGACAATCTTCTGGCGCAGAGGTAAGTGTGCAGTTTGTGTTTATAGGGAGTACATGAGAGGAGTGAATTCAGGTGTGAGCTACTACAATCAGCTCGAGCAGTTCAGCCGGAGTGGGCAGAAAACAGAGCTGGAGAACACAAGGAAGCAGAAACGTGATGCGAGTCAATCCTCTGGCGCGCCTATCAGCCGGAGCGGGGATAAAATACTTCGAGAACACAGCCGCAAAATATCAAAGTCCCCCCAAAACACAGACCATAACAAAAACAACAAAAGAACATGAAGTGTAATAAATTGGATAAACAAAAAGGATCAACATGCTACACCATAGTACATAAAATCGCACATACAAACATTCTAAACATTAATTTAGGTACTGTACTGGAATAATAATTGAAAAAGACTTTAATACTACAGTTCTTTACAACAACAGTTCAGATGATTCTTCCTCTTCAGGCACTTCAGAGGAAACTGCCGTTTCTTCAGGAGAAAGTCTTATTTCTTCAGAAGAGACAAGCAACGCCATTACCTTTTCTGGCGCCTAGCCGGCGTTTGAGTGGCATCATAGCGCTTAACTGGTGATTAAAACACACTAAAAAAATGCACATTAACAACTTGTGCGCGAATGAGAAAAAAGGGGTGTATACATCATCTCAACCAATCAGCAGGAGGGAGAACAGCCATTGGCTGAATTTTAATCACGTGACAGTTGCTCGGCAATCCGCGAATATGCGGGGGCCCAAGCGCAAAACCGCGAATCGTCAAGGTCCTATTGTATGTGTATACATATATAAATCAAATTTCTTTTTCAAAACATGACATTTCATTCATACACCATGTTTTAAAGAGCTTTCAAGGGTGGCTGTCATTGTCTACCCATATGGTGCTGATTTTTGACTGGTCATGTCAGGTGGGACAGCAACTAGTTCTTGCTGAATAGCAACCTAAATGGCTTCAAGAGTTTGGGGGTCAAGGAGCAGACAGTTGTGTTTTATGGTAGCCCACAGGAAATTAAAAAAAAAAAAAAAATCACTAGGGCTGAGGTCAGGAGGACAGGCCATTCACCTAATGAGATCACCTCATCCAAACAGTTTATGTGCATGCCTTAGCTACATGAAGTTCTTCAAACACAAGTTCAGGTCCGCACCACCAAGTTACATGTATGCAAATGAGTAAAAACTCTGCATTAGATTTTGTGAGCAAAAAATTTGTTCGTAACCTTTAACCTTTTGCTTTACTTTTGAATATAGGAGAGGTTCATCTTTTTCAGACACACATTGTGGCTTGATATACATAAATGGATAAAACAAATGATGAAATATTTCCCAGCTTCTCTTTCCAGAAATGACTTGCCATGAGAAATACTAACTTATCTTAGACTAAATTCACTCAATTTTGTTTAATTAAGGCTTATTTATAATGTCTGAATTTTCCGCTTCATCCTTCCCTCAGTCGAGAACAAGACCCCGAGATACTTGAGCTCCTCCACTTGTGGTAGGACCTTGCAGACCCAACATGCTGCAGCCTCTGCTGTAAAGTAGAGCCTGTATTTGTCCTTCATGGTGAAGAGGGTGCTGAGTCGCAAGGCGAAGCTCTCAATTTACCAGCTGGTATACAAAACCCTCACCTATGGTCACAAGCTTTGAGTAGTGACCGAAAGAAGAAGATCACAGATACAAGCAGCTGAAGGTGGAGAAGCTCTCCCTTATAGATAGGCTAAGAAGCTCAGCCATCCAGTGGGGGCTTGGAGTAAAACCCACTGCTCCTCCATATTTAAAGGAGCCAGATGAGATGGCTTGGGCATCTGGTTAGAATGTCTCCCAAACACCTCCCTGGCCTGGTGTTTCGGACATGTCCAACCAGGAAGAGACCCCGGGGTCGACCAAGAACATGCTGGAGGGATTATGTCTCTCAGCTGGTCTGGGAATACCTCAGAAGAGATGGAAGTGGCTGGGAAGCAGGATATCTGGATCTTATTCCTTGGGTTGCTATTATTATTATACCGATGAACATGAATTAATTAATTAATGTCTGAATTTGAGTTTATTTATGCCATTTCAGTGAATCTATTGACAGGCTTTGTGTTAAAAAAAATTGCAGTCATGAAGTATTTTCGCCTTTTTAATTTAACTATTTTAAAAGTTTTTTTTTTTTAATGCATCACCAAAAGGGAAATAGGGTATAGCACAACTTTGATGTCTGTATTTGCTCATTTTCACCACAGTCATTTCTTATAATTTTGGATTAAAGAACAATTTAGTAAGTAGTATAAACCCACTCAGCAAAATTAAAGAAGACTTAAGCAAAAACCCTTTAATTTTCGAGACACGGCACCTTACATTTCTATCAAGTGTAGGATGCGTGTAACAGCTAAATGCTAATATTTTATATAATCCTAAGAAAATGAATGATGAATAAAAATCCACTTGCCCAAATACAGAAATAGAGCAGTCCTCTTAGGTGAGTATTATAAACAGTTTCTTAAATTCTGCTTTACCCCTCTGTACTATGATCTAGCGAAAGAATATCATGATATTTACTGATGAAAGGTTTTAAAGCACTTTTTAAGTCGCTGCATAATTAAGGTCATGGTATAAACGCAGTAAATATACGTACGTACCTGAACGCAGATTCGTCTTTATCGCGATTGGACAGAAGCGGAAACGCACTCCTTCGATTGAAAAGCTTCTGAAATAATGTAGGTGACATTTTCAGATCAACTCCTCAAACTCCTTTACATTGGTACAAATGACTCCATTTGTGGCCTGCTGTAGTCATATGACGAACATTACTCACACAAGCCTTCGTCCGCCGTTCCTTCTTCTAATTGGTTGATATATTTGGCAGATAACCACGTGATGAACAGAGCTACTTTTGTTGTTGTTGATGGTGGTGGTGATAGTGATGTGTGTGTAAGTGAGAGTGTGTGTGTGTGTGTGTGTGAGAGGGAGAGAGAGAGAGACCTTTCATGCATTCACGTTTGGCCTCATGATGGGAATTCCGAGTGTTTTAACTAACTCGATTCTTTCGGTTCGTTCAACGGTAGCGAATCGATTCATTTGCAAGGCACACTGTTAACTGACTGCGATATTTATTCTGCCTTATGAAGAGGTATCATACCCGAATAGTCAATCCTTCGATTTCTCTTTTACTTTTTATATGAAAAGCCTGGTTTGCAAATTAAAAACATTCATTTTTTGAATCACTTAGTCCTAATTTGGGTGGCAGGGAGAGTTAAATGCACTGGGGGACAGCACTGACAACCAGTGACAATGGGGCTTGAACCTCCAACATTGGGATTAGTAATCCAGCACCTTACCACCAGGCCACCTAATTTAGAAACAGTTTGACAAGTATATGGATGTAGTACTTTATTTTAATACTTTATTTTAAAAAGTGATTGTATTTAATATGCTTTTGAGGTTTTTTCAAACTGAAACCTTAAACATTGCAAAACCTCTGCACATAATAGTTCAGTGTTGTTTTTGTTCGTATTTTTCTTTGTACTTTTCATTTTCCTTCTGATATTTAATTTTACAATGTGTGTTCTTACACCTTTTATAACTTTCATATTTTAGCTTTTGTGAAATTGTTCATTTTAAATGTGTATCAATTTACTTTTACTTTGTGTTGTCAAACTACATCATTTTAATATTTTTATAACTATGAAATAATAGTATTTTGACATTTATATAAATTATTCTTTACTTAATGCTGCTTAAAACAAATTAGTGATCTGTGTGTTTAATTTTGTTAGTGTTTTCTTGCAATTAAACTAAAACATTTTAGAAATTGCAAAAATTGGTGACTGCAAATCACTACATTTGCCTAGTATGTTCATCATCCACTATGTCTTCTTCTTCTTCTTCTTTTACTTTCGGCTGCTCCCTTCAGGGGTCGCCACAGCAAATCATCCGCCTCCACCTCACCCTGTCCTCCGCATCTTCTTTTCTGACTCCAAGCAAACAAGAAGGGGCTCAGAGCTGACCCTTGATGCAGTCCCACCTCCACCTTGAATTCGTCGGTCACACCGACAGCACACCTCACCACTGTCTTACATCTCTCATACATGTCCTGCACCACTCTAACATACTTCTCTGCCACTCCAGACTTCCTCATGCAATACCACAGTTCTTCTCTTGGCACCCTGTCATATGCTTTTTCCAGATCCACAAAGGCACAATGTAGCTCCCTCTGACCTTCTCTGTACTTCTCTATTAACATCCTCAAGGCAAACATTGCATCTGTGGTGCTCTTTCTTGGCATGAAACCAAACTGTTGTTCACAAATGCTGACCTCTGCCTCTGAGGTCAGCCCTTAGTCTAGCTTCCACTATTCTTTCCCATAACTTCATCGTATGGCTCATCAACTTTATCCCTCTGTAGTTGCTGCAACTCTGCACGTCTCCCTTGTTCTTAAAAATGGGCACCAGCACACTTCTCCTCCACTCCTCCGGCATCTGCTCACTCTCTAGTACCTTGTTGAATGTTCTTGTCAGAAAATCTACTGCTACCTCTCCTAGACACTTCCATACCTCCACAGGTATATCATCAGGACCAACTGCCTTTCCATTCTTCATCCTCGTCAATGCCCTTCTCACTTCACCCTTACTGATCTTTGCTACATCCTGCTCCTCAATGGTTACCTCTTCTACTCTTTTTCTCTCTCATTTTCCTCATTCATCAGCTCTTCAAAGTACTCTTTCCATCTTCCCAGCACACTTCTGTCATTAGTCAATAGAGTTCCCTCTCTGTCCTTTATCAATCTAACTTGCTGCATGTCCTTCCCATCTCTATTTCTCTGCTGTGCCAACCTGTATAGATCATTTTCTCCCTCTTTACTACCCAACCTATCATACAAGTCATCATACGCCCTCTGTTTGGCCTTAGCCACTGTTACTTTCGCCTTACGCTGTGTCTCCCTGTACTCCTGTTTACTCTCTTCGGTCCTCTCAATGTCCCACTTCTTCTTGGCTAACCTCTTCCTTTGTACACACTCCACACTTTGTACGCATTTCACAGATCGTCAACGTCTCATCGTTAGAACTGCCGGAGAAAGGGTTCGTATGTTAGAATCAGATGGACTATTGAATGTGAAGAATAAGGTTCTGCTGGCGGTGGCCCCCCAGGGCCCTCGTGATAAGAATAGGAGAAGGGATTCGTATAGAAAGACCGGAAAATGTCATTATTGTGGTAAGGAAGGGCACTGCAAAAAAGAGTGTAGAAAGAAACAGAGAGACGAATGTAATTCTGCCTCTCGGACCCACCAAGGAGATAATTTGTCTCGCCCCCACTCAGATTCCGCAGGCGTAGCGCCAACACGGCCATACCCGCGGGAACACAAATAGGGATGCCCGCGGAGTAGGGACCCCGTGACCTGTAGCTTAATGCACCTAGTGTTTAACTCGGCCTGCAATGAGAATCTGCCCCTCCTTCCTATTGTTCTAGAAGGGGTAGAATATCTTTTTGTTATCAATAGTGGCGCAACCCTATCTTCTTTAGGCAGGGACTATCAGGGTGCTGTCTCCTCCAGGTCTACCAGCTCTGTGGGAATAGATGGGGTCCCCTTCTCCTCCCCATATACGCCGCCCTTTTTTTTATGTTTTCCTGATGACCCTACGCTTGATAAATTGCAAATATCCTACTCATTTGTACATATGTTCGAATGCCCTTTTAATTTGCTAGGCCGCGACCTCATGAGCATTCTGGGGTTCCAAATCTCTTCCCAAGGTTCGAGCATGACCATTCAAACGTGTGACACCTCCTCTGTTTCTCTGTTGTCATTGCAAGCACAGCCCTTGCCCTTTAATGTTAATTCGGCGTGCGTGGCGAGTTCCACCTCGCCCCCTGTACTCGACATGCTGCCCATCAATCTTTGGGCAGAACATAAGAATGACGTGGGTTGTGTGGACTGCGTCCCGTATGAAGCTACCGTGAAGCACATTTCGCCCGTGTACATCCGACAATACCCCTTATCGCCTCAAAAAATGTTGGGTATCGACACTATTTTGGCCGCTCTTCTGGAACAGGGTATCATCGTGCCGTGCACAAGCCCTTATAACACTCCTGTGAACCCGGTTCCCAAGCCGGACGGTTCCTGGCATTTAACACAGGACCTCAGAAAAATTAACGAGCTCATCATCCCAGTTTCGCCGGTTGTTCCGGATGTGCCCTCTATTATGGCTTCTATTCCTTGCGATCACACCCATTTCTCCGTAATCGACCTGTGCTCGGCGTTTTTTAGTATCCCGGTTGAGCCCAGCACACAACCCCTCTTCGCTTTCACACACCGGCAGCGACAGTACACCTGGACTAGATTACCTCAAGGATTTATTGACTCTCCTGCCGTTTTCTCGACTGCAGTTAGGGATGCACCGGGGTCTCTTGACGTTCCCGTAGGTTCCTGCATTCACTCTTATGCTGATGACCTCCTGGTGTCCGGCCTAACTTATGAACTGTGTCTCGATGCAACCGTTCAACTGCTCCTCTTACTGGAAAAAAAGGGTTTCAAGGTCTCCAAGCCCAAGTTACAGTTCTGTCTCCCCACTGTGATATATCTGGGCTACGAACTCTCTCACGGGATAAAACGCCTTACTCAGGATGGCGTCAAGATCATAGTGGACACTCAGAAGCCTGCCACTAAACAAGCGCTCCTGGCTTTCCTGGGCCTCATTAACTACTGCCGACAATGGATCCCGGACTGTTCTTTTTATGACAAACGTTTACGCTCTGCCGTGGCTCACACTGACCCTCTCCACCAACCCTTGGTCTGGACTGAGGACATGCTGGACGCATTCAAAGCCCTGAAGTCGGCCCTATGCTCCGCGCCGGCTCTCAGGCTCCCGGATTACAACAAACCCTTTCATCTCTATGTCGCTCACCAGGCCGGCACGGCTTCTGGAGTCTTGGCGCAGGACCACGGGGGACGACGACTTAGGCCTTGTGCTTTCCTCTCTAAAACTCTAGATACTGTGGCTCAGGGTTTACCTGCCTGCCTTCGCGCCGTCGCTGCCAGTGCAGTGTTAGTTCTCGAAGCAGAAAAAATAGTGCTCTCTCATCCACTCGTTTTACACACCAGCCATCAGGTTAGGCATATCCTTAATACTCTGTCCACACAACACATGTCTTCTCAATGTCGCTCAGGTTACGAGGCCATCCTTTGTGCTACTGATAATCTAACCATCTCTTGTTCCTCTTCCCTAGATAACGTGGCCCAGGCCCTACAGCGCCTGCTTAATGTTCAAGATGACTGCGAACCGTTGGAACATGACTGCATGGACACCATTGTCCATGACACCAGTATTAGGCCCGACTTATTATCCACGCCTCTCTCGACAGGTCTCTCCCTGTTTGTAGATGGGTCATGATCGAAACCCCCCGACGGAGTGTTCCTCTGCGGCTACGCGGTATGTTCCTTACCGGACCAAGTTTTGGAAGCGCACTCGCTCCCCTTTAATTCCGCTCAAGCAGCGGAGTTATATGCGCTCACTCGGGCATGTACTCTCGCCTCCGACCAGGACGTTACTATATACACTGACTCTCGTTACGCTTTCGGGGTGGCGCATGATTTCGGCCGTATCTGGCAATCTCGTGGTTTCACTGCTGCTGACGGTAAGCCCATTTCACATTCTACTTTGGTCCAGGACCTTATTGTGTCCTGCAATCTCCCGCTCCGTTTAGCGATCGTAAAGACCCGCGGTCATTCCTCTGACCACACTGATGAGGCACGAGGTAACTCTTTGGCTGACCGCGCGGCTAAACAGGCTGCCTCGCTCGGCTCCATGCCGCCGTTCCTGCAGCCCGCGCTGGTGTCAACCTCACACATGCTTAGCGCCCTCCTCCCTGACTTGGATCTGAAATCCCTTCAGTCCTCGGCGTCCACAGAACATACTGATTTTTGGTCCTCACAGGGCTCTCAGCCCTCGAGTGACAGCATTCTACTCGATTCGACTGGTCGTTTATGCCTGCCCACGCACTGCCTTCCTTTCCCCGTCCACGAGTTTCATGGGCCTACACATCGCGGTCGAAGAGGGGTGGTGACAGATATGGAAAAAGATTTTTGTATACGACAACTACCCTCTACGGTGCACAGCATTCTGGAAAAATGCCTGATTTGTGCACAGAACAATGTGTCTAAACCACATGCATCACATCAGCATCTGCCGAAACCAGATACTCCCTTCCAGGAGTGGCAGATAGATTTTACTCACATGCCCCGGCAGGGCCCCTTTAAATATCTATTGGTTATCGTGGATAAATTTTCCCAGTGGGTCGAAGCTTTCCCGTGTGGGAATGAAAACGCCCGAATAGTGGTTCAAAAGTTATCACAGGAAATTATTCCCAGATATGGCCTCCCGTTGGGTATTGATTCGGACAAAGGCACACCATTCACCTCAAAAGTCACTCAACTGTTGGCCCAAGAGCTAAAGATCAATTGCCGTTTCCATGTCCCATATCACCCTCAGTCCTCCGGAATCGTGGAACGAACAAACAGAACAATTAAAGGGAAATTACGAAAAGCAATGCACGCCACCGGATCCAGGAATTGGGTTTCGGTGCTGCCTGTGGTCCTAGCGGATCTGCTGATGACCTCGCAGGTGGCCTTAGGGAATTTATCCCCTTACGAAGTGGTAATGGGGAGACCCTTTCCCGCGCCTTGGAGGAAGGGAAAACAGGCTTTGGGGACGGAAGATTTAGATATACACATGAGCGAGTATGCCGTGGGCCTTGTTAAGGTCCTAAATGACTATTGGGAACGCACTAATCAGAATACTTCGGTCCCGGCCGATGCAAGCACTCATGCCTTCAAGGTAGGAGACAAGGTGCTGGTCAAGAAATTTGCGAAACTAACTTCCTCTTTGGGAGACACTCCTTACAGTGAGCCCACGGAGATACTTGCTGTTACTCGTACCGCCGTACTAACTGACCTCTTTCCACAGTGGATCCATGCTACCAGACTGAAGAAAAGCCCACAATGAAGTATTATTTGTATCGTGTGACTATGATGTTGTCCATTTTTATTACCTCTGTTCCAGGTCTGGAGATATATATCACTTAAGAGGGGAAAAGCACCTCACAACGGATCAGACCTGACATAGACATATAAGTATCACACCTTTTAACATCGCTTACTGGGTATAGCCCTTTTTCCATGCCAAAATAACACTAAGGACGGGGAATGTGCGTTAACGCCCTACGGACAGCACTTAAAATAAAGGATCGCTCAACTGCAGTAGTCTTGGCACTTAAAGCATTCTTGCCCCCTGAATATAACTTCACCTTTTGTTTTAAGGGTACAGGTAACATCCCTCTGGGACAAATCGCCACCAACCACTGCGCGTCCACTTATATGGCATACTCTCGCAACGGGTCCTGTTCTTATAAAAATTGCTCTGTCCTACACCCGGGACCACTTGGGACTGTCCCCCATAGTACCGACTGGTATTGGGTCTGTGGTAAGCAGGTGTACATACATTTGCCAGTACACTGGCAGGGTGTGTGTGCCTTAGCGAGGTTCAAAAGCCCACTTACCATTGTTACCGACGGCCCGTGGGGGGGAAAATCACTACACCGACACAGGAACAAGGGTCCGGCGTGTTAGACGCAATATTGATACTTTTCCACCGCCAGAACACCGAGTGAACAGTAAGTGGAACAAATTTTGGGAAAGCATGTTTCCCCAGTATGGGGTAACTCAATTATGGAACCAGATAGAAGTAACTCATTATCGCTTGGCAACATTTGTCAATGCCACTAATTTGGCTATAGAAGGAGTAAGACAAGAATTAACCGCCCTCAGATTAACCACTGTGCAAAATAGAATGGTTCTTGACATTTTATTAGCCAAAGAGGGAGGGGTCTGCGCCGTCGTAGGAGATCAATGTTGCACCTACGTCCCAGCTAACGATGAAGAACACGGTCTAATCGCGACCCAAATTGCCGAAATGAAGAAAGTAGCCGCAGATTTGCATCTGGATGAGGTTTCGGAACACGGATGGGGCTGGAGTATGTTTCACTCGCTTTTCGGATGGCTGACGCCTTATGTTGCTATGATTGTTCCTGTATGTGTATGTTTGTTGTTGGTTTGCGTGTTCGGACCCTGTATTTTCAGGTGCCTAATGGATTGTATTTGGACCCTGGCTAGCTCCTTCAGCGAACCCAGATGCACCCGGCTGCCTACCCGAGAGGATGACATCTATCGGGCCATGTCACGTGTGTAGAGCTTGACTAGGGTGAAAGGATGTTACGAGGATCCCGAGATAGTGGGCGAAGGGCGATGGGGCTCAGCCCGCCTTTCAAGCACCGGTCCCAGTCAACCGCGGTCCTCCGATGTCCCTAGATCCTGTCGGCTTGCACGCCAACACCACTTTATCTAATATCAAGAAAAGACTCTGTTCATGTTGTTATACTCTTTGTAATAGTGTAAAAGAGGGGAAACTGTAAGAATTTTGATGTAATTGTGCCCCTGGGTTTGTAAATGCACAGCCTCGGATCATGGATCCTGGGTGACTGACGTTTAACCCAGCCCAACAATGCATGCTCGTATAAGAACTAGTATTTTTTCATTGTCTCTGTACATCCGTTGAACTTTAGTAACCTCATGTTTTAGTATGAGTCTTACCTCTAAGCAGTAGAAAAAAAAACCCTTTTTATGGCAATGTGAGGCCATGTGAAAGATCCTGCAGGAGTAGAAGGAATGTAGATCATGAAATCTGAAACTGTCCAAGGACAGTTGCAGGGTGATAAAGAAGTCCATGCTTACTCGCCTAATGTTAACTCTTACTGGGTGTTAACCACATTGTTTTTTCCTACTCTGTGTTCATGTATAAATAACCCCCGCTCACATTGTACTATGAGCTTCTGATGAATAAACCAGACTGATTTCACTCGTGTGGTTCGTTGTCTGTTGCTCCCGGAGCGCTCTCAGACATTGAGATACAGGAATCCAGATCGTGCAGATTTAACTAGGAACTTCTACTGAGAAAGTTCTTACAGCGTCTTAACACGGGCTCAAGTGCATGCGTGCATCCAGCACGGACTCGATCAGAGCGATTGGGAAGTTGGAATAAAGCCCGCATGATGCTCTGAAACGCACCACACACCGATTAGATGAACCAACCTGAAGGGTGAGGAACAGAAATCTTCACCACATCTCAAGCTAACACCTTAAAATGAAGCAATTGGGTTTTTTTATTTTTTTTATTTTACCTGTCCATCAAATAGACTAAAGGTAAAAGGTAAAGTCTGTTGGGTTTTTACACCTGAGCAATAGTGGCTCATCAGGCTGGTGCTTATCCCCGGTTTCTGTAGCATGAAGCGACAAGGAGTTCAACTCCTCCTGGATGGGATGCTAGTCAATCGCAGGTTACCTTCCCAGTAGATTTTACTGGTACCCATTTATACTGCTGGGTGAACAGAGGCACACTTGTGGTTGAGACCTTGCCCAGGGGTCTTAGCACAGTGAGGGTCTCAGTGGGATTTGAACTCACAACCTCCCAATCATGAGCACATCACCCTAACCACTACGCCACCATCAAATAGACTAAGCTATTGTATATTCCAGGGCTTATGCACATGCATATGTTGCGCCAAACATGGTCAATACGGCAAGACTCACACACTGCAGTGTTTGATATGTGACAGAAAGCGTGTTCCAAGTTTTGACAATCAGCTGGTTGCCAGCTCTAGTTGGCTTCATGCAAGTCTTTCAAAATCTTCATGCAGTGATTGTACTCCTCGTCTTTTTTTTTTTTTTTCACTATCTTCTTGGTTGAAAGGGTTCGTTCTGCACAAATGAGCTGATCAAAAACGAGGGAAATTTACCTTGACCCAAAAACATCTCGCGCAGGCTGTTTCATATAATCCAAAAAAATTAGAGTTTCAAGGTATCGGACCCTCCCGCACACTGCAGTACAGAAAGGATTGGCTCTCCACTGCGGCACCACAGTGACAAGTGGAGTGGAAAATAAATGTATAGATTAAAATGTGTGAGAATTATTTATCTGTTTTTGTTTTATTTGATGGCTTTTTCTGTATTTTTATTTAAATGACAGCAAAATTATTATTAGTTATTCTGTTAAGAAGGACCATCTGATTTATCTGTCATCAAAAGAGCCACATCTGGCTTGCAAGCCATAGGTTCCAGACCCCTTATATACATTGTTGTGTATTGTTGTATGTTGTTGTATATTATTGTATTTTATATAAGCGATTTGGCAGATTGGATTTACTTGGTCGAATCCGTGTATTTATATGCGGAATCAGGTGCAAATCCTTTGACTATTTTTCCCGATTGAAACTCGGTTACATCGAGTATTCCTCAGTCATTCCGTGTTTTACGTAAACGTTCTGTAACACCAGCTTGATATAGCTGTGCTAGATTATATGCTAGGTTCTAGAGGAGTAGAATGAATTGTGGAGATTTAAAGTTGAACAGCCGGCAGATTTATTACAATTTACAATAGTACAAGAAACAGTGCAAACAATGTTGTAGAACGCTCTTTACAAAATAAAAATAAAATAGGCTTAGAGTCTCTAAGGTTCGATTTGTGTGAATTTGGGAGGTCTTTTCCAGGATTGTGATCCGTTTGGGATAAAGGTGTTTTTATTTGTTCTTATCTGAGATCCTGTGATTTGAAGTGGTTGGGTCTGTAGATCTACTCTCGCATCCACAGAGCAGTTGGCCACACTGCTTCTGGATCCGCCAAGAGTTCTAACTGGGTTTAGCTCGCCATCCGTGTCCGAAACCAGCTTCAAGATCAGATCCAGGTCCACTAAAAATCCAGTCTGCACATGCAGTACAGACACAATGAATAAAATATTTCTTAACAGTAATTTCTAAATAAAATGAGATCTCATAAAATGTTCAAAATCTTTTACATTGCTGTTTTAACACTGGTTTTACTTCCATGAATTCAAAATGTATTGCTATGTAGCACAACAACTTATTTCTATGAAATAACACATAAATGAAATGACAAAAGTGCATGAAAGGCACTGAATGGAATGTAATACAAAACAAAAGTGCTTATCTGCACTACTTTAGTGCATTAGCAAAAGTGCTTCAACAAAACATTTAGAAAAATAAAATGTAAGGCTCATTTTGTGCACAGCACAATCTTTGTTGTGTACTCCGACTGGTTTTAGCTTTTTAGAGACAAAAATAGTGCACACAGTTTTAAAAGTCACCATGTGTAAAGTTAGCATAGGTTCACCATGTGTAAAGTTAGCATAGGTTTTTAAGCTAGCTTCATGTTGTAATGACTCACCGGAGTTTCCAAGAAAGCAAACACTCTCCACCCGGTTTGATTGAGAGAGAACAAAACACATACAAGGCTCTGAAAAGTACATAAACTTAGTTAAACTTGTTAAAAGTTCACTTAAACACATTTTGGATCGTTTGACTCACTTGTGTAGCTTTTCGAGTGCTCTGTGTGTGTCCTGCTCTGCAGCACGCTCTGCTGTGCTTAGCTAGGTGCATGCAGCATGTGCTTATGATGCGTTCAAGGGGACTAGGAAAACTATATTGCTTTCAGGGAGCGTTGGAAATTAGGGTTTTTTCCAATAAAATTAGTAACCATGTATTTATATGGGTTACACCCTCCCCCTTGAATAAGCATGAGTCCCGTCATGTACTTAAATGTTTGTTTAAACATCATAGATCTGATGGTTTTCATAGCTACTAAATGACTCTAGGGTTTGGTTAAAGTTATCCAAGAACCTTTGTGCAAAAGATATCAGAGGTTGACCCAATTGAGGGTAATGAAACCGTCCTGGGGCTCGCTTTAATCTTTCAGATTTTCTCACATTGGGAGTTTCATTTGTTGTTTCAATTGTCTGTTCTGTTTGTTGGTCAATCACATCACCATTTTGCTCTGTGTCCACAATATTAACGTCTGGTCCTCCTTGTATTTGGTTTTCATCATCTCCTCCTTCCATGACATCTGAATGTGATTCCTCTTTGAGTAGTTCGGCCTCATTCTGATTTTCCTGTTCATTGTCAATCTCGTCTGTGTCTGTCTCGACTGAAACTGTTGGGTGCAAGGAGGTATCCTTATTGAGTGAGAGTGGTTTATTTGAAATATCCGAGTTTGTTGTCTGGTTTTGTACATTTGATTGGTCTTGATTATTGTCATAAATCTTAATGAATGTCTCTGTTTCGATTGAAGGTTGTCCTGGCATGGGTTCATACTCCTCCTCTGATTCTGTCAGATCTGTGTCCTGTGGTTCAGAAGGACTTTGTCGAGTTTTGCGTCTACGTGGAGGTTTTGGTCTTGTCTCAACTTCATCCATAATGTCTGAGAGGTCACCACACGCAAGTAAAAGGTCTCGGTGAAGAGTTCTACTTGGACCATCACCTCTCTGGTCGAACCACATACACAGGAACATTTTCCATTTTCTTGACAACACGGTACACCATGTGTTCCCATTTGTCGGCAAGTTTATGTTTATTGCGCAAACGGACATTTTTGACTAAAACTCTATCTCCTGCTTCAAGAGTGGATTCTCTGACTTTCTTATCAAATCTGCTCTTATTGCGCTCTGCAACTTTTTTTGAGTTTTCAAGGGCAATTTGGTAACTTTCGAGTTTAGCCTTTAGACTGCGCACATACTGAGAATGGGATGCAGGTGAGTCCCCTGTAACGGGCAACCCAAAGGCAAGGTCAACTGGTAGCTTAGACTTACGGCCAAACATCAACTCATAAGGACTAAACCCAGTAACCTCACTCTTTGAACAGTTGTAGGCGTGTGTGAGAGGCTTGACAAAATCACGCCAATGAACTTTTTGGTCATCCTTCAGAGTACCTAACATACTAAGGAGGGTGCGATTGAATCGCTCTACGGGGTTACCCCTCGGGTGATAAGGACTGGTTCTCACTTTTTTGATGCCAGTAATAGCACACAGTTCCTTAATCACATGTGACTCAAAATCCCTCCCCTGGTCACTATGGAGGCGTTCGGGGAACCCGTAGTGAACCAAAAAGTTTTCCCAGAGATTTTTAGCCACAGTGGTTGCCTTTTGATCACGAGTGGGCAAGGCCACCGCATATTTCGTAAAATGATCTGTGATGACTAACACGTCCTTGGTACTCTTACTATCAAGCTCAATCGAAAGAAAGTCCATGCAGACCAATTCCATTGGTCGCGTGGTTTTAATGTTAACTAAAGGCGCGGCCTTTTCAGGCAAGGACTTTCTTCGAACACAACGACCACAGTTCTTCATTTTGGTCTCAATGTCATGACCCATCTTAGGCCAATAAAATCTTGCCCTCACAAGTTCATGAGTCCTCTCCCACCCCATATGACCCATGTCATCGTGGAGTAACTTAAGAACAGTGGGAACTAAGTGAGACAGGGAGTACAAGCTGGTAAGTTGTATCTGGGTCACACTGTCGCCTCCTGAACAAAAGGTCATCCCTCATTTCAAGACGTTTCCATTCTCGGAGCATCAGTTTTATTTCAAATGTTTCTCTGTTGTCATGTGGAACATCTGCTCCAGCTTCAAGTAACTGAATGACATGATTGATGCTTGGGTCAGATCTTTGTTGTTCTTTAAGCTCATGAGCAGAAAACGAGGGAACAGTTACTTGACCAGATGTTTCAGCATCACTGTATACATCAGGAATTACATCAGCATTCATAGCGAAGGACTCAACAAGAATGACATGAGGTGAATCTTTGGTTTCCTCATTGAGAAAATGCTTGTGACATACTGCTGCAATAGTATGAGGACATAAATCACTACATCGAGGAGGGGATCCAAGAAGATGTGAGGTGAGTTGTTGTATTCGGTTCTCCTCTTCCAATGTCACATAATCCGAAGCTAGTGTTTGGTGGGGCCTTCGTGATAGGCCATCTGCGTCCTGGTTAGCTTTTCCAGCTCTGTATTTGATTCGGAAGTTGAAGGTGGATAGCGCTGCTAACGAGCGATAGCTAGCTGCATCAAGTTTTGCAGTGGTCAGAATGTCTGTAAGCGGATTATTATCCGTTACAACTGTGAATTCATTACCATAAAGGTAATCATGAAACTTTCCTTCAATGGACCATTTCAGAGCTAGAAATTCTAGCTTATGAGCTGGATATCTGGTTTCGCTTGGTGTCAGCCCCCTACTGGCATAGGCTATGACGCGCATTTTACCACCTTTCTCTTGATAAAGAGCGGCACCTAGGCCTGTAGAGCTTGCGTCGGTATGCAGAACATATTGGAGCTTTGGATCTGCAAAGCCCAATACAGGAGAAGATGTTAATTTCTCCTTAATGCATTCAAAGGCTGACTGACAGACAGATGTCCACCTCTCAGCAAAAGGTTCTCGAGGGTTGAAATACTTAGAAGTGTCGGTTCGTTTCTGGACTTTTCTATAAGGTGGGTAGCCACATGTAAGGTCGTTTAAGGGCCGAACTATCTTTGAATAATCTTTAACAAATCGGCGATAGTAGCCGGTGAACCCTAAAAACGACTTGAGCTGCTTCAGGTTTTGTGGCACTGGCCAGGTCTTAATGGCTGCTACTTTTTCAGGATCTGTTTCTACTCCATTTCTTGAAACAATATGGCCTAAATATTTAACCGATGTCTGAAAAAAGCGACATTTCTGGGGGGACAACTTTAAGCCATATTCACGAAGATGGTCCAAAACATGCTTTAGCCTCTGTTCGTGTTGCTCTAGGGAGTCTGAGAAAACAAATCAAATCGTCTAGGAAGACGAGCACCTCCTTAAGATTAATGTCTCCCATGCACCTCTCCATTAACCTCTGAAAGGTGCTGGGAGCATTTGTGATTCCCTGAGGCATTCGATTGAACTCATAAAACCCTAGGGGGCATACAAACGCTGTTTTGGCCTTATCTTCCTCCTCCATCTCTATCTGGTAGTAGCCTGACTTTAAGTCCATGACGGAGAACCAGTTTGACCCAGATAGAGCGGAGAAGGTCTCTTCAAGATTTGGTAACGCAAAACTGTCTTTAACCGTTTGTACGTTAACCTTACGGTAGGCCACACAGAGACGTACCTCACCCGTCTTTTTCTTAACTACAACAATGGGGGACGAGAAAGGGGATTCTGATGGTCTTATTACCCCGGCATCGAGAAGCATTTTGAGGTGTTTCCTAACAGCTTCGTAGTCATTTGGGTGAATAGGCCTCGATCTCTGTTTTATGGGTGTTTCGTCTTTAAGCTTGATTTTATGCTTAACTCTAGTGGCATGGCCAAAGTCAAGATCGTGGCATGCGAAGACATCACTGTAAGCACTCAGACTCTGTGTGATGCGACTTTTCCACTCCTCAGGCAGAGGTGAATTTTCAAAATCAAAAGTCAACTAGTCCTTCGGTGATGAGGAGTCTGCAGACAAGCGACAACAACCTGCTGAGTTGGTATTGGACAGGTTTTGAGTTTCCAAAACTTGGTCTGCAACATGCAGTTCAGCAAGGACACAGTTGCCAGGAAGCATAATGTCATGATCGGTTTCATTTCTTATCCAAACAGGGTGCTTGTAAGGACTTTGACTTGGCACTGTAACAAGACAGCAGTCAACAAAGATTCCACCTGGAAGGGCTGAGGACATTGGCTGCTCTACTACTGCCCATTTGTCTGTGAGTGGCGAATTTAAGTGGGCGTAGCTTTCAAGACAGACCTTCTCGTGAGCTGGAATAACATAAGGTGTGTTGCCCCTCAGTGTCATTAGCCCAAGCTTCCCTGTGCTCTTTGTTTCGTATCTGTGCTCGAGGATTTTTAAAATCTGACTATAGCCATAGACAGCTGGTAGAATGGGAGTGTCTCAACAATGTTCCTCATATAAAACATCGAGGGCATTTGTACCAATTAACACTGGCAAGTCTGTGCTGGAGCACAAATCAGGTACTATTAGAGCTAATGTAGAAATTTGAGGCTCAGACTCAACAAACTCTTTTGGAAAACCAACTGGAACTTCTACATAGCATAGATAAGGTACCGCCTGACCTTTGCACCCTCAACATCTAGGTCACTGATCGACTGGATTGGAAAATCAACCAGGTGTCTCTGGTAAAAGGAGTGTGAAATAGTCGTAACTTGCGACCCTGAATCTAATAGAGAATTGCAGCTAACGCCAGCTATGTTTATATTAGCAGTGCACGTCTTACCTATTAAGCCCTTGGGAAAGCTAGAATGGTGTTTACTCGTTAGCATACAACTCTGTTTTGGCTGGGGTTTCTGAATGGGACTTGTGTCGCTACTAGTTCCAGTTTGTCCCTCAACTGAAACAGGAACTAGTTTAAATCAGTGTTACATTGGTCCTCCCAAGCCTTTTGTTTTGACCTAAGCTCTTTGCGCTTAGCTTCAACAGCTTTGGGGTTTGGGTCACTGTCACAAGAGGGGCTATATGGCCATCCTCGCCACAGTTAAAGCAGAACCATGGGCGAGGCTTTTTGTTACCTTTGCCAAAGCTTTCACTTTTCGGCGGTGAGTTCTGTGTTTGTGTCTCTTTCCGCTGTTGTTTCTTTGCAACTTTGGGGGACTTTGTCTGAGGTTTCTTTTCAACTGTCTTTTCCATGGACGCTTTTAAGGAAGTTAACGGTTCTTGCAGTTGAGCAATTTGTTTCTGCAGTTTCTTGGTAGACGTTTTACTAGAATTGTCTGCAGCAGCAGCTTGAAACTCAGTGTCTGCATAAACATTTAAAGGGTTGGACTGTACCTTTACTTTTGAAAGTCCTAAGTGCTGCTTCATGCGAGTGGACTTAGCTGCTTGTTTATCCTCCTCTGTTCGCAGCAACAAAAGAAGTTCAGAAAAGGGAGGTGGGCTGGATTTCTTTTGTTCTAGATGGAGGCTGGCAATTAGGTTATCATCCCAGCACCCTCTACAGAACTGTTTTAAAAGCTGTCGATCAAAATCACTGACTGTAACGCCTCCCCCTTTACCAACTTTGCTTAATGTAGTCTGGAGCCGGTGCAAGTATGTTGAAGGTTTTTCTCCGGCATTTTGGTTTGTGCTCAAAAATTTCGCAAACAGCTCATCAGTATCATCTACATTCCCGTATGCAGAATCGAGCAAGCTCAGAAAGTCTTTGGGGCTGGACAAGGGGCCCAAATGTTTGACAATATTGGCGGCTGGTGGTAAGAGACTTTCAATAATTTTTCTTACTACCTGTCTTTCAGAAACAGAAGAGTCGGCAAGATAAAACTCAACATGACCGCGCCAAGTGTCATAATCTACTTCCGTATTAGGGCACGGAAATTTTCCAGAGAACGACCTGAACTTGGAAGAGTTCAGATAAGTTTGGGATGTGTCAGCACTTTTGACAATGTGCTCGACAATCACCCTCTGGACTTCAGGGGTGCTCAAGTGTTCGGGATTTAAAATAGGAGTTGGTCTGCTGTTGATTGGAGAACTGGGAATATCAGAGTTTGAGGTAGTTGTGAGAGTTTCCCTATTTGTTTGTGTCACAACAGAATCACCTGTTAAACTTTCAGTTACTGGAGTAGCGTCAGTGGAAGCTATACCTTCACTTTCAGCAGCAGAGGCCTGAAGTTTGTTAAGTTCACCAAGCAACAATTTCTCATAGTCTATTCCGCTTGCTTTGGCAATTCCCTTTAAATCAAAGAGAAAAGACTTGGTCAGATCAGCTGTTAACTTATCACTATAAAGTGGGGATAAGAGCTGAATTTTGTGAACAACCTTTGGGTCAGATGTTGCTCTTTGACATGGTAGTTCAGCCTGAATTGACTCAATAGCAGTGCCATACTCAAACTCAACTACGGCTGTATTTTTAAAGTCAGGGTCAGAACTAGTAAGTTTCACTGTTCGTGTAATAGAACCATACTTTTCTAAAAACTTAATAACGTCTTCATCAGTCTCAGTACCAGAAAAACCACTAATTAATACAGCATTTGGTACTTTGATACCTTCACGTTCAATGATATCCATGTTTCTTTTGTGGGAAAAGGTGTACAAAAACTGTCATAAAACTGCCAAACTGTATGCCAAATTATTAATTTAGAGGCAAAATGTAGCCAAAACTCTTCCTGGCTGGCTCGCCACTTTGATGTAACACCAGCTTGATATAGCTGTGCTAGATTATATGCTAGGTTCTAGAGGAGTAGAATGAATTGTGGAGATTTAAAGTTGAACAGCCGGCAGATTTGTTACAATTTACAATAGCACAAGAAACAGTGCAAACAATGTTGTAGAACGCTCTTTACAAAATAAAAATAAAAATAAAATAGGCTTAGAGTCTCTAAGGTTCGATTTGTGTGAATTCGGGAGGTCTTTTCCAGGATTGTGATCCGTTTGGGATAACGGTGTTTTTATTTGTTCTTATCTGGGATCCTGTGATTTGAAGTGGTTGGGTCTGTAGATCTACTCTCGCATCCAGAGAGCAGTTGGCCACACTGCTTCTGGATCCGCCAAGAGTTCTCACTGGGTTTAGCTCGCCATCCGTGTCCGAACCAGCTTCAAGATCAGATCCAGGTCCACTAAAAATCCAGTCTGCACATGCAGTACAGACACAATGAATAAAATATTTCTTAACAGTAATTTCTAAATAAAATGAGATCTCATAAAATGTTCAAAATCTTTTACATTGCTGTTTTAACACTGGTTTTACTTCCATGAATTCAAAATGTATTGCTATGTAGCACAACAACTTATTTCTATGAAATAACACATAAATGAAATGACAAAAGTGCATGAAAGGCACTGAATGGAATGTAATACAAAACAAAAGTGCTTATCTGCACTACTTTAGTGCATTAGCAAAAGTGCTTCAACAAAACATTTAGAAAAATAAAATGTAAGGCTCATTTTGTGCACAGCACAATCTTTGTTGTGTACTCCGACTGGTTTTAGCTTTAATAGTGCACACAGTTTTAAAAGTCACCATGTGTAAAGTTAGCATAGGTTCACCATGTGTAAAGTTAGCATAGGTTTTTAAGCTAGCTTCATGTTGTAATGACTCACCGGAGTTTCCAAGAAAGCAAACACTCTCCACCCGGTTTGATTGAGAGAGAACAAAACACATACAAGGCTCTGAAAAGTACATAAACTTAGTTAAACTTGTTAAAAGTTCACTTAAACACATTTTGGATCGTTTGACTCACTTGTGTAGCTTTTCGAGTGCTCTGTGTGTGTCCTGCTCTGCAGCACGCTCTGCTGTGCTTAGCTAGGTGCATGCAGCATGTGCTTATGATGCGTTCAAGGGGACTAGGAAAACTATATTGCTTTCAGGGAGCGTTGGAAATTAGGGTTTTTTCCAATAAAATTAGTAACCATGTATTTATATGGGTTACAGTTCCGAAGGTCTTCCTTCTAAAATGGAGTAGTGCCGTAGTCATTCCTCGAGTGTTCCGTGCTTTCCGTGAGAATCTGTGAATTATCCAAAAGTCTTCCTTTGCAATCCGTGTCTATTCGCAATGGTTCCGAAGGTAATCACTGCATTTTTACGCATGGATTCCTACATTGTACCGCGGTCTTTCCGTTTCTGTTCCGCACATGCCGTGAATGTTCCAAAAGTGTTCCGAATGGACAATTTTCCGTAGTATTTTGACCCATTTTCCATGTAAAAATGCCGAAGCTCCTCCGTAGAGTGCGTTCTGCGCCTTTCCGCCATGATCATTGCATTCCGCACTCCAGTGAAATGGGGTGTATTAAATTTTTAATTTATTGTAAATTATAAACATATTGACATTAAAAATAAAAAAAAACCCTTTAATACAGATAACAGTCAATAACAACACTTAATTATCTCAACAACAACAGAAACCAACATATACTAGTATTATGGTATTTCAATGAAAGTACCTACTGTCAATGCGGCCGTGAGGTTGGCACAAACCAGTGTCTCTCCCTCATGCTGGTCCCAAGCGTGGATAAATGCAGACGGTTGCATCAGGAAGGGCATCCGGCGCAAAACAAATGCCAAATAAAATATGCAAGTCACTACAAAGAATGTCATACCGGATCGGTCAAGGCACGGGTTAACAACGACTGCCATCAGTGCGGTTAACCAACAGGGTGCTGGTGGAAATTGGACTACTGTTGGTCGAAGACGTCGAAGAAGGTGAGGCGGGAGGCGTGTCCGTAGGCAGAGAGAAGAAGAAAGACATCAGTCCAGGACTGAAAGTAGGGACTTTGAATGTTGGAACTGTGGCAGGAAAAGGTAGAGAGCTGGCTGACATGATGCAGAGGAGGAAGGTGGACATACTGTGTGTTCAGGAGACCAGATGGAAAGGTAGCAAGGCTAGAAGCTTAGGAGCAGGGTTGAAGCTGTTTTTTCATGGAGTGGATGGGAAGAGAAATGGAGTAGGAGTCATCTTGAAGGAGGAGTTTGTCAGGAATGCGCTAGAAGTGAAAAGAGTGTCAGACAGAGTGATGAGTCTCTATTTAGAAATTGAAGGCATGATGTTTAATATTGTTAGTTCTTATGCTCCACAGGCGGGATGTGAGATAGAAGAGAAGGAGAGATTCTGGAGTGAGTTAGATGAAGTGATGCAGAGTACCCCCAGAGGTGAAAAAGTGGTCATTGGTGCAGACTTCAATGGACATGTTGGTGCAGGAAACAGAGGGGACAAGGAAGTGATGGGCAGGTTTGGTATCCAGGACAGGAACGCAGAAGGACAGATGTTGGTAGCTTTTGCAAAAAGGATGGAAATGGCTGTGGTAAATACTTTCTTCCAGAAGAGAGAGGAGCATAGGGTGACTTATAAAAGCGGAGGTAGGAGCACACAAGTAGACTGCATCTTGTGTAGGTGATGTAATTTGAAGGAAGTCAGTGACTGCTAAGTCGTAGCAAGTGAGAGTGTTGCCAAACACCATAGGATGGTGGTGTGCAGGATGGCGCTGATGGTGAGTAAGGTGAAGAAGGCAAAGACAGAGCAGTAGGCAAAGTGGTGGAAGCTGAAAAAGGAAGATTATCGTGTTGTCTTCAATGAGGAGTTGAAACAGGCTTTGGGTGGCCAGGAAGTGCTTCCAGATGACTGGACAACTACAGAAAATGTGATCAGGGAGATAGGTAGGAGAATACTTGGTGTGTCATCTGGAAGGAGAGTAGATAAGGAGTCTTGGTGGTGGAATGAAGAAGTGCAGGAGTGTGTACAAAGGAAGAGGTTCGCTAAGAAGAAGTGGGACATTGAGAGGACCGAAGCGAGTAAACAGGAGTACAGGGAGACACAGCGTAAGGTGAAGGTAGCGGTGTCAAAGGCCAAACAGAGGGCGTATGATGACTTGTATGCTCGGTTGGACAGTAAAGAAAGAGAAAATGATTTATACAGGTTGGCACAGCAGAGAAACAGAGATGGGAAGGATATGCAGCAATTTAGAGTGATTAAGGACAGAGAGGGAAATGTATTGACTGATGACAGAAGTGTGCTGGGAAGATGGAAAGAGTACTTTGAAGAGCTGATGAATGAGGAAAATGAGAGAGAAAAAAGAGTAGAAGAGATGACCGTTGAAGTCCAAGAAGTAGCAAAGATGAGTAAGGGTGAAGTGAGGAGGGCATTGAAGAGGATGAAGAATGGAAAGGCAGTTGGCACTGATGACATACCGGTGGAGGTATGGAAGTGTCTAGGATAGGTAGCAGTAGATTGTCTGACAAGAACATTTAACAAGGTCTTAGAGAGTGAGAGGATGCCAGAGGAATGGAGAAGTGTGCTGGTGCCCATTTTTAAGAACAAAGGAGACGTGCAGAGTTGTGGCAACTACAGAGGGATAAAGTTGATGAGTCATACGATGAAGTTATGGGAAAGAATAGTGGAAGCTAGACTAAGGGCAGAGGTCAGCATTTGTGAACAACAGTTCGGTTTCATGCCAAGAAAGAGCACCACAGATGCAGTGTTTGCCTTGAGGATGTTAATAGAGAAGTACAGAGAAGGTCAGACGGAGCTGCATTGTGCCTTTGTGGATCTGGAGAAAGCATATGACAGGGTGCCGAGAGAGGAACTGTGGTATTGTATGAGGAAGTCTGGAGTGGCAGAGAAGTATGTTAGAGTGGTGTAGGACTTGTATGAGAGCTGTAAGACAGTGGTGAGGTGTGCTGTCGGTGTGACAGAAGAGTTCAAGGTGGAGGTGGGACTGCATCAAGGGTCAGCTCTGAGCCCCTTCTTGTTTGCTATGGTGATGGACAGGCTGACAGACGAGGTGAGACAAGAATCTCTATGGACTATGATGTTTGCAGATGACATTGTGATCTGTCGTGAGAGCAGAGAACAAGTGCAGGAAAATCTAGAGAGGTGGAGGTATGGAAAGGAGGGGAATGAAGGTTAGCCTCAGTAAAACAGAATGCATGTGTGTGAATGACAAGGATCAAAGAGGAACGGTGAGGTTACAGGGAGCAGAGATAAGGAAGGTGGAGGATTTTAAGTACTTAGGCTCAACAATCCAGAGCAGTGGAGAGTGTGGAAAAAAGGTGAAGAAGCGTGTGCAGGCAGGTTGGAATGGTTGGAGAAAAGTGTCCGGAGTGATGTGTGATAGGAGGGTATCAGCAAGAATGAAAGGAAAAGTGTATAAGATGGTGTTGAGGCCAGTGATGTTGTATGGTTTAGTAACAGTGGCCCTGGGGAAAAGACAGGAGGCAGAGCTGGAGGTAGCAGTCCTCAGTCATTCCGTGTTGAACGTGAATGTTCCACTTTCATTGCGCGTGTTTCTGCAATCATTCCGAAGGTCTTCCTTCTAAAATGGAGTAGTGCTGTAGTCATTCCTTGAGTGTTACGTGCTTTCCTTGAACATTCCGTGAATTATCCGAAAATCTTTCTTTGCAATCCGTGGCTATTCGCACTAGTTCAGAAGTTGATCCGTGCGCTTTTCCGCATGCATTCCTACATTGTACCGCGGTCTTTTGGTGTCTGTTCCACACATTCCTTGAACATTCTGAACGTGTTCTGAATGTACAATTTTCTGTAGGATTTTGACCCATTTTCCATGTAAAAATACCGAAGCTCCTCCCTAGACTGCGTTCCGCGCCTTTTCTGATACGATCATTGCATTCTGTGCTCCAGTGAAATGGGAACAAATTATTTTGGGGTTTCAAGCCCCACTCACCACAGGTTGAATCCCCCCCAAGTGCAGATAACTTGGTTATCAAAGGCCAGCCATGTCTCTCACTGTCTATGGTTTGAGGCATGTAATTAAATTATTGCTGACTTTCAACAAGAGTAAGCTGCAAAGCCGTCAGCATGTTTCTGCCCTGCGATGGCCTGGCGAGCTGTCCAGGGTGTACTCTGCCCTCACCCGGAGTCAGCTGGGATGAGCGCCAGCCTCCCCATAGCCCTAATTAGGATTAAATGGTTACAGAAAATGAACCGAACAACACAATATATATCAGAGATCTAGCCATGGGGACTGGCTGCGACACAGTGTGTCCACAGCACTCCTGCCTCTGCCAGCTTTGAGACTTAATAAGTGATTTCAACTACTTTGTGTGATAATACACAGTTACATTAGCAAAGTGTTGGTGAATTGATTCAATTCGTTGACACTTAAATGACTCGATTCTTTTGAGCAATTTGTTTGCAAATCTCCCATGACCAGCCTGGTCCTGGATTTCGTAGCATTTCAGCATGTTCTCAGAGACCTCACCTGCAGGAGTTTGAAATGGATGCCCCTGAAGTACGCTCGTCCTTTGTCAGTGTTCATCGGCCTTCACCATATCACAAATTGGCCCAGAGCATTTGCTGCCATACACTGAAGTTTGTTTGGACATAGCTTTGAATCTGATGTTATTCTTTTTAATAAACTTGCACATGCTGTTTTCCATTCCTCAAAAATTGTATGCACTCATATATGTTTGCATGTCAGTGAACACCCTGTATACAGTGGGAAAGCTCTATGCATGCTATGGGAATGTTTTGTTCATTTGAAATAAAGAGATAAGATAAGATAAGATAAGATGAGATACAGTTTTATTAATCTCACAATGGAGAAATTTACTGTTCCAAGCTCTTGAAGCACCATCAGTGGGGGTGTAAAATGGCTCAGAAAGGTGTAACATCATTGAGTCATAATTAGAACAGAACAATAAAATTAAAAAAAAATTAAAAAAAAAAAAAACCAGACAAAAATTTATATATATCTATATATATATATATATATATATATATATATATATACACATATGAAAATAATATACAGTAAAAACATCATCAGGGGGGGAGTCCTGACTGTTATTTATGCTTATGCACCAAATGACAGTTCAGAGTACCCACCCTTTTTGAAGTCTTTGAGGGGGTGTTGGAGAACGCTCCCTTGGGAGACTCACTCGTTGTCTTGGGAGACTTCAACGCCCTTGTGGGCAACGATAGTGTGACCTGGAAGGATGTGATCGGTAGGTACAGCCTCTCCAGTCTGAACCTGAATTGTGTTTCGTTGTTGGACTTCTGTGCTCATCACAGTTTGTCTATCACGAATACCATGTTCGAACATAAGTGTGCCCATAAGTGCACTTGGCACCAGGATACCCTAGGTCGCAGTTCGATGATTGACTTTGTAATCGTGTCATCGGATTTGCGACCATATGTTCTGGACACTCAGGTGAAGAGAGGAGCTGAGCTGTCTTCCGATCACTGCCTGGTGGTGAGTTGGCTTCGATGGTGGAGGAGGCTGCCTTCCAGACCTGGCAGGCCCAAGTGTGTAATCAGGGTCTGCTGGGAACGTTTGGTGGAGTCCCCTGTCTGGCAGAGCTCCCACCCACAGAACTCCCACCTCCGGCAGAGCTACAACCACGTCCCTGAGGAGGCGGGGGACATGGAATCCAAATGGGCCATGCTTCGTGCCTCCATTGCTGAGGCGGCAGCCCATAGCTGTGGCCGCAAGGTCGTCGGTTCTTGTCGTGGCGGTAATCCCTGAACCCGGTGGTGGACACCTGCAGTGAAGAAGGAGGCCTATCGGGTTTTATTAGCCTGTGGGATTCCCGAGACAGCAAACAGGTACTGGCAAGCCAAACGTGTTGCAGCCAAGGCTGCCGCAGATGCAAAATCTCGTTCGTGGGAGGAGTTCGGGGAGGGCCTGGAGAGTGATTATCGGTTGGCCTCAAAAAGGGTCTGGACCGCCATCTGGAGGGGGAAGCAGTTCTCCACAAACACTGTTTACAGTGGAAGTGGGGAGCTGCTTACCTCGACTGGGGATGTCGTCAAGAGGTGGAGGGAATACTTTGAGGACCTCCTCAATCCCACAAACACGTCCTCCTTGGAAGAGGAAAACCCTGGGGGTTCGGGTGGGGGTCTGCCCATCACTGGAGTGGAGGTCACTAAAGTTGTCAGAAAGCTCCTCAGTGGTCGAGCTCTGGGGTTTTGGACGAGATCCGCCCAGAATATCTCAGGGCTCTGGATGCTGTAGGACTGTCTTGGTTGACACGTCTATGCAACATCGCGTGGTCATCGGGGGCTGTACCTCTGGATTGGCAAACTGGGGTGGTGATCCCGATTTTTAAGAAGGGGGACTGGAGGGTGTGTTCCAGTTATCATGGAATTACACTCCTCAGCCTACCTGGGAAAGTCTATGCAGGAGTACTAGAGAGGAGCATCCGACCGATAGTCGAACCTCGGATTCAGGAGGAACAATGTGGTTGTCGTCCTGGCCGTAGCACTCTTGACCAACTCTATACGCGCCACAGGATTCTGGAGGGGGCATGGGACTTTGCCCAATCTGTCCAGATGTGTTTTGTGGATTTGAGGAAGGCTTTCGACCGTGTCCCTCGAACGATCTTGTGCAGTGGGTGAGAGCTGTTGTCCATGATGGATGTGAGCTTGGCTACCATCCTCCTCTCACCCACCTCCTCCACAGAGTCCAGTGGGCAGCCCAGGACAGAGCTGGCCCTCCTGACCAGCTTGTTCAGTTTAATTCTGTCCCGCTCTGTGCTGCCGGGGGCCAGCAGACAGCAGCATAGAGGATTGCAGAGGCTACCACAGAGTCATAAAATGTCCCGCACAGAAGTCTGCATACTCCGAAGGATTTAAGTCTCCTCACAAGGTGGCGGCGACTCTGGCCCTTCTTGTACAGGGTGTTAGTGTTGTGGGACCAGTCCAGTTTATTGTTAAGGTGAACGCCCAGGTAACAGGGGCAGTGGTAGTCTAGTGGTATAAGGTGCTGGATCGCTGATCCAAAGGTTGGGGGTTCGAGTCCCACTCTCCACAAGGTTGTCACTGTCCCCCCCAGTGCAGCTAACTGGGTTATCAAAGGCCGGCCATGTCTCTCACTGTCTATGGTGTGAGGCATATAAAAGAACCATTGCTGACTTTCGACAAGACTAGGCTGAAAAGCCGTCAGCGTGTTTCCGCCCTGCGATGGCCTGGCGAGCTGTCCTGGGTGTACTCTGCCCTCGCCCTGAGTTGGCTGGGATGGGCACCAGCCTCCCCACAACCCTAATTACGATGAAGCGGTTACAGAAAATGAACTGAACTGAACGACCAGGTACTTGAAACTGTCCACTGTCTCAATGTCCTTTCCCTGGATGTTCACCAGTGAGTGTGTTGGTGTGCTTCTTCTGAAGTCGACCACCATCTCCTTTGTCGTCCTAGTGTTCAAGCACAGGTGGTTGCGCTCACACTAGTCCACAAAGTTGACGATGACCGACCGGTACTCCAGCTCGTTCCCCTCTGACACACGGCCCATGATGGCGGAGTCGGCAGAGAACTTCTGGAGGTGGCAGCTGTCCGTGTTATAGCTGAAGTCTGACGTGTAGATGGTGAAGAGGAAAGGTGAGAGGACGGTGCCCTGGGGTGCCCCCATGCTGCAGACTACCACCTTTGCCTCACAGCCACGCAGCCGCACGTACTGTGGATAGTCAGTGAGGTAGTTGATGCTCCTGGCAGCAAGATGTCCGTCCACTCCCACGTCCTCCAGCTGGCCTGATGGTGTTGAAGGTGCTAGAGAAGTCAAAGAACATGACCCTCACAGCGCTACTGGTGATCTCTCGGTGGGTGAGCGCCCGTTGCAGAAGGTAGATGACGGCGTCTTCTTCCCCGATGTTGGACCTGTTGGCGAACTGCAGCGGATCTAGGGTGGAGCTCACCACCGAGTGGTGGTTGAGGAGGAGCCTCTCCATGGTCTTCATGAGGTGGGAGGTCAGGGCAACAGGTCTGTAGTGGGCCGGTTCCTTGGCTTGAGCTGTTTTAGGAGCTGGGACCACACAGGAGGTCTTCCACAGGACAGGAACCTTCTCCAGGCTGAGGCTCAGGTTGTAGAGTTGGCATAGGACCTCACAGAGCTGGTCCGCACAGGTCCTCAGCAGCCTGGGACTGATGCTATCTGATCCTGCAGATTTCCTCTAATTCGGTCACCTGAACTGTCTCCTCACCTGGTCCGACGTGAGGGAGAGGGGGGGACTGAGGTGGGTTGCAGAGGGAGGGGATGTGACTGTGGGGCTGGTGCAGTCAGGTGAAGTTGACCTGGGGGGTGGGGGTGGGGTCCACTGGTCTGGAGATGTGTGAAGAGGGGGGAACAGGGAAGAGGCAGAGGGGGAGGGGGGAGAATCAACCTGTTGAAGTAACAGTTTAATTCATCTGCCCAGCGCTGGTCACCATCAGCTGTCCCTCTGACACTCTGCCCAAATCCTGACATAGTCTTTAGTCCTCTCCAGACGTCCCGCACATTGTTCTGAGCCAGCTTCTCCTCCAGCTTCTTCCCATAATCCTTCTTGGCCCTCCTGCTTCTCCACTGGAGCTCACGGTGGACCTTCTTCTGCTTCTCTCTATCCCCTGAGATGAAAGCCCTCTTTTTCTGGTTCAGGAGGACTTAAAGCTCAGGGGTGACCCACGGGTGGTTGTTGGAGAAGCACCGTACCCTCCCTGTTGGCACAGTGCTGTCCATGCAGAGGTTCATGTAATCAGATACAGTGTGTGAGGCCGTCGATGTCATCACCAAAGGAGTCACAGAGCATGCTCCAAGTCTGTGGTCTGGAAACAGTCCCTAAGCCTCTCATTGGTCTCCTTGGTCCACACTTTCACAGACCTCTTCTGTGCAGGTTCCTTTCGCACCCTGGGTGTGTGGGAGCAGGTCGACAAGGTTGTGATCTGATTGTCCCAGTGGGGGGAGGGGGGAGGTGTAAGCGTCCTTCACATTTGCATAGAGCAAGTCAAGTGTTTTATTGTCTCTCGTGGTACACTGCACATACTGCGTGAACGTTGGGAGAGAGGCAGAGAGAAAGGCATGGTTAAAGTCTGCACTGATCAGAATCATGGCGCGGGGTGACGAGTCTGTGTCTGACTGACAGCGCTGTGGAGACGCTCACACGGAGCCGCCGCATCAGCCGAGGGCGGAATGTACACGCAAAACTCAATCATGTGTGAAAACTCCCTTGGTAGATAATACGTCCGCGCGCTCACTGCGAGCAGCTCCAGGTCCAGTGTGCACAGCTGTTCTTTCACGTGCACGTTGGCCGGGTGGCGCCACTGTTCATTCACGTAGACCGCCAAGCCCCCTCCTTTCTTCTTTCTGCTCTCCGCCACACTCCGGTCTGCGTGCGCGAGTGTAAATCCGTTCAGAGAAATCACAGGGTCCGATGTGTGTTCATTCAGCCACGTCTCCGAAAAACACATGAGACTACAGTCCCGGTACTCCCTCTGTTGCCGGGTCAGCGTCGCCAGCTCCTCGGTCTTGTTGACGAGAGCGCAGACATTTCCCATGATGACAGAAGGAAAATATGTCCTCCGCGTCTTTCGTCCCCTTCTGCCGCCTCTCCTTTTCCTCCGTATTTCCACGGGGACAACAGACTTTTCCACATGAAGGAGAGAGGGGCCACGCAGTTCGAGGAGGGTCTCACATGTGTAAGACCTGCGTTGTTCAGAGCTATCGGTGAATGAGTTTCCTAATGCCAATCCAAAAAGTGAAAGTAAAAGTGCAAAACAAAAGCATTGTAAAAGTGGGCTTCCCAAATGCAGGAATGAAAAAATAAAAAGAAACTTTGAAAAAAGATAAAGAAACATGCCTATATACAATAGAAAAGAGAAAAAGTGGGAAAATAAGGTGAAGAGCTCCTGTAACTGGCTGCAGGTCACCCAGTGCCATCTTTATCACAATAAAGTAGCAATTAATTCATCACCTCAACAACATTAATTCATCCATGGAGTGGGAGAAACATGGTGGGCACAGTCAAAGGCTACTCCTGTTTTTACCAATGGAATAGTGTTGTGATTACTTTGTACCCAGATTACATATTGCACGTTTAAACTTTTCAATAGTCCTCAATGGTTTTTGACATGCCACAGACAGTGAGAGATATGGCTGCCCTTTGATTATGAAATTAGCTGCACGGGTGACAACACAGCAATAGTTGGCTTGAACCCCCAACCCTTGGTTCAGTAATTCAGCACTTTACCATTAGGCCTCCAGTGCTGCCTATGGCAATTTATGTTTTAAATTGTCCAGTGACATTCTAAGTTAACCTAACTTTTTCAGTTTGCTTCCAGAATTTTTAATACAATCTGAACAAGACTTTATATTATAGTATGTGGAAAGTGACCCACCAAAAAGATATCAAAATTATTTTTCTACATTCACAAATTTTTAATTATTAAAATTACTGAGCAAATTTTAGTAGCCACCATGTTGAATGCAAAGTCTCTAACAATTAAAAAGTGCATCATTCTTCAGTTAGATTCAATTGAACACCCAAATTTGCACTGCTCATTGACAATACTTCGTGGATGTTAAATATCCCGAATGGTACACCACTGGGCCGGAGAAAGGGAATTTGACCAGATAGCTTTCGATCCCACTCATAACTGCTTGCAGTTCTAATGTTCAATTCAATTTCAGCCAGTTTTATTTGTATAGCATGTTTCACAAGTGACACTGTTGCAAAGCAACTTCACATAATGAAACCTTTTAAAAAAGAATGTAAACATTGAAACATTTCTTCTGCAAACCCTACACATCCCGAATCCCACATGAGCGAACCCAGAGAGATAGCAGCAGTGAAAAATTCCCTCAGTTGAGATGAGGAAGAAACCTTGAAAGCAACTAGACTCAAAATGAAACCCATCTTCATTTGGGTGAAACCATACAAAAATACTAACCAAATAAGAAAATTTCATTACAGTCCAACATGAAGTCTGGTTGGTTATACACAACTGTAAGTATGTAAGTAATTAATCACATAAATCAGCAAGAGTTTATATCACCAACAGTGAAAAGTCATCATCACAGTCTGAGTGCACATCTAGGTCCATATGGATCTGTATTAGCAGGAGCAAGGGGCTTCTAAGAGAAGCACTTTAGCCAGCAGCAGCACACCAGAATGAACCACAGGACTCAGAAAAAAGAAGGATCCGAAAGATCAAGATCACCAGCATCCCAGAAGCAGCATGTGTGCCACAGCCACAAGAAAGAGAAAGGAGGAGGATTGTCAGATGTATAGCCGCTCCCCGACTTTTTTAATTGGTTCCGGACGGCCGAACGTAAGTACATCCATAAATACTATTACTGTATCTCATAAAACACCCCAAATCAATTATTATAAACATCACATTGTGGAATATATCAACTATATCAAATATCAACATTAATTTCAAATAAATTAAATTCAAGCAAAATAATTTCAAATAGATAAATTTTAATCAAATTCACTCATCAAATATCAAATACAGTATCAAATATAACCTTTAACATTCTCTATGATGCGATCTTTCTGCTTGTAAATGGTTCCTATGGTCGACGGATGGTCACTTTACATGAAGCTGAGAAGAGTCACTTTACATGACCTTTAAAACAGCCAATCAACGCTTATAATATATGAGGTGCTCAACACTGAAAGTAATTTACTTTTTTGTGTTTGAGAAAAAGCGCGGGTTTCACAGACTTCCGGTCTTTCAAGTGAGCAAGGGCGCCATTGAATACTGGTTTAGTAGACAACCTGCACTGATGTGAATCACCAGCAGAGCAGACAGTTCTCTTTCTTTTCTGGATTCGGGTTTTCATTCATTTTACAACTCTCTTTGCTTAACTGAGTATGCATGGTAGATTGCTCCGATCCAAGCAGATAGTTAATTCATCTCTGTGTATGAGACTTGCACCCATGCTAGCAGGCTTACGCTTCTGACCAACCATATTTGCTTAGGATTACAAAAGTCCAGAAAAACAGTGTAAACACAAAGATCACAGAGACGACGTCTTAACTCAAGGGTAACACGATATATAAGTGATATATAAAACAATGTATATATAACTGAACTGGGAAGAAGGAGGGGCACGTTGTCTGTCATTTGTAAACAATGGACGCAGCATCATTACGTCATTGCAGAGAAATAGAGATGGGAAGGACGTGCAGCAAGTTAGATTGATAAAGGACAGAGAGGGAAATGTATTGACTGATGACAGAAGTGTGCTGGGAAGATGGAAAGAGTATTTTGAAGAGCTGATGAATGAGGAAAATGAGAGAGAAAAAAGAGTAGAAGAGGTAACCATTGAGGAGCAGGATGTAGCAAAGATCAGTAAGGGTGAAGTGAGAAGGGCATTGAACTACCTCTCCTAGACACTTGATTTTCTGACAAGGACATTCAACAAGGTACTAGAGAGTGAGCAGATGCCGGAGGAGTGGAGGAGAAGTGTGCTGGTGCCCATTTTTAAGAACAAGGGAGACGTGCAGAGTTGCAGCAACTACAGAGAGATAAAGTTGATGAGCCATACGATGAAGTTATGGGAAAGAATAGTGGAAGCTAGACTAAGGGCAGAGGTCAGCATTTGTGAACAACAGTTTGGATTCATGCCAAGAAAGAGCACCACAGATGCAATGTTTGCCTTGAGGATGTTAATAGAGAAGTACAGAGAAGGTCAGAGGGAGCTACATTGTGCCTTTGTGGATCTGGAAAAAGCATATGACAGGGTGCCAAGAGAAGAACTGTGGTATTGCATGAGGAAGTCTGGAGTGGCAGAGAAGTATGTTAGAGTGGTGCAGGACATGTATGAGAGATGTAAGACAGTGGTGAGGTGTGCTGTCGGTGTGACCGATTTAATTCAAGGTGGAGGTGGGACTGCATCAAGGGTCAGCTCTGAGCCCCTTCTTGTTTGCTATGGTGATGGACAGGCTGACAGACGAGGTGAGACAAGAATCTCCATGGACTATGATGTTTGCAGATGACATTGTAATCTGTAGTGAGAGCAGAGAACAAGTGCAGGAAAATCTAGAGAGGTGGAGGTATGCCCTGGAAAGGAGAGGAATGAAGGTTAGCCTCAGAAAATCAGAATACATGTGTGTGAATGAGAAGGACCCAGGAGGAACGGTGATGTTACAGGGAGCAGAGATAACGAAGGTGGAGGATTTTAAGTACTTAGGCTCAACAATCCAGAGCAATGGAGAGTGTGGAAAAGAGGTGAAGAAGCGTGTGCAGGCAGGCTGGAATGGTTGGAGAAAAGTATCCGGTGTGATGTGCGATAGGAGAGTGTCAGCAAGAATGAAGGGAAAAGTGTACAAGATGGTGGTGAGGCCAGCGATGTTGTATGGCTTAGAAACAGTGGCGCTGAGGAAAAGGCAGGAGGCAGAGCTGGAGGTAGCGGAGATGAAAATGTTGAGGTTCTCTCTGGGAGTAACGAGGATGGATAGGATCAGAAATGAGTATATCAGAGGGACAGCCCACGTAAGATGTTTTGGAGACAAAGTCAGAGAGGCTAGATTGGGATGGTTTGGACATGTACAGAGGAGGGATAGTGAGTATATTGGCAGTAGGATGCTGAGGTTGGAACTACCAGGCAGAAGGCCTCGAGGAAGACCGAAGAAGAGATTTATGGATGTGGTGAAGGAAGACATGAAGGTCGTTGGAGTCAGAAAAGAAGATGCGGAGGACAGGGTGAGGTGGAGGCGGATGATTTGCTGTGGCGACCCCTGAAGGGAGCAGCCGAAAGTAAAAGAAGAAGAAGAAGAAGAAGATCATTACGTCCGCGTACTATGTAGGTACGTCGAAACTCAAAATTTGACAATTTTTTTTTTGAAAAAAAAAACAAAACAAAACATAAAACGGATGAAAGTAAGTCGGGGAGTGTCTGTACTCATAATAGTGTAATGGTACCAGAATTGTTTATATATAATAGAATTTATTATTGCTGAGTGCAAACAATGACTTTGGCATGACTGATTATGGCAACATAACTAAAAGAGAGAACCAGACAGGAAGGAAGGCATGAGGGGATCCTGTTCCACTCCACATGGACCTTGGTGAGCATGTAGAATGAGGGAGTGACAGCGTCCAAACATAACAGTATACCTGAACTCTATATCTGAGAACCCCCAGATCAGCTCTTTTACCTAATAAAAGGCTATTAACAAAATGCTTGAATTAAAAGTGAGTTTTCAGCCTAGTCTTAAAAACAGACTGTGTCTGAGTCATATTCTTTAACTGGAAGGTCACTCTATAACCGTGGGGTTTTGTTAGAAAAAACTCTGCCCTCTGCAGTAGTCTTCATTATTCGAGGTACAGGAATCCTTCACTTTCCATGGTTAAGTGGGACCAAGATCCCCACAAGACCACCGAATTCCTCGAATAGGAACCCCCCCCCGACTGACGTATACACATGTATGTGTATATAATATCTATAAATACATATTCAATGATATAAATGATTATAATAATAATTAAACATGAAAAAATAATGCATACGATGTAAATAAAATATAAATACACACACGCACGCAGGTGTGTGTGCACGCACTGATGCGCACCTCACAACAATGTAACTAGTTTTGATGAGAGGTTTTGGGCTGTTTTTTGTTTGTTTAGGGTTTTTGCTTTTTGATTTTGCATAATTGGCCTTATTTTTGTTACATTTTCCTTAACTTTTTCCCCTTTTCTTTCTTAATTTCTTTATTTTATTAATTTGATGATTTTTTTTTTTTTTTTAAACCGCGATGCACTGAAGCCACTTGAATTGAAGCGCAAAGTAGTGAGGGATCCCTGTACAGTATTACTAACAGCATGCATATTTTGATCTAAAAAAGGTGTGCTAGATCATAACCTCAAGAAGTTCTCTAGGATAATGTGACATGAGACTACTAAGTGTTTTACAAATTCATTTAATGTTCATTTTCCGAACCGCTTAATCCTAATTAGGGTTGCGGGGAGGCTGGCACCCATCTCAGCTCTGCGCAATGGCAGAGTTCATCTTGGACATCTCACCAGGCCATCACAAGGTAGAGAGACACTGATGGCAAACCCAGTGGTCGTTTCTTTACAAATGACAGCAAGGGCACTTTTACATGCCCACAGGCAGTGAGAGACATTGCTGGCATTTGATAACCCAATTAGCTGCACTAGGAGAACAGCAGTGACAACTTGGTGAGCGTGGACTTCGAACTCTCAACATTTAGTTCAGTAAGTAAGCAATGTACCACCAGACCACCACTGCCACTGCTTAATAGTTTAAAATTAGTCATTTATGTCTGATTCAAAATTTAATTGTGAACTAGTGCATTGTTAATAATATTGGGGTAGATATGCTACCCGGTTCTTGTAAGAAGTCTTGCTGTATTCTGGACTAACTGTAGCTAAACAAGTTAACATAGGGGGCCACAAAGATAGCCCTTCACACAGCCCTCACACACGTAGACATCCTGTCCGTAGACTTCAGCTCCACTAGTAAGACAGTCCTATCACATAAACTTTTTCAGAAGCTGGGCAATCTGGGCTGAGGGAGATCACTGCGCACCTGGATATACTATACTTTCTCAGCAACAGATCTCAGAACATGAAGACAGGAGAACACCTTTCCTCTACTCTCATCCTGAACACAGGAACACCACAAGGCAGTGTGTTCTTAGAACCCTGCTCTTCTCCCTCTTCACACATGACTGTTCCCTCACTCACACCAGCAACACCATCTTCAAATTCGCTGATGACACCACCGTCATAGGTTTGATTATGAGTCAGCCTACAGTAAAGAGTTCTGGCATCTGCAGCAATGTTGCAACAATAACTTGGAATTTAACATATCCAGAACCAAGAAGATGATAATAGACTTCTGGAAATCGAAACAAACTGAGCACTCTACATTGATGGAGAGGCGGTGGAGAGGGTGGACTGCTTCAAGTTTATTGGAGTCCACATCTCTGCTAACTTCACCTGGACAACAGACATCTCCTACCAGGTGGGGAAAGCACAACAAATGATGTACTTCCTCAGAAAGCGCCGACAAGCTGGTTTACCATGACTCCTACAGACAAACTTTTACCTATCCGCCATTAAGAGCCTCCAGACCTACTACAGTACAGTGTGTGTCAGTAACTGCAGAGGACAGGATAGCCTTGCAGCAGGTTGTGAGGACGGCAGAGCGGGTGATTGGAACCACAATACCATCCCTCAGTGACATTTACACTGACAGACTTCAGGGGAGAGCCAGTGGAATTATCAGGTATGTTACATACCTTGGACACCCTCTTTTCTTCCCTCTACCCTCTGGAAAAAGGCACAGGACACTAAAAACTAATATACTAAAGAACTTTTACCCACAAGCTGCTAAACATGTAACACCACTATCATCACACACACTGACTGAATAAACATCATTCAAACCACCTTCCTGGACAGTGCAATACTCATGTTTAAGTTTCAAGTGCAATATTCAAGTTTAGAGCTGGTCTGGAATATAATAACATTTTAGCACCATGCACCTCATAAAAGCTTTATTTCTTACCCAGTGTATATCAGGTACCTTTGACAGATCATTCACCCTTCTGTGTATGTGTGAATAGGTGTGAATAAGTGAATAGATATATAGGTGTGTATATAGGATAGATGTATGTATATGTGTCTGTGTGCACATATATGTGTATGTAGGTATAAGCACATGTAGAGCACATGCATATGTATAGTTCCTTAGTTGTCTTTTGTGCACTTTCTTTTGTAATTGCTGCTAAACAAGGAGCTGCTAAACTGATTTTCATTGTGCATGCAACAGTGACAATAAAGATTTCTTATCACATATCTTTATGCACCTATGAGAACATCCAGATAATAATTAATTACAAAGTTTTTCCACATTATGCAGATCCAAGGCCAGAGAGCAGTCAAACAGGCTAATCTGAGCATCTGGTAGTTGCACAGAGTCATCAAGGTGACTTGGTGTTAAACCCAATGAGTATGCATTATTATCATTAAATGAAGCTATACCCTCCCGAATATCGGTTTGTTTTGGGTTTTTTTTCCATTTCCATATACTGTATTTATCCTGTGAAGGGAAATTATTTACTCTGCATTTAACCCATTCAAAGTGAGCACAAAATATCAGAGCAGTGGGCTGCCACACACATTAGGGGCCCTCTCCTGGTTTAAATCTTTTAATTGACATTATCAATCTGTAGATGAAAATGGTAATTTTTCTGTACATGCTAATGTTAAGTTTGGTGTTTTACAATGTTATGTCTTAGGCCTGTTGCCTATTTCTCTGTACATGCTCCCCTTGGGTAATATAGTATTAGCTTTCTTTAGGTACCCCAACACATGTTTTGTTTTATATAAAAATCTTGCATATAACAGTCAATCTGAAAGGATAGGGGGCACAGAAAATGGTACCTCATCTATTAAGATACCATTATTGGTTCAAAAGTTACATTATTTTAAACGTTTTCATGATGGTATCGTTTTATGGTCCATTTTACACTAAAATGGCCAAAATTACATTTTCAATACATTTAATTTTTTTTCTATTTTTTAAGTTATTATATGCATGTTAAATTACAAAATTTCACTGCTATAAATGGGGGTGGGCGGTGGGGGATAATCATGTTTTCACTTGTCAAAATAGTGAGTTGCCAAATGCATCATGTCTGAACTGTTATATAGCTTAAAAATTTCCTTTTTATCAATTAAATTTAATTAATTAACAGTAAATTTATTTCATGACTTCTACTAATTACAATAAAGTTTTAACAACCAACTGGATAAATAATGCTTAGTACACCTGGTCACTCTACTATCTATATAAAATATTTAATACCCCCATTTCACGGGGCACGGCCGACTCGCGGAAGCAAAAATGTCGTAAGTTGTTCCGTCATCTTCCGTGTCCTTCTGTATGATTCTGAACATATTCCTCTGCTTCTGACAGGCCAAAATCTTCCGCGAACATGTTCAAAAGCACTTTTACGGAAATATCTTCCGACAATGTTCTCTTTGGTTCCCCAGTCATTCCGCAAACTTTCCATCATTGCCTCAAATGTTCCTTGATCATTCCTTTTATTCGACAGTGTTCCTTAATTGTTCCGCGAGCCTTCCCTCCTCTTCCAGGTGGCCAAAAGTGGCCACAGAATCCCCACAGAATACTCCCAGGGGGTTTGCGGAATACATGCGGAACATTTGCGGAATGGTTGCAGATAACACAGAAGACTTGCGGAACACTCAAGGAAGTCACTTTCACTATAAATTATTCCAGTTCATTCATTTTTTTCTGTTTTCCTGTTCATGTAATAAAGTTTTAAAGTTATAATCACTGTGGTTTGGACTTGTGTGCATGGTTTTTAGTCTGGAATTATTTATTGAGGTGCAAATAAAGGAACGTATTGATATTATTGATATTAAACATATTAACATGTGTTAAATTTTAAATTTATTGTCAATTATAAGCATATTACACATTAGAAACATATGGTAAATTACAATTATGTTAAAATTTAAATTTATTGTACATTATAAGCATATACATTATAAACATATAGTATGAATGAGAGGATTAGCTTGCTTGGTCGATTCTGCTTATTTATAGGCAAAATCATGAGCAAATCCTTTCATCTTTGCCGATTTTTCCTCGTTGAAATGTGGTTACGCTGGGTATTCCTCAATCATTCCTTAGTCATTCCGTGTTGAATGTGAATGTTCCGCCTTCATTCCGCCTGTTCCTTTATCCTTCTGTAGCTCTTTCTTCTAAAATGGAGTAGTGCCATAGTTGTTCCTCGAGTGTTCAGTGCTTTAGGTGAATGTTCCATGAATTATCCAAAGGTTTTCCATTGCAATCCACACTGGTTCCTAAGGTAATCCAAACGCATTTACGTATGTATTCCGACATTGTACTGTGGTCTTTCCGTGTCTTTTTCTGCACAGTCCGTGAACGTTCCAAAGGTGTTCCGAGGGTACAATTTACCGTAGGTTTTTGACCCATTTTCTATGCAAAAATGCCGAAGCTCCTCCATAGAGTGCGTTCTGCGCCTTTCTGCCACGATCATTGCATTCCACGCTCCAGTGAAATGGGGGTATAAGTTTTAAATCTAACTTTCGATTCATTCATTCAATTTCTGAGCCGCTTAATCCTAATTAGGGCTGCGGGGAGGTTGGCGCCCATCTCAGCTGACTCTGGGCTAGGGCAGAGTACACACTCTGGACAGCTCACCAGGCCATCGCATGCTGACGGCTATGCAGCTTGCTCTTGACAAAAGTCAGCAAGAGTCTTTTTCATGCCTCATACCCTAGATGGTGAGAGACACGGCCGGTCTTTGACAGTTAGCTGTACTGGGGGGAAAGCACTGACAATCTGTTCAGAGTGGGGTTGAACTCCCAGCCTTAGGATCATTGAGCCACCACCAGGCCACCACTGCCCCACTTTCAATTCAATTCAATTTTATTTGTACATGCATAGTGCATTTTAAAATTGACAATGTTGCAAAGTAGCTTTACACAGTTAAACAGTAAAAGTAGGTTCTTTCAATGTATGAGATAATTTAAATATTTCCTATAACCCCTAAACATCCCAAATGAGCAGTCCCACAGCGATGATGGTAAGGAACAACTCTCTCAGTAGATGCAAAGAAGAAACCTTGAGAGGAACCAGGCCCAAAAAGGAAATCCATCTTGATTCAAATGAATAAAAAAAAAAAAAAATATATATATATATATATATATATATATATATTTCCATTACACTATGATGAGTGTACCTAACAACATTTCATAATACTGGAATGGAAATAGAATTTTTTTTTTTTTTTTGCTCCGTGCAAGCAGGGACTCCGGCATGACTGGCTATGGCAACATAACTAAAAGAGAGAGAACCAGGAAGAAGGTAGACACAAGGGCACCCTGTGGCATTCGGCAATCAGCCACTGTCAAACGGACCTGGATGAGCATATAGAGTGCAAGAGCAACAGCATCCCAACATCATAGTTTACCTGAACTCTGCCTGAGACCCCCTGATCTGCTCCTTTATGTAAGAAAAGGCCATTAACAAAATGCAGCAGTATACAAATTTAAAAACAGAGATTGTGTCTGAGACATCATCATCATCATCATCTTCCTCAACTTAATCCGGGACAGGGTTACGGGGACAGCAGCCTAAGCAATGAGGGCCAGACATCCCTTTCCCCAGCCACTTCCTCCAGTTCTTCCGAGGGGCGCCGAGGTGTTCCCAAACCAGTTGAGAGACGTAATCCTTCTTTTTCGGGTGGGCTGAGTGTGATTCCAGAATAATTGGAACACACCTTCTGGTCCATCTTTTTGTAAAGGGGATCTCATCTACCCCTGGTGCCTAACCACTGAGGAGCTTTTGGACTACCTCAGTCACCTCAGCTTCAGTGATGGATGGACCATCACCCAAACCCCCAGGGTCTTTCTCTTACTTGGAGAGTGTGTTGATGGGATTTAGGACGTCCTCAAAGTATTCCTTCCACCCCTGACAACAATCCCAGTCAAGGTGAGCAGCTCTCCACTTCCACTGTAAACAGTATTTGTAGAGAACTGCTCCCCCCCTCCTGAGGCATTGGATGGTGGTTCAGAACCTTTTTGAGGTCAACTGATAATTGCTTTTCAGGCCCTCACCGAACTTTTCCCTTGCCCAAGATTTTGCATCAGTGATAGCTCGGGCTGCAATGTTTGGCCTGCTGGTACCTGTCTGGTGCTTTGGGAGTCCTACAGGCCAATAAGATCCAATAGTTCTCATCTTTCAGCTGGATGGCCCTTTCACCATAGGTGTCCACCATCTGGTTTAGGGCTTGCCACCATGACAGGCACCCATTACCTTCTGGCCACAGCTATGGGCTGCCCCCTCACCAAGGGGGGCACGAAACATGGCTCATTCAGATTACATATTACTGGCCTCCATTGGGACTTGATTGTAGCTCTGCGGGAGGTGGGAGTTAAAGGCCCTTCTGATAGGAGACTCAGCCAGACCTTCCTAGGAGACCCTAACTACATACTTGGGCCTGTCAGGACTGGAGGGCAGCCTCCCCCGTCATCTGAGTCAGTTCACCACCAGGTGGTGATCGGTTGACAGCTCAGCTCTTCTCTTCCCCTGAGTGTCCAGAACATGCAACTGCAATTCTGGTGACATGACTACAAAATCAATCAGCGAATTGTGGTCTAGGGTCTCCTAGTGCCAAGTGCACTTATGGACAACCTTATGTTTGAACATTGTGTTTGTGGTGGACAAACTGTGTTGAGCACAGAAGTCCAATAAAAAACACCATTCGAGTTCAGACTGGAGAGGCCGTACCTACCAATTACACCTTTCCAGGTCACACTATCATTGCCCACATTGGCATTGAAGTCTCCAACAGCAATGAGGGAGTCTCCAGGAGTAGTGTTCTCCAACACACCCCCAAAGATTCCAAGAAGGTTGGGTACTCTGAACTGTCATTCATTAAATGCTGTCATAAGCACAAACAACAGTCAGGACCCATCCCCACACCCAAAGTCAGAGAGGGAAGCTACCCTTTTCGTCAACTGGGGAAAATGCAACCATGTGAACACCGAGACAGGGGCAATAAGGATGTCCACATAGGCTCACCACCTCTCCCCATGAGCAACTACAGAATGGAATAAGGTCCTGCCTTTCTCAGGATAGGTGGTTCCAGAGCCCAAGCCCTGCGTTGAGGTGAGTCCGACTATATCTAGTTGGTATCTCTCCACCTCACGCACCAGCTCAGGTTCCTTCCCTACCTGATAGGTGACATGGATTGCCAAGGCTTCCACCCATCTCACACTGCACCCATCCCCTATAGCCCCTCCCACAGCTGGTGGGTTCATGGGAGGGTGGACCCAGGTCTCATTTTCGGGTTGGGCCCGACTGGCCTCCATGGGAAGAAGCTCGATCACCAGGTGCTCAGCTTTGAGCTTCTCCCCCACACCTGGCTCTAGGGGGACCCCAGTAACTTGCATCCAGGCATGGGAGAAAGTGTACTTTTATGTTTCTCCATCGGGGTTTTTGAACCGTGTTTCGTATGGACCTTCATCTAGGACCTGTTTGCCTTGGGTGACCCTACTAGGGGCTAAATGCCCCCAACAACATAGCTCCTAAAATCATGAGGACACACAAACCCCTTCACCATGATAAGGTGGCGATTAAAGGAGACCTGGTAAAGGCATTAACTGTGAGGCTTTGAAAGAGAAGCTCTGCCCCCTGCAGTAGTATTATTCGAGATATCACAAAGCATTCCGCACTTTTTGATCTTAGGGGGAGTGCCAGGTCATAAGCGACTAGAAGCTTCTAAGATAATGTGGCTCGAGACCATTAAATACTTTAAAGAAGGCTACACAAGTGATATTTTCTACATGACCTTCAAATGAAAGACCAGGGCCAATAATCACTCCAAGGTCCTTTATGCTACACATAATGAGACGGAAACACCATCCAAAGTTCCAAACTTATTACATAATCAGAAACCTTATTTCTAGCTGCCTAAGATCTGAATACAAGTACTTCTGCCTTATCAGAGTTTAGTAGGAGGAAGGTAGTAAGCATTCAGTGTCTAATCTCCTTTACACATTTTTCAATTTTATTCAGCTGATGTCTCTCATTTGGGTTTGCTGAAATATATAACTGTATATCATTAGCATAAAAATTGAAAGCTAATATCATGATCACGAATGACATTACCCAAAGGGAGCATGTATAAGAAACAGGCAAAGGGCAGAATCTTTGTGGAACACAAAACTTAACATTAGAACCTACAGAGAAATTACTGTTTACAGCTACACACTGATACTGATCAGTTAAATAAGATTTAAATCAGGAGCGGGCCGTTCCCTTAACTCCAACAACATTTTCTAATTTGTCAAGAAGAATCATGTGCTCAATAGTGTTAATGGCTGCACTAAGGTCAAGTAACACAAGCAGGGAGACATAGCCGTGGTTGGAGGCCACCAGTAGGTCATTTACCACCTTAACGAGTGGTGTATCTGTGCTATGATGAGGCCTGAAACCTGACTGATACATTTTGTAAATATTATTCCAAGAAAGATATGAACATAACTGCTGCACTACAGCTTTTTGTAATATCTTAAAGATAAAATGAGGTTTGATATTAGTCTATAATTGGACAGCTGATATGGGTCAACATCAGATTTTTTAATCAGAGGTTTGATAACTGCTCATTATCTGGTTGTTAGCGGATCTCTTATATTATTTATTGTTTTAGTTATTAACATACCTGTCTTTAAATTTAGGAAATCGATTTTTTGCCTGATATTTATTTTCAATTTTAACATTTAAAAAGGTTATAAAATCGTCATTGCTTTTTTTCATAGTCTTATTCTGAGTTAATTCTGCAACAATGTTAAATAAGTAGTTCTGATTATTTTTGTTATTTTAAGACAGTAAGAGACATGGCCAGCCTTTGTTAACCCAGTTAGCTGCACTGGGGGACAGTGACAACCTGTTGAGAGTGGGGTTTGAACCCCCAACCTTGGTGAAAGTGATCTAGTACCTTACCACCAGGCCACCACTGCCGTTGAGCAATATATTTTTCAAAACTAATAGAAAATAACTAAAATTATCCAAGCTACTTATTTAATATTGCTGCAGAATTAACTAGGAATAAGACAAGTTAATAGCAGTTTATTGGTTAAGGAAGCAGATGTGCAGGTTCTCTGGCATAGAAAGTTGTGATAAACTGTGATTTTGGGATGCTGTTGCTCCCTCACTCTACATGCTCACCCAGATCTGTTGACAGTAGAGTGGGTGATTGCCCAATGTCACAGGGTGCCCTCATGTCTGCCTGTCTTCTGGTTCTCTCATTTAGTTATGACGCCATAGTGAGGCAGGTCCCTGCTTGCACTCAGCAGTAATACATTCTTCTGTTACACTACTATACCTAACAACCCCCCCCCCCCCCCCCCCCCGCTACTCCAGACTCTCTTGCTGAGGTACACATTCTTCTTCTAGGATGATGGTGCTCCTGATTCTTCTGCTTTCCAAGTCCTGTGATTTGTCCTGATGTTCTGATGCTGGCTGGAGTACTCATCTTGGAAGCCCTTTCCCCCATGCTGATAAAGATTATTCTGAACTTGGATGTGCACTGACAGATTGTGAAGAAGAATTTTCACTGTTGGAGATATAAACTCTTTTCCCACAATTATTTAGGACTTATAGGTTTAAGTAAGGACTTCATTTTGGACTGTGATGAAGTTTCTATTATATGGCTTGTATTTTAATGCTTCCACCCAAATGAGGATGGGTTTTTCTTTTGGACCTAGCTCCTCTCAAGGTTTCTTCCTTGCATCAACTGAGGGAGTTTTTCCTTGCCATTCTCATCATGGCCCTGCTCATTAAGGTTGTGTTAGGGAAGTAGAAAATGTTTACACTCTTTTCTAGTTTGTTGCAAAGCAGCTTTACACAGTAAAAGGAGAAGTTTACAAGGTCAATTGTAAAAAGCACGATATGAATAAAACCGAATTGAATCAAGAGGGTGATAACTGAAGTAATAAAAGATGGCAGAAGTTGGGGGCAGTGAATAACAATAACACCATACACTGGGCTCATAATAGTGCAACCATGAGAGCAATGCAGGGTACACAGCTGGGAAATTAGAGCAATTGGATGGTATGTTGGCACGTTGCCTCACAAGGGAAAATGTGAAGTGTGCTCCAGAATAGTACTGGACATGAATAACAGTGTACATTGGATCACCTCTTGTGTCCACAGGTAGAAATTTGAGGGTATTTATGTTAGTATGGCTTCTCTATCGGATCTCTAAGTATTGTGGATCTCTATTGTGGGTCTCTGTATAAGAAGGGGAAAAAAACCCAATCAACCCTCCTAAATTCATCATCTAGGAAATGATATTTCGGATTCTGCACATTCTACAGAATGCTTCTAGCAATTTTCAATCTGTCCTACACTAAAATATATCAAAAGTATGAACTTCCCAATCATCTTCTTTTCCTTTCGGCTGTTCCCTTCAGGGGTCGCCACAGCGGATCATCTGCCTCCATCTTACCCTATCCTCTGCATCTTCTTCTCTTACACCAACTACCTTCATGTCCTCCTTCACCATATTCATGAATCGTGTCTTTGGTCTTCCTCTAGGCATTCTGCCTGGTAGTTCCAACCGCAGCATCCTACTACCAATATACAGTACTCACTATCCCTTCTCTGTACATGTCCAAACCATCTTAATCTAGCCTCTCTGACTTTGTCTCCAAAATGTCTGACATGTACTGTCCCTCTGATGTACTCATTCCTGATCCTACCCATCCTCATTACTCCCAAAGAGAACCTCAACATTTTCATCTCTGCTACCTCCAGCTCTGCCTCCTGTCTTTTCCTCAGTGCCACTGTTTCTAAACCATACAACATCGCTGGCCTCAACGCTGTCTTGTACACTTTTCCTTTCATTCTTGCCTTCCTATCACACATCACATCGGACACTTTTCTCCAAACATTCCAACCTGCCTGCACACGCTTCTTCACCTCTTTCCATACTCTCCATTGCTCTGGATTGTTGAGCCTAAGTACTTAAAATCCTCCACCTTCCTTATCTCTGCTCCCTGTAACCTCACCGTTCCTCTTGGGTCCTTGTCGTTCACACACATGCTTTCTGTCTTACTGAGGCTAACCTTCATTCCCCTCATTTCTAGGGCATATCTCCACCTCTCTACACTTTTCTGTACTTGTTCTCTGCTCTCACTACAGATCACAATGTCATCTGCAAACATCATAGTCCATGGGGAATCTTGTCTCACCTTGTCTGTCAGCCTGTCCATCACCATAGCAAACAAGAAGGGGCTTAGAGCTGACCCTTGATGCAGTCCTACCTCCACCTTGAACTCTTCTGTCACATCGACAGCACACCTCAGCACTGTCTTACATCTCTCATACATGTCCTGCACCACTCTTACATACTTCTCTGCCACTCCAGACTTCCTCATGCAATACCACAGTTCCTCTCTCGACACCCTGTCATATGCTTTCTCCAGATCCACAAAGGCACAATGCAGCTCCTTCTGACCTTCTCTGTACTTCTCTATTAACATCCTCAAAGCAAACACTGCATCTGTGGTGCTCTTTCTTGGCATGAAACCGAACTGTTGTTCACAAATGCTGACCTCTGCCCTTAGTCTAGCTTCCACTATTCTTTCCCATAACTTCATCGTAGGGTTCATTAACTTTATCCCTCTGTAGTTGCCACCACTCCGCACGTCTCCCTTGTTCTTAAAAATGGGCACCAGCACACTTCTCCTCCATTCCTCTGGCATCCTCTCACTCTTTAAGACCTTGTTGAATGTTCTTGTCTGAAAATCTACTTCTACCTCTCTTAGACACTTTCATATCTCCACCGGTATGTCATCAGGACCAACTGCCTTTCCATTCTTCATCCTCTTCAATGCCCTCCTCACTTCACCCTTACTAATCTTTGCTACTTCCTGGTCCTCGACGGTCACCTCTTCTACTCTTTTTTTCTCTCTCATTTTCCTCATTTATCAGCCCTTCAAAGTACTCTTTCCATCTTCCCAGCACACTTCTGTCATCAGTCAATACATTTCCCTTTCTGTCCTTAATCACTCTAACTTGCTTCACGTCCTCCCCATCTCTATTTATCTGCTGTGCCAACCTGTATAAATCATTTTCTCCCTCTTTACTGTCCAACCTAGCATACAAGTCATCATGCACCTTCTGTTTAGTCTTTGACAGCGCTACCTTCACCTTATGCTGTGTCTCCCTGTACTCCTGTTTACTCCCTTTGGTCCTCTCAATGTCCCAATGCTTCTTAGCTTCTTGGCTTGGCTCCTTTGTACACACTGCTGCACTTCTTTATTCCACCACCAAATCTCCTTATCTACTCTCCTTTCAGATGACACACCAAGTATTCTCCTACCTGTCTCCCTGATCACATTGGCTGTAGTTATCCCGTCATCTGGAAGCACTTCCTGACCACCCAAAGCCTGTTTCAACTCCTCCTTGAAGACAACACGACACTCTTCCTTTTTCAGCTTCCACCACTTTGTCTTCTGCTTTGCCTTTGCCTTCTTCACCTTCCTCACTATCAGCATCATCCTGCAGACCACCATCTTATGCTGTTTGGCAACACTCTCACCCACTACTACTTTTCAGTCACTGACTTCCTTCAAATTACATCGCCTACACAAGATGTAGTCTACTTGTGTGCTCCTACCTCCGCTTTGATAAGTCACCCTATGCTCCTGTCTCTTCTGGAAGAAAGTATTTACCAAGGCCATTTCCATCCTTTTTGCAAAATCTACCAGCATCTGTCCTTCTGTGTTCTTGTCCTGGATACCACACCTGCCCATCACTTCCTCGTCTCTTCTGTTTCCTGCACCAACATGTCCATTGAAGTCTGCCCCAATGGCCACTCTTTCACCTCTGGGGGTACTCTGCATCATTTCATCTAACTCACTCCAGAATCTCTCTCTCTCTCTTCTATCTCACATCCTGCCTGTGGGGCATAAGCACTGACAACATTGAACATCATGCCTTCAATTTCTAACTTGAGACTCATCACTCTGTCTGACACTCTTTTCACTTCTAGGACATTCTTGACAAACTCCTCCTTCAAGATGACTCCTACTCCATTTCTCTTCCCATCCACACCATGAAAAAACAGCTTAAACCCTGCTCCTAAGCTTCCAGTCTTGCTACCTTTCCACCTGGTCTCCTGAACACACAGTATGTCCACCTTCCTCCTCTGCATCATGTCAGCCAGCTCTCGAACTTTTCCTGTCATAGTTCCAACATTCAAAGTCCCCACTCTTTGTCCTAGACTCATGCCTTTCCTCTTCTCTCTCTGTCTACGGACATGCCTCCCACCTCTCCTTCTTTGACTTCTTCTCACTGTCTATGGTGTGAGGCATGTAAAAGAACCATTGCTGACTTGATGCTTACTAACTTCCTCTTATTAAACTCTGATCAGACAGAAGTACTTGTACTCGGATCTCAGGTAGCTAGAAATAAGTTTTCTATTCGGTAATAAGTTTAGATGGTGTTTCAGTTTCATCATATGTAACAGAACACGACCTTGGAGTGATTATTGACGCTGGTCTTTCATTTGAAGTTCATGTCGGTAATATTACTCAGCTGGCCTTGTTTCATTTCAGGAATATTGCTAAAATAAGATATATGATATCACTCTGTGATGCGGAAAAACTTGATTATGCTTTTATTACTTCAAGCTTAGATCATTGTAAATCATTACTGTCTGGTTGTTCTAATAGGTGTTTAAACAGGACAGTTAGTCCAGAATGCAGCAGCGAGTCCTTCTTAGAACTAGTCGACACGAGCATCTTCTTCTTTTCCTTTCGGCTGTTCCCTTCAGGGGTCGCCACAGCAAATGATCTGCCTCCATCTCTCCCTATCCTCTGCATCTTCTACTCTTACTCCAACGACCTTCATGTCCGCCTTCACTGCATCCATAAATCTTCTCTTTGGTCTTCCTCTGGGCCTTTTGCCTGGTAGTTCCAACCTCAGCATCCTACGACCAATATACTCACTATCCCTCCTCTGTACATGTCAAAACCATCTCAATCTAGCCTCTCTGACTTTGTCTCCAAAACATCTAACATGTGCTGTCCCTCTGATGTACTCATTTCTGATCCTATCCATCCTCGTTACTCCCAAAGAGAACCTCAACATTTTCATCTCTGCTACCTCCAACTCTGACTCCTGTCTTTTCCCCAGGGCCACTGTCTCTAAACCATACAACATTGCTGGCCTCATCACCGTCTTGTACACTTTTCCCTTCATTCTTGCCAATACTCTCCTATCACACATCACATCGGACACTTTTCTCCATCCATTCCAACCTGCCTGCATGTGCTTCTTCACCTCTTTTCCACACTCTCCATTGCTCTGGATTGTTGAGCCTAAGTACTTAAAATCCTCCACCTTCTTTATCTCTGTCCCCTGTAACCTCAAAGTTCCTCTTGGGTCCTTGTCGTTCACACACATGTATTCTGTCTTACTAAGACTAACCTTCAATCCCCTCCTTTCCAGGGCATACCTCCACCTCTCTAGATTTTCCTCCACTTGGTCTCTGCTCTCACTACAGATCACTATGTCATCTGCAAACATCATAGTCCATGGAGATTCTTGTCTAACCTCATCTGTTAGCCTGTCCATCACCATAGCAAACAAGAAGGGGCTGAGAGCTGACCCTTGATGCAGTCCCACCTCCACCTTGAACTCTTCTGTCACACCGACAGCACACCTCACCACTGTCTTACATCTATCATACATGTCCTGCACCACTCTAACATACTTCTCTGTCACTCCAGACTTCCTCATACAATACCACAGTTCTTCTCTCGGCACCCTGTCATATGCTTTTTCCAGATCCACAAAGGCACAATGCAGCTCCTTCTGACCTTCTCTGTACTTCTCTATTAACATCCTCAAAGCAAACACTGCATCTGTGGTGCTCTTTCTTGGCATGAAACCGAACTGTTGTTCACAAATGCTGACCTCTGCCCTTAGTCTAGCTTCCACTATTCTTTCCCATAACTTCATCGTAGGGTTCATTAACTTTATCCCTCTGTAGTTGCCACCACTCCGCACGTCTCCCTTGTTCTTAAAAATGGGCACCAGCACACTTCTCCTCCATTCCTCTGGCATCCTCTCACTCTTTAAGACCTTGTTGAATGTTCTTGTCTGAAAATCTACTTCTACCTCTCTTAGACACTTTCATATCTCCACTGGTATGTCATCAGGACCAACTGCCTTTCCATTCTTCATCCTCTTCAATGCCCTCCTCACTTCACCCTTACTAATCTTTGCTACTTCCTGGTCCTCGACAGTCACCTCTTCTACTCTTTTTCTCTCTCTCATTTTCCTCATTTATCAGCCCTTCAAAGTACTCTTTCCATCTTCCCAGCACACTTCTGTCATCAGTCAATACATTTCCCTTTCTGTCCTTAATCACTCTAACTTGCTTCACGTCCTCCCCATCTCTATTTATCTGCTGTGCCAACCTGTATAAATCATTTTCTCCCTCTTTACTGTCCAACCTAGCATACAAGTCATCATGCACCTTCTGTTTAGTCTTTGACAGCGCTACCTTCACCTTATGCTGTGTCTCCCTGTACTCCTGTTTACTCCCTTTGGTCCTCTCAATGTCCCAATGCTTCTTAGCTTCTTGGCTTGGCTCCTTTGTACACACTGCTGCACTTCTTTCTTCCACCACCAAATCTCCTTATCTACTCTCCTTTCAGATGACACACCAAGTATTCTCATACCTGTCTCCCTGATCACATTGGCTGTGGTTGTCCAGTCCTCTGGAAGCACTTCCTGACTACCCAAAGCCTGTTTCAACTCCTCCTTGAAGACAACACGACACTCTTCCTTTTTCAGCTTCCACCACTTTGTCTTCTGCTCTACCTTTGCCTTTTTCACCTTTCTCACCATCAGTGTCATCCTGCACACCACCATCCTATGCTGTTTGGCAACACTCTCACCCACTACTACTTTGCGGTCACTGACTTCCTTCAAATTACATCGCCTACACAAGATGTAGTCTACCTGTGTGCTCTTACCTCCGCTTTCATAAGTCACCCTATGCTTCTGTTTCTTCTGGAAGAAAGTATTCACCACAGCCATTTCCATTCTCTTTTTGCAAAATCGATCAACATCTGTCCTTCTGTGTTCCTGTCCTGGATACCAAACCTGCCCATCACTTCCTCGTCCCCTCTGTTGCCTGCACCAACATGTCCATTGAAGTCTGCTCCAATGACCACTCTTTCACCTCTGGGGGTACTCTGCATCACTTCATCTAACTCACTCCAGAATCTCTCCTTCTCTTCTAGCTTACATCCTGCCCGTGGGGCATAAGCACTAACAACATTGACTATCACGCCTTCAATTTCTAACTTGAGACTCATCACTCTGTCTGACACTCTTTTCACTTCTAGAACATTCCTGACAAACCCCTCCTTCAAGATGACTCCTACTCCATTTCTCTTCCCATCCACACCATTATAAAACAGTTTAAACCCTGCTCCTAAGCTTTTAGCCTTTCTACCTTTCCACCTTGTCTCCTGAACACACAGTATGTCCACCTTCCTCCTCTGCATCATGTCAGCCAGCTCCCTATCTTTTCCTTGCATAGTTCCAACATTCAAAGTCCCTACTCTCAGTCCGAGGCTCACGCATTTCCTCTTCTCTCTCTGCCTACGGACACGCCTCCCGCCTCTCCTTCTTCGACGTCTTCGACCAACAATAGTCCAATTTCCATCAGCACCCTGTTGGTTGACAGCACTGATGGCGGTTGTTGTTAACCCGGGCCTCGACCGATCCGGTATGAATTCTGTATTGATCATTTGCATTTTTTTTTTTTGGCAGAAGTTTTACGCCAAATGCCCTTCCTGTCGCAACCCTCTGCATTTATCCGGGCTTGGGACCGGCATAAGGGGGAGAGACACTGGTTAGTGCCCCCACCATCTCCATCAAAAACTGGAACTGCCACTTCTCCTAATTTTCCTTGCTCATATGCCCTTTGAGTGCTGAGTCAGCTCTTCCAGCTCGAACCAATTTTCCCCTTATGTTTTCACTTTTGGCTTTTAACCCCTTCTCTTAATTTACATATTGTTTGCTAATTTCCCCTTATTTTCTAATTTTTCTCTCAATGTGATGTCATCCACCCATAAGTAACATCATTTTCTCTTTTAAATTTCCTCTTATTTTCGGCCAAATTCGGGCAGAGTTTTTATAAAATAGGTGCTGATCAACAGCATCTTCTTCCTGGTTTAATTTATTTTCTGGAACAAACTTGACCTACACACATACTCTGACTGCACAGATTACTTCTCAATTTTAAGACATCATGTGTGAGTATCTTATTCTTTTTATGTTTAATACAGTATTTAAGTTCACCATAGTAAATGCATTTTGCCTTTTATAAGCACTTTTCATCCGTTTTAAGCCTTGCCAAGACGATTACGTGTTCTATATATTAGCAATTAGTCTTGTTTGCTGTGGTGATGGACAGGCTGACAGACGAGGTGAGACAAGATTCCCCATGGACTATGATGACATTGTGATCTGTAGTGAGAGCAGAGAACAAGTGCAGGAAAATCTAGAGAGGTGGAGGTATGCCCTGGAAAGGAGGGGAATGAAGGTTAGCCTCAGTAAGACAGAATACGTGTGTGAATGACAAGGACCCAATAGGAACGCTGAGGTTACAGGGAGCAGAGTTAAAGTAGGTGGAGGATTTCAAGTACTTAGGCTCAAGAATTCAGAGCAATGGAGAGTATGGAAAGAGGTGAAGAAGTGTGTGCAAGCAGGTTGGAATGGTTGGAGAAAAGTGTCCAGTGTGATGTGTGATAGGAAGGTATCGGCAAGAATGAAAGGAAAAGTGTACAAGACGGTGTCAAGGCCAGTTATGTTGTATGGTTTAGAAACAGTGGCACTGAGGAAAAGACAGAAGGCAGAGCTGGAGGTAGCAGAGATGAAAATGTTGAGGTTCTCTTTGGGAGTCATGAAGATGGATAGGAGCAGGAATGAGTACATCAGAGGGACAGTACATGTAAGACGTTTTGGAGATGGTTAAAATGGTTTGGACATGTACAGAGAAGGGATAGTGAGTACTGTATATTGGTAGTAGGATGCTGAGGTTGGAACTACCAGGCAGAAGGCTTAGAGGAAGACCAAATAGGAGATTTCTGGACATGATGAAGAGGACATGAAGGTAGTTGGAGTAAGAGTAGAATATGCGGAGGATAGGGTAAGATGGAGGCAGATCATTCGCTGTGGCAACCCCTGAAGGGAACAGCTGAAAGGAAAAGAAGATATATTAGCAATTAGTGTACCAACATTTCCTGTAACCACTAGTAGGTGCATGGCCTTGGCCTTAAGCCTTCATTGTGTTACCACATTTGCTCATAATGCTTTTGAGCATTTGATTACAGTTAAATGTATATGTATATTTTCACAAGACATGCACCTTAGTCGTCAATTTTGTGCTTTCTATTCTTTTTTTAAGCTCAGTCTGCCTATCATGCATAGGAGGAGAAGAAGCATCAATCAACACCACGTTTCTCCTCACCCATCCGTCCTCTCTGCTAATCTTTTGGATTTTTACACTTTCTGGTGGCTACAGTTCCAGCCTTCATGTCCTGTCCCCCATGAGCAATCTCTCCAAGAGACTTATGATCAGTATACCCAGACTGATGAGTCCTCCTTTCTCTCCTCATCACCTCATCATCCTTGTGACTCCCCGTATCCTCCTGGTTCTCCCTATATTCCTCTACTGTCACCTGACTTTTCAGACTCCTCCGACTATAGTCCCCACTTTAGTCCCAACTATGCTTCTCCAGCGCGTTCTCCTTTGCCCCCAGGCTGACCTGACATGCCCTTGAACTACACAACGACTTCGCCCACTACATTTGAGGCCTCTTCATCGACAGACATGGTGCCCATCATCTCTCTGGATAAGCGCAATCATTTGTAACATTTTTCCAATTTGAATAATAATTTCTCTTCTTTCCTTATATTCTCGTTCTGTGTGGTGATTTGTCCTTGGTACACTCGTTGTTTCACAGTCATATTCAAAATAGCAAGCGTCAGCATGTGGTCACATTCAAGCATCATTGCTTTACATGTATTCCTTATCCTAGGCATTCTCCATATCTTGCAGTTGTATGTCAAGGTTAGTGTGTGGTTACACCAGTACTTCTCAAATAGTGGGGCGCATTGTGTGATGCCGGAGTGAGCGCGTACAACCCTGGGGAACATGTTTTTCTGGAACAGTGTGCAAGAATTAAGTGTAATTGCACTTCCACGCCACTACTTGGCAGTGGCGCTCTCATTGTCACGCTATAGTGTAGCGGTTTTTCGCACGAGCAAACTATATGAAGTGCAGTAAACAACCCCTCAAGAAACAACATGGAAAAAATTCTAACAGAAACAAAGAGAAAAGTGGAGAGAGAGCTGGAGATATTAAGAAATAAATAAGTAAAATGAATTTATTTTTATTTTTTTAATTTCAGGCATATTGGTGCACTTTAAGTCTTTTCTGCTACAGATTAAAAAAACATTGTTAATGAAGTTTTTCTTTATTGTAAGTTGAACTATGTTTCTTTCTTTTTTGGTTTTAATGTTAATAAAGATATAATGTTATGCAGAGGTGTACTAATAATTTTATAGACAAATAATACTGCTTATAGTTGCTTGCGGGCTGGTGGGGGGGGCATGAAGTGTTTATTCTTTTATTCTAGAGGGGGTGCCACAGAAAATAATTGAGAAGCACTGGGTTACACTCAAGTACCATCACTCTGTATAATACCCCTATCTTAAGCATTCTTCTTATCTCATTGCTGTATGACTGACCATTATTTTTGCAAGCAGACTATAAAATAGCAAACTTTTATAAAAATAACTAATAGAAAGTAGCAACCTGTTGCAAAAAATAATAGCAGATTGTCATCAAAATAAAATCGTTTTCCAACATCATCTTATCCTTAACTGCTCCTAAACTGGTCAACTTGTTTCAAGCAAACTGTCACAGAATTTGATTTACATCATAGTATTGTGCACATCCTATTTTATTTTTGTGTTTAAATTTTTGGGGTTTTCCATAGAATTTCATGGAATTTGTCACTGCTTCAGAATTGTGATGCCATTGTTAATCTACAACTCCTGTAACAGTGAATGGCTTTTTTTACATGATTTTCACTGAATCATCAGAACATTAAGTGCATTAAGTGCATCTTTATTACGTACATCACAAGGTTATGTTAGAAGGTAAAAGTCAAAAAGTGAATATCATGTTCATTAGATGCCCACTAGGCCCACTAATCATTTAATTATAACTATGCCAAGTTTAATTAAAAACCTGTAGACTTAAGCACATTTTCCATACTAATATTCACTTATCACCATCATCCAGGGGTGGGCAAATGTTT
>CM045735.1:26107248-26247248 GCA_024760905.1 Plotosus lineatus
TCTTCCCAGTTGTTCACACAAACATAAGGATGAATTAGTTACACTTGCATTCACCACCACGTTACAGCATTTGTCGATAGTCCTGTCAAAAGCTGAGGAATCTGAGCAGATCCAGCATGACTATGGCAGCCTGCTGACGTCTGAAATGGACGGGGAAATGCTGACAATTCCTGACCCCTTAGGACTTCAGGAAGGATGGGAAACAGAAGTCAATGCCATATCAAAGTGGCCCCCTTGTATGTACACTGATATAACAGATTTCTTGTTGTCAAAAGACCAAGCACCCTTACTTGCAATACTCAGAAACGACTACAAAGAAGGTATGCAAGTTTGCCATCTGTCATCGAGTTTTTTTGGCAGTTCAACCTTGGCTTTGTCATTAGAGCCATTAAATGTTAGATCATGACCTGGGATTGTTTTTCTTACTCTTAGGTTATACTAGCCTATAGAGCTATACTATAGTAGGTCGAATCAGGCTTATGTTCGGGTCTTCCTAGCACCGATTATTGGCTCAGTTGGAAGACACAATTAATTGTGGACTCAAACAACAAATAGAATACTAATTAATATAATTTAATTATAAACTTACTGCTTTAATTCAATGATTACATACCTCGGGATCCTTCAGCTCAGTTGGGAAAGTATATAACATGAATCGCGGCAAGCATGTACACACACTTGTCCCGAAGTTACAGGCATGTTCACTACAAGTTTGCCTTTTCCATCTCTCAAGATGGTACAGGCCGTTCCCACAATTCAATATAGCACAATACTTGTTCAGGTGTGACTGTGTTGTTTACATACAAAGTAAGTGGGCACAGTTTTGGTATCCGTGACTTTTGACATTACATTCCCCACACATGCACAATCGTAATGCAAACTTGGCTTATTATGTGATTTGATTTGGGCTTTGGCAGGCTGGATTAAAAAGACCAACGGGCCGGATACCATAGTTTATTCACCCCTGCTATAATCTATTTGAGCCAGGTGAAGGTACTTTGCACTATACAAGTGACCTGATAATTTTTGTTCATTCAATAATTCATTCATTTTTTTTAACTGTTTAATCCTCATTGCTGACCATCATGTCAGACACACAGTGCTGCAGGCATACACACTGTGGTCTTCTGGTCGGGTAGTCCACAATCCAGAACACCAGAGGGGCATCCACCTGCATTACTGTCAGCTTCTCTCTCAGGAGGATTGGCCTGAAGGTGTTATGAATGATGAGTATCGACACGATTAAGCAGATCTCTCCCTCTCCTATACCTCTGCCTACTGTGATAGACCTGACTTCCCAACTGTCAACTGCACCTATAATTAGGTTGAGAAGCTGACAGTGATGCAGGTGGATGCTTGTCATGTGTCTTAGATTGTGGACTACTTGACCGAAGGACAACAGTGTGTGCACCTGCTGCACTGTGTCAGACACGGTGGTCAGCAACACCAAGGCACCACAGGGGACCATCTCTCCCCTTTTCTCTTCATCCTCCACACAACAGACTTCAGCTACTGCACAGACACCTGCCATCTTCAGAAGTTTTCTGATGGCTCTGCTGTACTCGGATGTATCAGTGGAGGTAATGAGATGGAATATTGGATGAATACAGTGGCTTTTGCTTTGAGGATGTTAATAGAGAAGTACAGAGAAGGTCAGACGGAGCTACATTGTGCCTTTGTGGATCTGGAAAAAGCATATGACAGGGTGCCAAGAGAAGAACTGTGGTATTGCATGAGGAAGTCTGGAGTGGCAGAGAAGTATGTCAGAGTGGTGCAGGACATGTATGAGAGATGTAAGACAGTGGTGAGGTGCGCTGTCGGTGTGACAGAAGAGTTCAAGGTGGAGGTGGGACTGCATCAAGGGTCAGCTCTGAGCCCCTTCTTGTTTGCTATGGTGATGGACAGGCTGACAGATGAGGTGAGACAAGAATCTCCATGGACTATGATGTTTGCAGATGACATTGTGATCTGTAGTGAGAGCAGAGAACAAGTGCAGGGAAATCTAGAGAGGTGGAGATATGCCCTGGAAAGGAGAGGAATGAAGGTTAGCCTCAGAAAATCAGAATACATGTGTGTGAATGAGAAGGACCCAGGAGGAACGGTGATGTTACAGGGAGCAGAGATAACGAAGGTGGAGGATTTTAAGTACTTAAGTTCAACAATCCAGAGCGATGGAAAGTGTGGAAAAGAGGTGAAGAAGCGTGTGCAGGCAGGCTGGAATGGATGGAGAAAAGTGTCCGGTGTGATGTGTGATAGGAGAGTATCGGCAAGAATGAAGGGAAAAGTGTACAAGACGGTGGTGAGGCCAGCGATGTTGTATGGCTTAGAAACAGTGGCGCTGAGGAAAAGGCAGGAGGCAGAGCTGGAGGTAGCGGAGATGAAAATGTTGAGGTTCTCTCTGGGAGTAACGAGGATGGATAGGATCAGAAATTAGTATATCAGAGGGACAGCCCATGTAAGATGTTTTGGAGACAAAGTCAGAGAGGCTAGATTGAGATGGTTTGGACATGTACAGAGGAGGGATAGTGAGTATATTGGCAGTAGTATGCTGAGGTTGGAACTACCAGGCAGAAGGCCTCGAGGAAGACCAAAGAAGAGATTTATGGATGTGGTGAAGGAAGACATGAAGGTCGTTGGAGTCAGAAGAGAAGATGCAGAGGACAGGGTGACATGGAGGCGGATGATTTGCTGTGGCGACCCCAAAAGGGAGCAGCCGAAAGTAAAAGAAGAAGAAGAAGAAGACAGTGGATGACTTCTTCATATGGAAGAAGCAGAATCATTTGTAGCTTAATGTGACAAAGACCACGGAACCGATTGTGGATTTTAGGAGATCCGAAACATCAGCGACTCCTGTTTCCATCCAGGGTGTCAAATAGTGGGAATGGTCTAGGATTACAAATACCATGGAGTTCAAACTGACAATAAACTGGACTGGGCTAAAAGCACAACCATACTTTATCAGAAAGGTCAGAACAGTTTTTATTTTTTGAGGAGGCAAAGGTCATTTAAAATCTGTTGGACACTGTTCAGGATGTTTTATGAGTCTGTTGTGGCCAGCACTATTCTCTATGTTGTTGCATGCCGAGGCAGCAGGCTGAGGGTTGCAGGCACGAACAAACTGAACTGCAAGGCCAGTAATTTCGTTGGGCTGGAAATGATGGTAGTGTCGGAGAGGACAATACTGTCCAAAATAACACTGAACAACACCTCCATCCACTTCACAACCTGGTGATCAGTCATGGCAGCACGTCCAGTAAGAGGCTAATACAATCTAAATACTCGATTGATCGACACAGGAAATAACAACAAGAAACTTCCACTTGTGATCATTAAACTGTACTCCTCCATACAGCAACAACAACCACTGGAATTACATTTAATGCAGCCATGAGGGCAGTAAGGGGCACAAGAAAGTGTTCTTTCTCATGCCGGTCCCAAACCCGGATAAATCCAGAGGGTTGTGTCAGGAAGGGCATCCAACGTAAAACCTATGTCAAATCAAACATGCAAATCATTAATATGACTTCCAAACTGGATAGGTCGAGGCTCAGGTCAACAACGACCGCCGTCAGTGCTGTTAGCCAGTAATATGTTGGTAGAAATTGGACTGCTGTTGGTCGAAGACGGAGACGCGGGCAGTGTGTCCATAGGCAGAGAGGAAAGGCATGATTCTATGACATAGCAGGGACTTTGAATGTTGGAACTATGACAGGAAAAGCTAAAGAGCTGGCTGACATGATGCAGAGGAGGAAGGTGGACATACTGTGTGTTCAGGAGACCAGGTGGAAAGGTAGCAAAACCAGAATCATATGACCAGGGTTTAAGCTGTTTCATCATCGTGTGATAGAAGTGAAGAGTATCATAGTAAAGAGAAAAGGAGTAGGAGTCATCTTGAAGGAGGGGTTGGTCAGGAATGTCCTATAAGTGAAAAGAGTGTCAGACAGAGTGATGAGTCTCAATTTAGAAATTGAAGGTGTGATGTTCAATGTTGTTAGTGCTTATGCCCCACAGGCAGAATGTAAGTGAGAAGAGAAGGAGAGAGTCTGGAGTAAGTTAGATGAAGTGATGCAGAGTACCCCCAGAGGTGAAAGAGTGGTCATTGGACTGTAAAGTACTGCAAAGTAGTAGTGCGTGAGAGTGTTGCCAAACAGCATAGGATGGTGGTGGGCAGGATGATGCTGATAGTGAGGAAGGTGAAGAAGGCAAAGGCAGAGCAGAAGACAAAGTGGTGAAGCTGAAAAAGGAAGAGCATTGTGTTGTCTTCAAGGAGGAGTTGAAACAGGCTTCCAGATGACTGGACAACTACAGCTAATGTGATCAGGGAGACAGGTAGGTGAGTACCTGGTGTGTTCTCTGGAAGGAAAGTAGATAAGTGGTGGAATGAGGAAGTGCAGGAGTGTGTACAAAGGTGAAGGTAGCGGTGTCAAAGGCCAAATAGAAGTTGTATAATGACTTTGTATGCTAATTTGGACAGGAAGAAGGCAGAAAATGATTTATACAGGTTGGCACAGCAGAGAAATAGAGATGGGAAGGATGTGCAGCAAGTTAAGGTGATTAAGGACAGAAAGAGAATTGTATTGACTGATAACAGAATTGTGCTGGAAAGATGGAAAGAGTACTTTGAAGAGCTGATGAATAAGGAAAATGAGAAAGAACAAAGAGTAGAAGAGGTGACCATTGAGAACCAGGAAGTAGCAAAGATTAGTAAGGGTGAAGTGACGAGAGCATTGAAGAGGATGAAGAATGGAAAGGCAATTGGTCCTGATGACATATCTGTGGCGGTATGGAAGTGTCTAGGATAGGTAGCAGTATACTTTTTGACAAGAACATTCAACAAGGTTTTAGCGAGTGAGCAGATGCCGGAGGAATGGAGGAGAAGTGTGCCGTGCCCATTTTTAAGAACAAGGGAGACATGCAGAGTTGTGGCAACTACAGAGGGATAAAGTTGAAAAGCCATATGATGAAGTTATGGGAAAGAATAGTGGAAGTTTAACTGAGGGCAGAGGTCAGCATTTATGAACAACACTTTGATTTCATGCCAATAAGAGCACCACAGATACAGATGTAAAGATACAGAAGGAGCTGCACTGTCCCTTTGTGGATCTGGAGAAAGCATATGGCAGGGTGCCGAGAGAAGAACTGTGGTATTGTATGAGGAAGTTTGGAGTGGCAGTGAAGTATATTAAAGTGGTGCAGGACATGTACGAGAGATGGAAGACAGTTCTGAGGTGTGCTGTCAGCGTGACAGAAGAGTTCAAAGTGGAGATGGGGCTGGATCCCTGGAAAGGAGAGGAATGAAGGTTAGCCTCAGTAAGACAGAATACATGTGTGTAGACAATACGGACCTAAGAGGAACATTGAAGTGACAGGGAGCAGAGATAAACAAGGTAGAGGATCAACAGTCCAGAGTAATGGAGAGTGTGGAAAAGAGGTGAAGAAGCATGTGGAAACAGATTGGAATGGTTGGAGAAAAGTGTCCGGTGTGATGTGTGATAGGAGGGTATCGGCAAAAATGAAATGAAAAGTGTACAAGACGATGATGAGGCCAGTGATGTTATATGGTTTAGAAACAGTGGCACTGCAGAAAAGATAGGAGCTTTTGCTGGAGGTAGCAGAGATGGAAATGTTGAGGTTCCACTTTTGTAGTAACAAGGATGGATAGGATCAGGAATGAGTCCATCAGAGGGACAGCACATGTAAGAGGTTTTGGAGACAAATTCATAGAGGCTAGATTGAGATGGTTTGGCCATGTTCGGAGAAGGGATAGTGAATATATTGGTAGTAGGATGCTGAGGCTGGAACTACCAGGCAGAAGGCTGAGAGAAAGACCAAGAGATTTATGGATGTGGTGAAGGAGGACATGAAGGAAGTTGGTGTAAGAGGAGAAGATGCAGAGAATAGGGTGAGATGGAGGCAAATTATTTGCTGTGGTGACCCCTGAAGGAAACAGCTGAAAAGAAAAGAAGAAGAAGAAGAAGAAGAAGAAGAAGAAGAGGAAGAAATCAATACATACATACAAAGATGCTCAAACGTAAAACTTAAGAATTTTGTACATTTCTGGATAAATATTTTTACAAAGTCCGAAAAGTAGCAAAAGAGAGGCCGTTAGATAAATGAGACAAAACTGTCTCACTGCATTCTCCAGACCATAAGGCGCACTGGATTATAAGGCTCAATATCAATGAATGACGCTTGAACGGTCTGCCCATACATGAGGTGGACCGGATTATAAGGCACAGTAAGCAAAACAAAAGTCAGGTAAGTCAAACTTGATTCAACTCTCACAATAACTCTCATCATTGTTTAATTATTTTTTTGTGGTCGCAACAGTGAATCATCTGCCTCCATCTCATCCTATCCTCTGCATCTTCTTCTCTTACATCAACTTACATGTGCTGTCCCTCTGATGTACTCATTGCTGATCCTATCCATTCTTGTTACTCCCAAACCTTCCTCAACATTTCCAGCTCTGCTACCTCCAGCTCTGTCTCCTGTCTTTTCCTCAGTGCCACTGTTTCTAAACCATACAACATCGCTGGCCTCATCACCATCTTGTACACTTTTCCTTTCATTCTTGCTGATACCCTCCTATCACACATCACACCGGGCACTTTTCTCCAACTATTCCAACCTGCCTGCACATGCTTCTTCGCCTCTTTTCCACACTCTCCATTGCTCTGGACTGTTGAGCCTAAGTACTTAAAATCATCCACCTTCTTTATCTCTGCTCCCTGCAACCTCCCTGTTCTTCTTGGGTCCTTCTCGTTCACACACATATACTCTGTGTTACCGAGGCTATCCTTCATTCTTCTCCTTTCCAGGGCATACCTCCACCTCTTTAGATTTCCCTCCACTTGTTCTCTGCTCTCACTTCAGATCACAGTATCATCTGCAAACATCATAGTCCTGGAGAGTCTTGTCTAACCTCGTCTGTCAGCCTGTCCATCACCATAGCAAACAAGAGGGGGCTCAGAGCTGATTCTTGATGCAGTCCCATGTCCACCTTGCATTCTTCTGTCATGCTGACAGCACACTTCACCGCTGTCTTACATTGTTCACACATGTCCTGCACCACCCTAAAATACTTCTCTGCCACTCCAGACTTCCTCATACAATACCACAGTTTGTATCTTGGCATCCTGCCATATGCTTTCTCCAGATCCACAAAGGCACAATGCAGCTCTCTCTGACCTTCTCTGTATTTCTCTATTAACGTCCTCAAATCAAACACTGTATCTGTGGTGCTCTTATTGGCATGAAACCAAACTATTGTTCACAAATGATGACCTCTGCCCTCAGTCTCGCTTCCACTATTCTTTCCCATAACTTCATCGTAGGGCTCATCAATTTTATACCTCTGTAGTTGCCACAACTCCTCGCATCTCTCTTGTTCTTAAAAATGGGCACCAGCACAATTCTCCATTCCTCCGGCATCCTCTCACTCTCTAAGACATTGTTGAATGTTCTTGTCAAAAAGTCTACTGTAGACACTTCCATACCTCCACAGGTATGTCATCAGGACCAACCGTCTTTCCACTCTTAATCCTCTTCAATGCCCTCCTCATTTCACCCTTACTAATCTTTGCTACATCCTGGTTCTCAAAGGTCACCTCTTCTACTCTTTGTTCTTTCTCATTTTCCTCATTCATCAGCTCTTCAAAGTACTCTTTCCATCTTTCCAGCACACTTCTGTTATCAGTCAATACAATTCTCTTTCTGTCCTTAATTACCTTAACTTGCTGCACGTCCTTCCCATCGCTATTTCTCTGCTGTGCCAACCTGTATAAATCATTTTCTTTCTCCTTACTGTCCAACCTAGCATACAAGTCATCATATGCCCTCTGTTTGGCCTTTGACACCGCTACCTTCGCCTTACACTGCGTCTCCCTGTACTCCTTTTTACTTTCTTTTTTATCTTCTCAATGTCCCACTTCTTCTTAGCTAACCTCTTACTTTTTAAAGACTGTTTGTTTTTGTTTGTTGACAACTAATTTTAAAACAGTCTTCTAATTTTTTTAAGTTAATAAACTTAAAAGATCCCTCAGTGTAGCTAACTGGGTTATCTAAGGCCGGCCATGTCTTTCACTGTCTATGGTCTGAGGCATGTAAAAGAATCATTGCTGACTTTTGACAAGAGTAGGCTGCAATGCCGTCAGTGTGTTTTCACCCTGCAATGGCCTGGCAAGCTGTCCAGGGTGTATTCTGCCCTCGCCCAGAGTCAGTTGGGATGGGCGCCAGCCTCCTTGCAACCCTAATTAGTATTAAGCTGTTCCAGAAAATAAACAAGCGATGAACTTAAAAGATTAGAAGACTAAAACATTGGCGGGGGCAGAGTTGTGACCGGGTGGTAGGGTGCTGCATTACTGATCCAAAGCTCAAGGGCTCAAGCCCCACAATCACCAGGTTGTTACTGCTACTCACGCAATGAATTAGGGTCGTGAGGGGGCTGGCATCTCACCCTACCCTTGGCAATATAAGGCCATTGCAAGGCAGAAACACACTTCAGCAATGCAGCCCACTCTGGACAAAAGTCAGAAAAGGTTATTTTCCCTGCATCTCACTGTAGACAATGAATGGCATGGCTGGCCTTTGATAACCCAGCTAGCTACACTGGGGGACAGCAGTGACAACCTGTTGATAGCGAGGCTTTGAACCTCCTACCCTTGGAATCACTAATCCAGCACCTTCGCAACTGGTCACCACTGCCCCAAAAACAACAAAAAAAATTATATGAAATCTGAAAGTGAAAAAACTAGTGCATACAGTTTTATATAAAAGGCACTCTGCCTATTTTGTGTTCATTCAAGATCCAGTCCTTTTTCTTCTTTATCTCCTGTGCATCTTGTTAAAGTATTAAGACAATCACACCTCCAATATAAAAAATCTCTTGTTTTTCCCTGTGTTTATACATCTAGTGTAATCATAAAAATAAGACTCAAATGACAATCTGAAATGTGACAAGTACTGTGTTAATGTAAAAATCAGAAAATCTGAAGAATGAAATCGATATGGTTATATCAGACACTTCACTCCATTTGCCTCATTGCACTACAAATAATTAAAAATTATATAATTGTGGAACCTTAAAGATTATACCCGTATACATTTGTTCATTTCTGATATCTAAACTCAAGAAACACATTTTTAAAATGTCAACTATTCTCAAATAGTCAACTGAATTTGTATGACTGTCTATATAGCATGAACATTTACGCCATGGTTTGTTTATCCATGTGTTGCATAGCAAAGATCCAAACAATGTCCCATTAAATCCCCAACCCGTTTCTGTTTGTTGGCATATGTGTCATCAGCAGCTGACCCATTTAAAACACACACACACACACACACACACACACACACACATACACATCTGGACCAAAGGAAGTAAAGCCGTTGGGATATCCAGGTGCTGTTGGTAGTCCAGGGAGAGACAGTAACACACACAGAGATAGAGAGAGAGAGAGAGAGAGAGAGAGAGAGAGAGAGAGAGAGAGAGAGAGAGAGAGATATGACATGTTTATCATTTTTAGTTTCACAGAGGTGTGTCAACTTAGTAAATGTTGATTTTGAGCAAGTCTGTGTTCCGTAATCATTTTTTTTTATTCCACCTTAACTACTTCAACTATAATGTTAAGCAATGCAAATCTCATACAAAGTTGCATAATCTCTCTGTAGTTTCTGTTTTCAGAAAAATACTTTCTCTATACTAAATATTCTCTTACTTGCTCATTCTTGTCTCTTCTCTCTCACTGCAACATATCTTGAAGATTTCCAGATGTGAGCTAAAACAGAGTGGTGATGTCATTACAACCCCATATCCACCCTCTGCAGAATCTAGAAAGACAGAAGTGGGGGGGTCAGAGAAAGGGAAGCGGAAGGTACACAGTAGACACCAAAAGGAAGAAAAAGAACATTTGCCTGGACAATAAAACACAATTTATAATTGATTTATTTCATTTGATTATGACATGTTTAATTACAAAGACTGATCATAACTTTATAATAAACACAGTCTTGAAGTAAGAAAAGTATAAAGATTCAGTAAAAGGTGTATCCTATAACATGTTTAAAGTATGTACTGCTATAGAGAATTATATATAGAGTTTTATATATAGAGTTACAAAGAGAATGTAAACCCCCCCTCCCACACACACACACACACACACACACAGACTACACTAACCTACCACTCAGCAAACTGTTTGGACACCATTTATGCTAAAATCTCTCATCCTTCCGTTGTATATGCGTATACATGTACTGGCATTTTTTATTTGTTATCAATTCAAAAAGATTTTTTTAAAGACTTTTTGTTTCTTTATGGAATGTTTATGTCATGTATGTCTTTCTGAGTAATAGGGTTCGTATGGGGAGAAGGTGACTCCTGTATTGACATTCCTTTACTTACCATTAGGGGGCAGAACACACTACCTTTATTCCTGTGACTAAATCGAAGGGACGAAAATATATTATTTTCTCTATAAAGCTTCATCTGATAATGTAATCTGTTTAAAAACAAATTTCTCTCATTCTTTGTGTGTCTTATCCTATATTTTGTTTTAACCTCCTAAGACCCAAATCATAATGATGTGAATCTTGTCATTTCTTCACACAGCTGAGTGAAATAACTCTGATGATCAACATGCCAGAAAGTTTAAAGTGAGCAACTGAGAGGAAGAACAAGAGAGAACGCGTTAAGTACATCTGGTATGCAGTCACAAGCTGCCCATATGGAATCACTGATGAACAAAAGCAACAGCACACCTTTTCCTTTTTTCACCATTTGTTTTTTTTCCCCCTTTCCTGAGTCTCCTTTATTCGAGTTAAATTTGCACTACAAACAACCTTTAAAAATTTTTCATTTGAGTTTTCTTTGGATAGCTTAAAAAGGGAATGAAAAAAGTTGAAAGAGTGGGGCATCCCTTACTAACAAATCAATAAATAAAGGGAAAAAAGGTGTCACAGTGACGTAGTAGTTAGCATATCCGCCTCACAGCAAGAAGGCCTGAGTTTGATTCCCAGCTTGGGCATATCATTATGGAGTTTGCATGTTCTCCCCATGTTTGCATTGGGTACTCCGGTTTCCTCCTACAGTCCAAAAACATGCACAGTAGGCTAATAGGCTATTCCAAATCACCGTTAGATGTTAGTGTGCACCTGACTTTTGTATATGGCATTATGTTGACTCTGACTACCTTATTGCCCTTTCCTCCATAAACGCTATCCTACTGTTCTACATAGTCATGTTTTTGGTCTACATTATTGTTATCCTTATAATTATGGTTTAGTTTAATAGTTTAGTGTGATTATTAATGTTACTGTTCTGTGATGGTCTGGTGAGCTGTCCAGGCTGTACCCTGCTCTCACCCAGAGTTGGCTGAGATAGGCAATAGCCTCCCATGACCCTATTGAGGATAAAGTGGTTTAAAAATGAATGAATGAATGAATGAATAAAGGAAAAAAGAGTCCTACACCAACCACCCATAATATTAAAAATGTCATGGCAAGGGACAGTTGCAATGAATAACAATTGAGATTGTATAGTTGAGGTGTAAAGGTTTGGGTGCTAGGCTTGTGACCGAGATCTGACTGGTTTGAATCTCTATTGGACCCCCGCTGTGCTGTGGTCCCTGGGCAAGGTCATACTCACAGGTGTACCTCTGTCTGTCCAGCAATGTAAATAAGTGCCAGAAAAAAATACTGGCAGTCCCATCTAGGAGGAGTTGAATGCTACAAAGACTGAGTTCATGCTACAAAAACTGGGGCTTGAGTCAGTAAACTCAGGTGTAAAAAGTCCAACATGCTTACCTTACCTTACAATGAATAGTGGATATAATGCATGTAGTGAACATGCACCACTGAAGACAAGAGGTTGAAGCTCAAATCAGAGGCTAAGACATAACCATGACATACAGGTGTGAGATGCTGGCAACCGCTGTCCTATACGCACATTCTGTTGGTTATAAAGCAGTTTACCATTGGCTCTATTTTTATATATAGTATTTAGATTTATATCGTATTATTTACCCTGTATTAAATTAATATTTTTTATCCAAACACATCCGACATGTATCGGTCCCTAATGCATGTCACAATAATGGCCAAAGCCTGGAAAAGTATCACTAACATATTTTTATTGTGAATTGGAAAGTATTTTTTTTGTTGTTAAGGAAGGAAATGGATTTGGAAAAGAGCACATGATTGTGTGCAGTCTATTGCACTTACAATGTTGGTAAGAGCAGCCAACTAAAATTTCTCTTGAATTTAAGTTGTTGCGGTTTAGTACAGGGAAATGTATTTTATGACCAGTAGATTTATACACTAAAGGACTTGTCACTGCACATGGTAAAGTCGGTTGGGCTTTTTACACCCAAGCCATAGTGACTCATCAGGCCAGTGCTTATCCCTGGTTTCTGTAGCGTGAAGCAACTAGGAGTTCAACTCCTCCTGGATGGGACGCTAGTCCATCGCAGGTTACCTTCCCAGTATATTTTTACTGGTACCCATTTATACAGCTGAGTGAACAGAGGCACACTTGTGGTTGAGACCTTGCCCAGGTGTCTTAGCACAGTGGGGGTCTAACTGGGATTTGAACTCACAACCTCCCGATCATGAGCCCAGCACTCTAACCACTACACCACCAGCCCCACCTGTAACTGGACATGGCTGATACATATTTATGATAAACCCACCTGTACTTCAAGCTTCAAGGAAATATCCCTGTGTCCAAAAAGCGAAAGGCAGTCAGTAACGGAACATCTGGTGGAGTGTCAGGTATGGGCCCATAATTTGAGTGTGCCAGAGCTTCATGACAACAGCCCTTAGTAGCTAAAAACATCTTATAATTTGCTCTCTGCAAATAAATCTGCATGTGATTCAAAGCTGCATTCTCTTCTAAGTGCACAAGCTGTAAATTATCATCATCATATTCCGCTTAATCTAGAGTCAGGTTGCGGGGGTAGCCTAAGGAATGAGGTCCAGGTGTCCTGCACCCCAGCCACTTATTCCAACTCTTCTGGGGGACACAGAGGCGTTCCAAGAGCAGCCTAGAGACATAATCTCTCCGGCGTGTTATAGGTTGACCCCAGGATCTTTTCCTGGTTTTACATACCTGAAACACCACACCATGGAGGCATTTGGGAGACATTCACCAGATTTCCTAGCTACCTCAACTCGCTTCTTTCAACAGGTACAAGCTCTGTTTTACAGCAGACCTGTCGATCTCCAGCTCCATCCTTCCCTCACTCGCGAACAAGACCCCAAGATACTTGAACTCCCCCACTTAGGGTCGGATCTCACTTCCGACCCAGAGGGTACATTCCACCATTTTCTGACTGAGAACCAAGCCTCAAACTTGGAGGTGCTGATTCTCATCATGGTCGCTTTGCACTCGACTGGAAATCACTCCAATGAGAGGTCCAATGGAGGTCCCGGCTTGATGAAACCAAAAGCACAACATCATCCACAAAAAGCAGAGACGAGATCCAATTGCTATCAAACCAGAACCCCTCAATGCCTGGGCTGTGTCTAGAAATTCTGTCTATAAAAATTATGAAGAGAATAAGTGACAAAGGACAGCCTTGAATGACTCCAACCCTCACCGCAAATGAATTTGACCTGTTGTTCCCAATACAGACCAGGCTCTGGCTTAGGTGATACAATGACTAAATAGCCCATAGCAACAGGTCCAGAAGCCATACTCTCAGAGCACGCTCCACAAGATAACCTGAGGGGCACGGTCAAAAGCCTTCTGCAAATCCACAAAACACATGTGGACAGATTGGGCAAATGCTTACCCCCCCTCCAGAATCCTGCAGAGTATATAGAGTTGCTTGAGAGTGCTGTGGCTAGGACAAAAATCACATTGTTCCTCCTGAAGCCGAGGTTCAACTATCGGTCAAATCCTCCTCTCCAATACCCCTTTCCTGGGTAGGCTGAGGAATGTGATTCCATCATAATTGGAATACGCCCTCTGCTCCTCCTTTTTGAAAAGCGGGACTACCACCCAGTTTGCCAATCCAGAGATACGGCCCCCGATGACCACACAATGCTGCAGAGACGTGTCAACCAAGACAGTCCTACAACATCCAGAGCCCTGAAATGTTCAGGGCGGATCTCATTCACCCCGGAGTCTGACCACAGAGAAGCTTTATGACTAGACTACTTCATTGAACTCAGCTGCAGTGATGGGCGGACCCCACCCAAATCTCCAGGGTCTTCCTCCTTCAGGGCATGTTGGTGGGATTGAGGAGGTCCTCAAGGGATTCCTTCCACCTCCTGATGTCATCTCCAGTCAAGGTGAGCAGCTCCCCACTTCCACTGTAAACAGTGGAGAACTGCTTCCTCCTCCTGAGGTGTTGGATGGTGGTCTAGAACCTTTTTGCGGCCAACCAATAATCACTCTCCAGGCTCTTACCGAAATCCCATGCTCAAGATTTTGCACTGGCAATAGCTGGGACTGCAGTACATTTGGCCTGCCGGTACCTGTCTGCTGCCTTGAGAGTGCCACAGGCCAATAAGACCCAACAGGCCTCCCTTTTCAGTTGAACAGCTCCCTTCACTGCAGGTGTCCACCACTGGGTTTGGGGATTACAGCCACAACAGGCACCGATGACCTTCCGGCCACAACTATGAGCAGCTGCTTCAGCACTGGAGACATGAAACATAGCACATTCATATTCCATGTCACCCGCTTCCTTTGGGCCATGGTTGTAGGCTGAAGGTGGGAGTTAAATGCCCCTCTGACAGGAGACTGCCAAACATTTCCAGGAAACCCTAACTACATGTTTGAACCTGTCAGGTCGAGAAGGTGGCCTCCCACGCCATCAGAGCCAGCTAACCACCAGTACCACCCGAGTATCCAGAACAAGTGGCTACAAGTTTGGTCACATGACTACAAAGTTCATCATTGAACTGCGGCCTGGGAAGTCCTGGTGCCAAGTCCACTTGTGGACACCCTTATGTTCAAACATGGTGTTCATGATGGACAAACCGTGAGGAGCACAGAAGTCCACCAATGAAACACCATTGGAGTGCAAACTGGAAAGGCCATACTTGATGATGACACCCTGCCAGGTCACACTATCATTGCCCACTTTGGCATTGAAGCCTTCTAGGACAACGAGTTTGTCTCCCGAAAGAATGTTCTCCAACACAAGAAGGGTGGGTACTCTGAACTGTAATTTGGTGCATACGCAAAATGACAGTCATGACCCAAAGGCGGGGACACTGGGAAGAACCCCAATGTATGGGCACTGAGATGCGGGGCAACAAGGATACCCACACCGGCTCACTCACTGCCTCTCCCCATGAGGAACTCCAGAATGCAATAAAGTCCAGCCCCTCTCGAGAGGGATGTTTCAGAGTCCAAGCTATGCATTGAGGAGAGTCCGACTATACCTAGTTGGTATCTCTCCACCTCACTCATCAACTCAGGATCCTTCTCCGCCAGAGAGGTGACATTCCATGTCCCAAGAGTCAGTCAGTAGCCGAGGATCAATCTGACAGAACCCATGCCTTCAGCTGCCACCCAACTCACACTGCACCTGACCCCTATAGGCCCTCCCACAGGTGGTGGGTCCAGGGGAGGGCAGACCAATGTGTCTGGGCTTGACTAGGCTCCATGGAAGAAGCCCAACCACCAGGCATTTGCCTTTGTGCCCCACCCCCATGCCTGGCTCAGAGAATTGGGGGGGGGGGGGGGTGGCCTGGTGACCCATGTCCAGGCAAGGGAAATTGTGTCCTTGTTTTCTGTTGTACCTTTCATAGCAGTCTTTGAACACCTATGACCTGTTTACCTTGAGTGACCCTACCAGGGGTATAATGCCTCCAACAATATAGCTATTATAATGATTAGGACATGTAAGCCCTCCATCACGATAAGGTAGCGATTCAAGGAGGGGTGAAAGCAGAGCTGTAGTCGATTAAAAGCATCTGCACATAAATGTTCTTCTGATCCAGGTGGGAGAGGGCATTGCACAGAGCAAGTACTATTTCATTGTCTATGGATCCGTTGACCTGTCGACAAACTGAAAAGGGTCGAGTGTAACAGACCGTGAAGATGTGAGCTGTGAAAATACGCTCAAAGCACTTCACGATGCTGTGCTGATGATTAATGTGAGGCAGCTCTGTCAGAGACTCCGGCTTGCTGTAGTTCTTAAATTGGGCAAAAAAAAATGTTTAGTTCCTCAGGTCGAGAAGCAGTCACCTCCCCAAAATTGAAGCTCTTCTGTTTGTAGTAGTCTTTAGCCCACTCTACATGTATAAGATGTTTGGGCCACTGTAGCAGTACTTCACCTTTCCCTCTATTGACCCATGGCCATTTCTGTTGCTTTTCTCAGATCCTATCAGGCTTTCCTGTACTCCCAAGGATTCTTGGATTTAAATGCAACTGTCCTCACTCTGAATACAGCGTGCACCTCCATTGATCTGGATATCTGGTTGGGATTGGGTTGTACAGTAGCTCACAGTACAACATTGTTGATGCATTTGTAGTTATATCCAGTAAAGTATTGAGTGTAGTCATTGTTACATCATTTTTGGCAGAAGCTCAGAAAATTCCCCAGTCAGTAGTGCAGAAGCAGTGATTCAGGACAATGTCTAATTGGTTGATCCAGCATTGAACCAAGCATGACATAGGATGCTTGCAACTTGGCCTCTGCCATTAGGCTGGAAGCAGTAGTACAAGGAAGTGATCTGATTTGAAAAATGCTGATCAGAAACAGGCTTTGTAATCATGTGCAAGCAGTGCATGAACATGATATAGGAAGTCATGGCCATGTGTTGGAAAGTCTAGATGCTGGTAGTACTTCAGCAGTTCCTTCAGGGTTTCCTTCTTGAAGTCACCAGCCACAATAAAGCAGCCTATGAGTGCAGTGCTTTCTGCTGGTCAATAACAACATACAATTCTTCTAGCATCCGAATGGTATCGGCAGGGGGGAGAGTGGGCATAAACACCAGTAGACAACATCGCTGCAAGCTTTCTGAACATATAAAAAGGTCTACATATCTTGATGTGATCAAGATCAAGAGTCCTCCTTAAACTGTTTGTATATCCACACACCACCACTTCTTCGTAAATATGCACCCCACTCCCATGCCCTTCCCCACTTTCTCTGTCCAGTCGTGGCAGTGAATGGAGAGGCCCTCAGGAACAATAATGAGACAGGACTGAGGGGTCCAGCCATATTTGTAAAAATAAAGACATTGCAGCCCTGAAGGTCATTCTGGCCTATAGTTCATGTAGCTTGTTTTCTAAAATTTGGATATTCGCTTTAAGAATGCTGTGAAGCAGGGTTTGTCGGTTTCTCAGTAGGAATAAAACTCGAACTCTTCCCCTTTTCCTCCACCATTGTTTCCACTCAGGAAACCAGCCAGTGTACGCTACCTCCATTCAAATGTTTCTTGGTGTGGTCACATATTGTGAAGATTCCAGCATAGAAATATACCCAATAAGGCTTGCAGCTGAAATTGCAGTGAAAGGTGGTTCTACAAAGTATTGACTAGAGGACAATGCAAATGCATGCCACAAATGTATAATTTGCTTTAACTAATTAAATTTAATTATGTGTTAACCTAATGCAGTCGTGAGGGGGCACAAGCCAGTGTTCTCTATCATGCCGGTCCCAAGCCCGGAAAAATGCAGAGGGTTGTGTCAGGAAGGGCATCCGACGTAAAACCTGCACCAGATTGAACACGCAAAGCATCAATATGACCTCCATACCGGATCGGCTGAGGCCCGAGTTAACAACGACCGCCATCAGTGCTGTTAACCAAAGGGGGCTGGTGGAAATTTGACTACTGTTGATTGAAGAAGGAGAGGCAGGAGGCATGTCCGTAGGCAGAGAGAGAAGAGGAAAAACATGAGTCTAGGACCGAAACTAGGGACTTTGAATGTTGGAACTATGACAGGAAAAGGTAGAGAGCTGGCTGACATGATGCAGAGGAGGAGGTGGGCATACTGTGTTTTCAGGAGACCAGGTGGAAAGGTAGCAAGGCTAGAAGCTTAGGAGCAGGGTTTAAGCTGTTTTTTCAAGTGTGGATGGGAAGAGAAATGGAGTAGGAGTCATCTTGAAGGAGGAGTTTGTCAGGAATGATCTAGAAGTGAAAAGAGTGTCAGACAGAGTGATGAGTCTCAAGTTTTTCCAAGATGGCGATGGGCGACCTGCAGCAAGTTACAGGAGCTCTTCACCTTGTTTTCCCACTTTTTCTCTTTTCTATTGTATATAGGCATGTTTCTTTTTTTTTTTCCAAAGTTTCTTGTTCTCTTTTCAATCCTGCATTTGAAAAGCCCACTTTTACAATGCTTTTGTTTTGCTTTGCACTTTTACTTTCACTTTTTGGATTGGTGTCTGGAAACTCATTCACCAACGGCTCTGAACAACGCAGATTTTACACACGCGAGACCCTCCTCGGACTGCGCAGTCCCTCTGTTCTTCATGTGGAAAAGCCTGTTGTCCCCGTGGAAATACGGAGGAAAAGGAGAGGCTGCAGAGGGGGACAAAAGACGTGGAGGAGATATGTTCCTTCTGTCATCATGGGACATGTCCGCGCTATCGTCAACAAGACCGAGGAGCTGGCGGCGCTGACCCAGCAGCAGAGGGAGTACCGGGACTGTAGTCTCATGTGTTTTTCGGAGACGTGGCTGAATGAACACACACCGGACCCTGTGGTTTCTCTCAATGGATTTACACTTCCGCGTGCAGACCGGAGTGTGGCGGAAAGCAGAAAGAAGAAAGTAGGCGGCTTGGCGGTCTACGTGAATGAATGGTGGTGCCACCCGGCCAACGTGCATGTGAAGGAACAGCTGTGCATGCGAGACCTGGAGCTGCTCGGGGTGAGCGCGTAGCCATATTATCCACTGAGGGAGTTTTCAGACGTGATTGTGTTTTGCGTGTACATTCCGCCCTCGGCTGATGCGGCAGCTGCGTGTGGGCGTCTCCACAGCGCTGTCAGTCAGACACAGACTCGTCATCCCGCGCCATGATTCTGATCAGCGGAGACTTTAACCACGCCACTCTCTCCGCCTCTCTCCCAATGTTCACGCAATACGTGCAGTGTACCACGAGAGACAATAAAACGCTGGACTTGCTCTATGCAAATGTGAAGGATGCTTACACCTTCCCCTCCCCCACTGGGACACTCAGTTCACAACCTTGTCTACCTGCTCCCCCAATACACACCCAGGGTGCGAAAGGAACCTGCACAGAAGAGGTCTTTGAAAGTGTGGACCGAGGAGGCCAATGAGAGACTTGCGGACTGTTTCCAGACCACAGACTGGAGCATGCTCTGTGACTTCTTTGGCGATGACATGGACGGCCTCACACATTGTATCATTGATTACATGAACTTCTGCGTGGACAGCACTGTGCCAACACGGAGGGTACGGTGCTTCTCCAACAACCACCCGTGGGTCACCCCTGAGCTTAAAGTCCTCCTGAACCAGAAAAAGAGGGCTTTCATCTCGGGGGATAGAGAGGAGCAGAAGAAGGTCCAGCGTGAGCTCCAGTGGAGAACCAGGAGGGCCAAGAAGGATTATGGGAAGAAGATGGAGGAGAAGCTGGCTCAGAACAACGTGCGGGACGTCTGGAGAGGACAAAAGACTGTGTCAGGATTTGGGCAGAGTGTCAGCGGGACAGCTGATGGTGACCACTGCTGGGCGGATGAATTAAACTGTTACTTCAGCAGGTTTGATTCTCCCCTCCCCCTCTGCCCCTCACCCTCTGCCCCTCACCCCCGTTCCCCCCTCTTCACATGTCTCCAGACCAGTGGACTCCTCCCCCCTCCCCAGGCCAACTTCACCTGACTGCAGCAGCCCCACAGACACATCCTCCTCCCTCTGCAGCCCACCCCAATCCTCCTGTGTGGTCCCAGTTCCTAAAACAGTGCAAGCCAAGGAATCGGTCCACTACAGACCTGTCGCCCTGAGCTTCTACCTCATGAAGACCATGAAGAGGCTCCTCCTCGACCACCTCCGCTCTGTGGTGAGCCCCACCCTAGACCCGTTGCAGTTTGCCTACAGGCCCAACATCGGGGTAGAAGATGCCACCTGGAGATCGCCGGTAGCGCTGTGAGGGTCATGTTCTTTGACTTCTCCAGCGCCTTCAACACCATCAGGCTGGCGCTTCTGCGGGGGAAGCTGGAGGACGTGGGAGTGGACGGACATCTTGCTGCCTGGAATAAAAAAAAACCTTCAATAAACTACTTTAATCAACCACATCTACCCCCCTGTGACTGTGAACCATATCAATCCATCTACTCTTCCCTCAAGATACATGTATATTAGCCAGTTTACAAAGTTTTTTATTGTATATTATTTTTATATGAATTATATATATATATATATATATATATATATATATATATATATATATATATATATATATATATATATATATACATTGTCTGGTTTTTTTTTTTGTTGTTGTTATTTTTATATTTTATTGTTCTGTTCTAATTATGATTCAATGATGTTGCACCTTTCTGAACTATTTTGCACCCCCTACTGATGGTACTTCAAGAGCCTGTAACAGTAAATTTCTCCATTGTGAAATTAATAAAGCTGTATCTGTAGCTATCTTAGAAATTGAAGGCGTGATAGTCAATGTTGTTAGTGCTTATGCCCCACTGGCAGGATATGAGCTAGAAGAGAAGGAAAGATTCTGGAGTGAGTTAGATGAAGTAATGCAAAGTACCTCAAGAGGTGAAAGACCTGACAAAATTCATTGGTGCAGACTTCAATGGACATGTTGGTGCAGGCAACAGAGGGGTCAAGGAAGTGATGGGCAGGTTTGGTATCCAGGACAGGAACACAGAAGGACATATGTTGATAGATTTTTCAAAAAGAATGGAAATGGCTGTGGTGAATACTTTCTTCCAGAAGAGACAGGAGCATAGGGTGACTTATAAAAACTGAGGTAGGAGCACACAGATAGACTACAGCTTGTGTAGATGATGCAATTTGAAGGAAGTCAGTGACTCCAAAGTAGTAGTGGGTGAGGGTGTTGCCAAACAGCATAAAGCGGTGGTGTGCAGGATGATGCTGATGGTGAGGAGGCAGATGAAAGGCATATCATAAAACAAAGTGTTGGAAGCTGAACAAGGAAGAGTGTAGTGTTGTATTCAAGAAGGAGTTGAAACAGGCTTTGGGTGGTCAGGAAGTGCTTCCGGATGACTGGACAACTACAGCTAATGTACAGCATAATTTGTGTAGACTTGACCAGCGAATTAATAGGCAAAGAGGAGAGAACACCAGTCCGGTTTTGTTGATTGTCCATAGCTTCTTAGAATGGTTCAGAATTAAGTAATAACAAAAAATTAATTTTGCAAAAATAAGGGAAAATGCTATGTAGACATCCACACCATCTAATGTAAATTATAAATTCACCACAAAAATGTGTGAAATAAGAGAAAGCGTAAGTGCACTGCTGACCAGGCAAACAAACTGATGCACACATTATCTGATGTCTGCCCTTTCCAACTAACTTGTGTCTGCCCTTGCCGACCTCCTACCAATTTGGCTACTCCAGACTTTGTCCCCAGAGCAGTTAAACCAGTGTCCGTAGAATTGAGAGGCAAGTGTGTGTTATTTACATAATAATAATAATAATAATAATAATAATAATAATTTTAAAGTAATGGTTATAGATTGTAATCACAGCAACCTTCTCAGTGGTGTTTTAAGTAATTTAAACAATACAGGCACTTATTTTAACAGAAATGACTGGACAAAATTTAAGATTTTATCCCATGTATTACTAGCAGTGTGCTAAAGTACAGACATTAGCAACTTAACAGTCATTTTTCTCCTGAAGTGATGCACGGTTGAGCGGGTACTCATTACATTTTAGTGACTCTGAGGGCAAGAATACTGCCGAGATGTACGTGACAATAAATTCAAAATGGCTTATGCAGCTAACTCTGCTTTCCTATTTGTCAGTTGGTTTAGGAACATAAAGAGATTTTTTTCCATAATTTCTGCGCTTGTTGTTTATGTCGCTCTGCACTGGCTGATAATATGTTATGCTACATGTAAACCCGCCTATTAATCGTATTGAGGTCACTACCAGTCTGGAACAGCTAGTCAGAAAGGCAAAGGGACTCTGAATCTGCCTAGAGTTGTAACACTCATGCACACTTTGAAAACAGGAATGAACTGACATCACTGGATGGATCCATTGATGTTATACGTGATTGTTTTAAATAGCTAATAACACTAATTCAGCACAGGTACAGTTTTTTGGCAATCGTTTTTGTACTTGTCATAATACTATGCTCACTTTTTAAACCTTTTTAATCAATGTGCTTTTAAATATATAGGTCAGTTATACTGAAAATATACTACAGCCATCAAACATTTCATAAAGCATGTAAAAGTGGACAATGCATTGATGATTGCTGTCACACAGCAATACTACTGCAACACTCAATGTACACTGAGTGAACACTAACAAATTTACGTATTGCAAACTGCATAAAAAGTGAACCTAATACTTTCTACTTTGACACAAATTGATTTCATGTTGCATTGCAAAAAAAAAGAAAAATAAAAAAATAAATAAACAACACTTTTGAGTGTGGAAAATACAGAATAATTCTAACATGCTCATTTGACTAAATGCAGATGCTACTTACATTTACATTTACTTACATTTATAGCATTTGAGTTTTATCCAGAGCAACTTATATATTTTCTCATTCATATAGCTGAGCAGATGAGGCTTAAGGGTCTTGCTCAGGGGCCCAACATTGGCACATTGGTTGGACTTGGGCTTGAACCAGACTTGTTTTTGATCTCTCCAATCCAAAGCTGTGCCTCCTGACCCTAGTTATTGTATGCGTTTGTTTGAACACAAATAAGTATATAGTAACATAGACGGTAGTATACAGTATGTTCTTCAAAGTATGGTATATCCACAATAAAAAAAAAATAAGAATTACATGAAAATTCACAAATGCATCAGTTTAATTCAGTGGACTTTATGTTTCCATGAATGACACACATTTCTTGACAGTACAGTATCTACAGGACCGAATATATTAATATAAATAAATAAATAAACATGCAGCCCATAATACCAACAAAAAAGTCATAATTACTGTCGTCTTAATTTTTTCAACAGTAGTGGTGTTTTCTAAACTGAACTCAGCTTCATCTACAAACATGAATATACATTATTTTCACTTGCATTCTAGAAGGTTTTGACTGCGTTCTGACCAATAGGGTATGTGTGTTTTCTGTATCCCCTCGGTATGTGTTTCTTCTCTGTACTCAGGATAAGCTTTGTGAATCGGTGAATGTTGTCAGTGGTGGACTTTATTCTTCGTCATGTTTTAGCAATGTCATTTTTGTAGGCTTCAAAAACCTTCTGGAAGAGTATGAAAGGACTCAAGATCAAAACACCGCAGAGGAATTACTTGAGTCCTTACAAGAGCGCTGTAAAGAAAGATGGGTGGAAGTTGTTGAGAATATGAACTTCACCCACTCTAGCAGACATGCTTGGCAAACTATCCAAAAGCTTGACCCTGACTCTCATCCTATAAAGTCAGCCCACCTTATTGCTTCAGGTGAAATAGCTAAAGAATAAAAGAGAGATGAAAACACACACCAAATCAGCAATTTGAAAAACAGATTAGACAAGAATACAAAACAATTATGGCAATCAAAGAACCTGCTGGACTTTGTCTCAGTGCTAAAATGACACATAAAGAAATGGAAGAGGCTATTAAATGCATTAAAAATGGTAAGGCAGATGCTATCGACAGAATCTACCCAGACATGATAACACTCCTGAGATACTATGCAATAGAATGGCTAGCCTCAGTAATGACTGACATCGTGGAAAAAGGCACTTACCCTAAAATATGGAAACATGCCAGAGTTGTCGCCATTCTAAAACCAGGGAAACTAGCTACAGAACCATCAAGCTATAGACCTATATCACTGCTCTGCAGTCTATGCAAATTATTAGAGAGACTCATTCTCACAAAGATTACACCTGATATAGACCCATTCATACCAGTGCAGCAAGCAGGTTTCAGACCACAAAGAGGCACAACAGAACATGTCCTATCCCTAACATCACATATTGAAGCTGGTTTTGAAAAGAAGTTGAAAGCATGAACTGTCCTGGTAGACCTGTCTGCAGCCTACGATACAGCATGGACAGACAGACTCATGCTCAAGCTTGTGAATCTAATACCATGCATGAAAACTCTCAAAGTTTTGTCCCTTATGACTGGCATCAGACAGTTCCACATGGTACTTGGAGGAGAGAAGAGCAAACCGAGAAAGATCATGAATGGTATTCCACAAGGCTCAGTTATTGCTCCTACTCTCTTTAACATCTACATTAGTGATATGCCAGCAACAAAGTCTCTACAACTAGGCTATGCGGATGACTGGGTCTTAGCGCATCAATCAAAAGCATGGACAGAAATCAAAGAAATACTCAGCAAAGACACATCTGCTCTTAAAGATTACTTTGACACGTGGTACCTCAAAATGAACACAACAAAGTCAGTTTCTACTGTATTTCATCTCAATAATCACAAGGCATCAAAAACACTTCACATCCATGTCAAAGAGAAGGTTTTGCCAGCAGATCAAAACCCCAAGTACTTAGGCATTACCCTAGACAGACAGCTCACCTACTGTAAACCTCTTGAATGATGCGCTAGCTAGATTGCAAAAAGAAACTGCATCCTAAGAAAACTGACAAGAACCACATGGGTGCATCTCAAACCATTCTGCGCACATCAACCTTGGTCTTATGCTTCAGTGCTGCTGAATATTGCGCCCCTGTGTGGACCAGAAGTTCGCATACAAAATATATTGACACTAAGCAGAAGGAGTCAATGCAAACCATCAGAAAGTGCCTCAAGTCAACACCGACCCAGTGGCTTCCAGTTGTGAGCTCAATTGCACCACCCCACATCAGAAGAGAAGATGCAACTCAGAAAATGCTTAGAAGGCTTAAAGACATGGTATAGATAATATACCTCTGATACAAGTATACATGAATGCCATAACAACCTCAAGACTCAAGTCAAGAAACCCTTTCGACAAAGCAAAGCTTGAAGACTTTGATTCAACAGAAGCACGGAGAACAGAATGGGAAGGAAATGTTCCAACAGGTGAAAATGAGATAGATGATCTGACTCAACCCCCTCCTGGCTTCAAAACTCTTAAACAAAAACACTGGGTAGTAGCCAACAGACTCAAAACAAGACATGCAAAGACTGCCTACACGATGCACAAATGAAAACTAAACTCCTCTATATGCCCTTGGTGTAACAGTGCTCCTGAAACAACAGACCATATCATTCTAAACTGTCCAATGACAAGACTGGAAGGCGGCTAGACATCGGTTCAGAAACCAGATGATGAACTGACGGTTTGAATCGATAAACATAATCTGGAGGTGTAGCCATACAACAGTACTACCACTGTAGTACCTGTACCACTATGGCCTGCTGTGCCATAACCCTCTATCGTGAATTAGAGAACCCACATGGAAGCATAATTCACAAATTGTATAATTTACTATGTTGTGCATAATCTCAAAGAAAATGCCTGTGTGCTGTGTTGGTCAATGCTACCTAAACATATTATAAACTGTTCAACCCGTTCTCTGTATTTTGCTTGTCTCAGTAGTGTACATATATCTACTCACTATAGATTTTCCCTGATTGTATTTACTTTGTCTATATACACATGTAAAGACAAATATGGCCGCATTTGAGTGAACGGTGACAGAGCAAATAAAATAAAATAATTATCATCATCATCTTCTTCTTCCGTTTCTTCCAGGGTCGGGTCACGGGGGCAGCAACCTAAGCAAAGAGGTCCAGACATCTCGCTCCCCAGCCACTTCCTCCAGCTATTCTGGGGGAACACCGAGGTGTTACCAGACAAGCTGAGAGACATAATCCCTCCAGTGTGTTTTAGGTCAACCCCGGGATCTCTTCTCAGTTGGACAGTGCCTGAGCCACCTCAACTGGCCCCTTTCCATGCAGAGGAACAGCGGATCTACTCTGAGCTCTCCCGGCTGGCAGAGCTTCTCACCTTATCTCTAAGGGAGAGCCCCACCACCCGGCAAAGGAAGCTCATTTCAGCCGCTTGTATCCGCGATCATGTTCTTTAGGTCACTACCCAAAGCTCATGACCATCGGTGAGGGTTGAAATGTAGATTGGCTCAGCTCCTTCTTCACCATGACGTACCAGCACAGGCTTCGTTTAACAGCAGAGGCTGTAGAGATCCGTCAGTTGATCTCCCGCTCCATCCTTCCCTCACTCGTGAACCCTAAGATACTTCAACTGCTCTACTTGAGGCAGGACCTCATTCCCGATCCAGGGGGTACATTCCACCCTTGTCCGACTGAGAACCATGGCCTTAGACTTGGAGGTGCTGATTTTCATCACTGCCACTTCTCACTCGACTGCAAATCGCTCCAATGAGAGCTGGAGGTCCCGGCTTGATGAAGCCAAAAGGACAACATCATCCACAAAGAGCAGAGACGAGGTCCGATGGCCACCAAACCAAAACCCCTCAATGCTTTGGCTGTGCCTAGAAATTCTATCCATAAAAATTATGAACTCAATCGGTCACAAAGGAGAGCCTTGGTAGACTCCAACCCTCATCGGAAATTCGACCTGTTGTTACCAATATGAACCAAACTCTGGCTCTGGTGATACAGCGATCGAATGGTCCGTAGCAACAGATCCGAAACACCATGCTTCGGCTGCAGCACGTTTGCCTGCCAGTACCTGTCTGCTGCCTTGGGAGTCCCACAGGCTAATAAGATCCAATAGGCCTCCTTTTTCAGATGGACGGCCCCCATCACTACAGGTGTCTCCCACCAGGTTGGGGGATTACCGCCACGACAAGCACCGATGACCTTCCGGCCACAGCTATGGGCTCCTGCCTGAGCAATGGAGGCATGAATCATGGTCTATTTGGATTCCATGTCACCCGCCTTCTCCGGGATGTGGTTGTAGCTCTGCCGGAGATGGGAGTTAAAGGCCTCTCAAACAGAAAACTCTTCCAAACGGTTCAGCAGAGCCTAATTATAGGCTTTGGCCCTGCCAATTCTAGAAGGCAGCCTTCCCCACCATTGAAGCCAGCTCACTACCACGTGGTAATCGATTGACAGCTCAGCTCCCCTCTTTACCTGAGTGTCCAGAGCAGGGGTCACCGACCTTTTTGAAACCGAGAGCTACTTCTTGGGTACCAATTAATGCGAAGGGCTACCAGGTCAAAACACACCTCTGAAATTACAAATTTGCTCAATTTACCTTTAATTATATGTTATCATTAATAATTAATGATATTTATCTATGTGAAGATATTGATTTGATTTAAAATATATTCAAAAAAATTAGATGCAGCTCAATGGAGAGTGGCGCTATGGAGCTGTGGGCCTGTCCTAAAACTAGCAGTGAACAGGTCCGCGGGCAACTTATAGTGTCCTTGCGGGCTACCTGGTGCCCACGGGCACCACGTTGGTGATCCCTGGTCCAGAGCATGCAACCGCAAGTCTGGTGACACGACTACAAAGTCAATCATTGAACTGCGACCTAGGGTGTCCTGGTGCCAAGTGCACTTATGGGCACCCCGATGTTTGAATATGGTGTTCATGATAGACAAACTGTGATTAGCACAGAAATCCAACAATGAAACACCATTCGGGTTCAGACTAGAGAGGCCGTACCTACCGATCACACCCTTCCAGGTCACACTATCGTTGCCCACATGGGCATTGAAGTCTTCCAAAACAATGAATGAGTCTCCCAAGGGAGCATTCTCCAACACACCGCCTAAGGGTGAGTACTCTGTACTGTCATTTGGTGCATGAGCACAAATAACAGTCAGGAACCGTCCCCCCACCCGAAGGCAGAGGGAAGCTAACCTTTCGTCGACCGGGGAAAACACAACGTTTGGGCACTGAGACGGGGGGGGCAGCAAGGATGCCCACGCCACCTCACCCCATGAATAACTCCAGAATGGAATAACATCCAGCCTCTCTTGAGATGGGTGGTTCCAGGGCCCAAGCTCTGAAGTGAGTCCAACTATATCTAGTCAGTATCTCTCCACCTTACGCACCAGCTCAGACTCCTTGCTCGCAAGATAGGTGACATTCCATGTACCAAGAGTCAGAGTCAGTAACAGAGGATCGGTCCGACCGAACCCATGCCTTCGGCTTCCACCCAACTCACATTGTACCCAACCCCTATAGTCCCTCCCACAGGTGGTGGGTCCATGGGAGGGTGGACCCATGCCTCCTTTTTGGGCTGGGCCCAACCGGGCTCCATGGGCAAAAGCCCGACCACCAGGCGTTCGGCTTCGAGCTCCTCCCCCAGGCCTGTGTCCTTTTCGTTTTATGTTGCATAAAGGTCTTCTGAACTGCACTTTGTTTGGACCTTCACCCAGGACCTGTTTGCCTTGGGTGACCTTGCCAGGGGCATTATGCCCCCGACAACATAGCTCCTAGGATCATTAGGTCACGCAAACCCCTCCACCATGATAAGGTGGCGATTCAAGGAGGTGATTCGAGTCCCACTCTCCACAAAAGTTGTCTCCTGGTGATATAAACTCTTTTATAAAATGATTTAGGACAATGATTAACATTACAATCATAAGATAATCAAGTAAACATCATGTTAAACTGTAGTAAAGTTTCTGTTACATGGTTTCTATTTTTATCTGGTTACACCCAAATAATGATGGGTTCCCCTTTGAATGTGATTGGTTTCAAGTTTTCTTCCTTATGTCTGAGGGAGTTTTTCCTTGTCAGTGTTGCTGCAGGCTTCTCGTTTTGGACGTGTAGGATTTATAGAGAAATGTTTAAATGCGTTGTGGCAATGACAGTTATAAAAAGTGGTACAACTTACAGTTAAAACTTAACTGAATTATTGAATACACAACTTGTAATACACATCATTTTATTTTTGCTAAAATATGCAGTTCTAATAATATGGCTGTTGAGAAATGGGGTGATTTCCACTTATTTTCTAATTTGTTCTAGTGTGTGTGTGTGTGTGTGTGTGTGTGTGTGTGTGTGTGTGTGTGTGTGTGTGTGTGTGCGCGCGAATACACAATAAGGGGAGGTTGGGAATCCTAGAACAAGGTCACTTAGGATGAGTCAACAGGAAAACATCTCTGTAGAGCAATATGAAGTCTTTTTTGCTTCTCCATGACCTAACATCACACGCACATTTTTTACTTCAGTTGGTATTAGGTTGGATTTAGTTTTCATGTCTTTGTAAAGTGTAAAACAAATTTGTGATAATATATCCTATATTGCATGAAGATGTTTATAATTTTTATATGTTTATTAAGGTTTTGTTTTAGGATGTGTGCAGACATAATTTTATTTATCTGTGTGTGTGTGTGTGTGTGTGTGTGTGTGTGTGTGTGTGTGTGTGTGTGTGTGTGTGTGTGTGTGTGTGTGTGTGTTGAGAAGAGGATGTCAGGTACAAGCATTAGATTCCCTCTGGAGAACAAAGAAAAATGTGGTAAAGAATATATTTTCAGAGTGGGTACTTTTCTAAAAAAGGTTCCACATAAATGCAATAAAAAGTACAGTTTTCAGGACCAGTTTCCACAAAAAGTCAGCAGTTAGGAGTGCTCCCTTGCAAAAGAAACCCCTGAAACATTACAACTTTACTTTCAGAATGCATTAAAATTATGGAAATTCGTATTGCATTCCATTTTAGGGTGACGGAAACATCCTCAGCAGAGGACTGGTAAGAACCACCATCTTGAAATTAAAATCACCTATTTAATGATTGACTATAGTTCCAGTCACATGCACTTGGCAGCTTGTGTTGTTGTTGTTTTTTTAAACACTTCCAATTTCTAACAGCTGCATTCAGAAGAAATGGACGAGGTGTATTCCAAGCCTTTTTTCTTTGTGTGTGGCACACTTTTCTACGCACTCCTGGATTTACTATAAAAGTATGAAAATGTGAAGACAGATTCCAACTATATGTTTTTATGAAGGTATTTCTCAGCTGAAACTCAGAAATATTTCTGAATATGCTGCTATTTTTGGGCAATCAGTGAGAGGTTCTAATTTCAAGATGGTGGTCCTCACCAGTCCTTTGGTAAAGATAGTGAATGCAATCTAAAAACAAAACAAAATAAAAAATCTGAAAAGATAATAATATGTGTGTACAGTCTGTAATTTTGAGGTGTACATTTGAGCCATTTGTATTCGCAGCCTCTCCGCAACACTAGTAGTAGGATTAAGCAGTTCAGCAGATGAGTGAGAATAAGTGAAGAACTCTTTTTCTTGGGGCAGTACCTCACCCCCAAACTTGAGAGTGCAGTCTATGATTTTTTAACATAATCATGGTTTGGTTCAAGATTTGGAAGTGTTGATTCTCATAATGATCACACTTGGATGCAAACCACCACAGTGTATGCTGAAGGTCATGTTCATATGAATCCAACAAAATCACATCATCTGTGAAAAGCAGTGATGCAATTCATAGGTTCCCACTCTTTTTGCCCCAACTGTGCCTTGAGGTCCTGTCCATGAATGTCACAAACTATAATTTAAAAAGTTACATACAGCAAGACATATACATACATTGTTTTGTTTTCTTTTCAAATTTAATATAACATTTTATTACAGTTTTGAATGTTATATTTAGTGCGAATGCACAGTCTTTTTTCATTCTCTTTTGCATTGTCCTTGTTAGTGCTCTGTGTTAAAATAAGAGTTATAGTTTTTACAGAATGTTTAGGGCATTACCGTTTTAAAAGAATATTAAACAACTTTATTTCATATATCATTTCTCACACAAAAATCAATTGTATCGTTCCTGTAAGTTTATACATTTTCCAGTGCACCCACGTTCCCTCTCCCGCCACCGTTAATGGATGTCTGGAAGCTTCTCCATGACTAATGGAAAAATGTCAGAGGAGGGTTTTTTCCAGCTTTTAAAACCTCAACATCCCCCAGTACACAGAACACAGCTTTTTTTTTTTTTTTTTTTTTTTTTTTATGAGAAACACTTATTGCTGACTCCACTGACTGAACACAGACAGAGAGAGGAAAAAGAGGGGGAAGGAAATAGAGAGAGAGAGAGAAAGGACCAAAGAGCTGAAGCACTGTCTAAAACATTTCTATAGGAATGTGGAACTAATCCAATTAAACTAGTTGCTGTAATTAATTCTTTCTTTCTTTCTTTCTTTCTTTCTTTCTTTCTTTCTTTCTTTCTTTCTTTCTGTCCTTCTTACTTTCTTTCTCTCAGTATGCAGTCACTTCCTCTTCATTTCTCTCTCTCTCTCTCTCTCTCTCTCTCTCTCTCTGCTCCTACCCCATCAGCACTTGAGCATTCCTCATGTTTCTCTCAGCTTTTTTCTTAGATCAGAGGGGTTTATGCAGTTCAGAAATAGTAATTCCAGTGTCATTATCAGAAAATTTAGAAGGGAAGATTAATCAAGGATTGTTGTAGGATAAGTGCTGAAGTGACAAATAGAGACGGTCAGATAGCATTACAAATCCGCAATGAACAAAATTATACTTATGGACCAACTGAAAACTAGATTTTTTTTTTTCAGCTGTAGATTTTAAGACATAAAATATGACAGCATTACAGTAACAAAGAAAGAACAATATTAACATTACTGGCAGTCAGTACCAGTCAGTGGCATACAATTATATGACAGAGAAAAATGAGAGTATTGCAGGGTGAACTGCTGACTCCTCCTTGTGTGTGTGTGTGTGTGTGTGTGTTTGACAGAGCATGCGTATGAAGCAAATATGAATGAATACTAGCAGTGCTCATTAAAGATAGCTCATAAGAACAACCACTATCTCTTTTCTGATATCTTGGCTTAATTTTAATTGAATGAAATCACAAATATTCGGAGTTTATTTGAAGCAGTTTTTGATTTTGACATTTTCTGACTCAGGACTACATATTATGTACAGTATACATTATTTACAAAATCTATTTAAAATGTGTACTTTTCAGAACTGGTTCCATATGCACAAGTTATAGAATATATGTACTGTATATATATATATGTAAACCCCCTCCCCCTCATTGTTTTTTTTACATTTATTCCCCCTCTTTCATGACTGACATAAGCCACACCTGTGATTTGTAATTTGCTGGACTTGAATTTTGGAGCCAATCTGATTGATTAATTTAAATTCAGTGTATCAGGTGAAATAGCAGTTCGACATGTTCCTAGTTGTTGCCAAAACTGAAAGAGTGAGGATGAACTTAGAAGGCTAAACAAAGAGATAAATGCACAAATCTAAATAAACGCCTTATTTAAGTTGAAGCTGAGTTAGAGAACTGAAGAAGAAAAGAATAATTCCATCACGGTGATCGGAAATTTAGCAGTTCCTATAACAGGTACATGGAGAGGGAGGGAAACAGAGAAAAATAGTACAATTTAAATACATAAATTCATGTTTGTTACCAGAGAATGGCCAGCAAGGGTACAGAAGACTGAGAAAATGCAGAGAGGGAGACGAGAAATGAGAGCAATCAGAGAAAGTTCTTTGTATAGTTTACCATGTGTCCCCCACCCTCCTGCTGGACCCTGCCGCTCAGAGTTATGATGTCAGCGAGAGCGAGAGGGAGGGGAGAGCACATATGTTTCTGCTATTACACTAAGAGTATGGAGAGAAAGAAAAGTAGAAGAGGTGAGATGAGGAGGGAGTGAGAGTATTGTCATAGCAGGGAGGGGTTAAGGGTGAGTGGGTGAACATAAATAGCCTGTTCCACTGTACCATTATTTAAAAACAAACCCACTAATTTTTCTGCAGAGGCTGAAAAACATGAGAGCAAACCAAAAATGCCTTATTATTATTAGTCTATATCAGGGGTTGGGAATCTTTTTGACTAAGAGAGACAAAAAAAATATTTTAAAATCTAGTCCTCTTAGAGTCATATATATTTTTTAATACAGACGCTTCCCGACTTACGTTTTAAATTGGTTCCGGACGGCTGAACATAAGTTGAAAGTGAACGTAAGTTGTTACAGTGACATATAACGTATGGTGTGACGTATGATGCTCAGGCTGTATTATTCATCGATAAATACCATTACTGTATCTCATAAAACACCCTAAATCAATTATTATAAAAATAACATTGTAAAATCATATCAAATATATCAAATAATATCAACATGAATTTCAAATAAATTACATTCAAGCAAAATAATTTCAAATTGATAAATTTTAATCAAATTCACTCATCAAATATCAAATACAATATCAAATATAACCATTAACAATCTCTGTGATGCGATCTTTCTGCTTGTAAATGGTTACGATGGTCGAGGGATGGTCACTTTACATGCTGAGCTGAATCACATGACATGAAGCTGAGCCGACTCACTTTACATGAAGCTTAAAACAGCCAATCAACGCTTAAAATATGTGAGGGGCTCAATACCGAAAGTAGTGCACTTGCTGAAAGTAGTTTACTTGCTTGAAACAAAGCACGGTTACACAGATTTCCAGTCTTTCAGTGAGACAGGGCACCGTTGAACTCGTTTAGTACTCAGCCTGCATTGATGTGAATCACCAGCAGAGAGAGAGTTCTCTTTCTTGGGTTTTCATTCATTTTACAACTCTCTTTGCTTAACTGAGTATGCATGGTAGATTGAGCCGATCCAAGCAGATAGTTAATTCATATCTGTGTATGAGACTTGCACCCATGTGAGTAGGCTTACGATTCTGACCAACCATATTTGCTTCGGGTTACAAAAGTCCGCAAAACAGTGTAAACACAAAGATCACAGAGACGGTGTCTTAACACAAGTGTAACACGCTATATAAAAAGAACCCTTGCTGACTTTCGTAAAGAGTAGGCTGCAAAGCCGTCAGCGTGTTTCTGTCCCTTGCTAAAAGGGTTGTGACAGGAAGGGCAGCCAACATAAAAACCCATGCCAAATCAAATGTGTGAATCAGATGATACAGATATATATATATATATATATATCTTCTTTTACTTTCGGCTGCTCCCTTCAGGGGTCGTCACAGCAAATCATCCGCCTCCACCTCACCCTGTCCTCCGCATCTTCTTTTCTGACTCCAATGACCTTCATATCTTCCTTGACCACATCCATAAATCTCTTCTTTGGTCTTCCTCTGGGCCTTCTGCCTGGTAGTTCCAACCTCAGCATCCTACTGCCAATATACTCATTATCCCTCCTCTGTACATGTCCAAACCATCTCAATCTAGCCTCTCTGACTTTGTCTCCAAAACATCTTACGTGGGCTGTCCCTCTGATATACTCATTTCTGATCCTATCCATCCTCGTTACTCCCAGAGAGAACCTCAACATTTTCATCTCCGCTACCTCCAGCTCTGCCTCCTGCCTTTTCCTCAGCGCCACTGTTTCTAAGCCATACAACATCGCTGGCCGAACCACCGTCTTGTACACTTTTCCCTTCATTCTTGCTGACACTCTCCTATCGCACACCACACCGGACACTTTTCTCCAACCATTCCAGCCTGCCTGCACACGCTTCTTCACCTCTTTTCCACACTCTCCATTGCTCTGGATTGTTGAGCCTAAGTACTTAAAATCCTCCACCTTCCTTATGTCTGCTCCCTGTAACATCACCGTTCCTCCTGGGTCCTTCTCATTCACACACATGTATTCTGATTTTCTGAGGCTAACCTTAATTCCTCTCCTTTCCAGGGCATACCTCCACCTCTCTAGATTTTCCTGCACTTGTTCTCTGCTCTCACTACAGATCACAATGTCATCTGCAAACATCATAGTCCATGGAGATTCTTGTCTCACCTCGTCTGTCAGCCTGTCCATCACCATAGCAAACAAGAAGGGGCTCAGAGCTGACCCTTGATGCAGTCCCACCTCCACCTTGAATTCGTCGGTCACACCGACAGCACACCTCACCACTGTCTTACATCTCTCATACATGTCCTGCACCACTCTAACATACTTCTCTGCCACTCCAGACTTCCTCATGCAATACCACAGTTCTTCTCTTGGCACCTTGTCATATGCTTTTTCCAGATCCACAAAGGCACAATGTAGCTCCGTCTGACCTTCTCTGTACTTCTCTATTAACATCCTCAAAGCAAACATTGCATCTGTGGTGCTCTTTCTTGGCATGAAACCAAGCTGTTGTTCACAAATGCTGACCTCTGCCCTTAGTCGAGCTTCCACTATTCTTTCCCATAACTATCGGATGGCTCATCAACTTTATCCCTCTGTAGTTGCCACAACTCTGCACGTCTCCCTTGTTCTTAAAAATGGGCACCAGCACACTTCTCCTCCACTCCTCCGGCATCTGCTCACTCTCTAGTACCTTGTTGAATGTTCTTGTCAGAAAATCTACTGCTACCTCTCCTAGACACTTCCATACCTCCACAGGTATATCATCAGGACCAACTGCCTTTCCATTCTTCATCCTCTTCAATGCCCTTCTCACTTCACCCTTACTGATCTTTGCTACATCCTGCTCCTCAATGGTCACCTCTTCTACTCTTTTTCTCTCTCATTTTCCTCATTCATCAGCTCTTCAAAGTACTCTTTCCATCTTCCCAGCACACTTCTGTCATCAGTCAATACATTTCCCTCTCTGTCCTTTATCATTCTAACTTGCTGCACGTCCTTCCCATCTCTATTTCTCTGCTGTGCCAACCTGAATAGATCATTTTCTTCCTCTTTAATATCCAACCTATCATACACGTCATCATACGCCCTCTGTTTGGCCTTAGCAACTGCTACTTTCGCCTTACGCTGTGTCTCCCTGTACTCCTGTTTACTCTCTTCGGTCCTCTCAATGTCCCACTTCTTCTTATCTAACCTCTTCCTTTGTACACACTCCTGCACTTCCTCATTCCACCACCAAGTCTCCTTATCTACTTTCCTTCCAGAGGACACACCAAGTACTCTCCTACCTGTGTCCCTGATCACATTAGCTGTGGTTGTCCAGTCATTTGGAAGCACTTCCTGGCCACCCAAAGCCTGTTTCAACTCCTCCTTGAAGACAACACGACACTCTTCCTTTTTCAGCTTCCACCACTTTGTCTTCTGCTCTGCCTTTGCCTTTTCACCTTTCTCACCATCAGAGTCATCCTGCACACCACCATCCTATGCTGTTTGGCAACACTCTCACCCACTATGACTTTGCAGTCACTGACTTCCTTCAAATTACATCGCCTACACAAGATGTAGTCTACCTGTGTGCTCCTACCTCCGCTTTTATAAGTCACCCTATGCTCCTGTTTCTTCTGGAAGAAAGTATTCACCACAGCCATTTCCATCCTTTTTGCAAAATCTATCAACATCTGTCCTTCTGCGTTCCTGTCCTGGATACCAAACCTGCCCATCACTTCCTCATCTCCTCTGTTGCCTGCACCAACATGTCCATTGAAGTCTGCACCAATGACCACTCTTTCACCTCTGGCGGTACTCTGCATCACTTCATCTAAGTCACTCCAGAATCTCTCCTTCTCTTCTAGCTCACATCCTGCCTGTGGGGCATAAGCACTAACAACATTGAGCATTACACCTTCAATTTCTAACTTGAGACTCATCACTCTGTCTGACACTCTTTTCACTTTTAGAACATTCCTGACAAACTCCTCCTTCAAGATGACTCCTACTCCATTTCTCTTCCCATCCACACCGTGATAAAATATCTTAAACCGTGCTCCTAAGCTTTTAGCTTTGCTACCTGTCCACCTGGTCTCCTGAACACACAGTATGTCCACCTTCCTCCTCTGCATCATGTCAACCAGCTCTCTACCTTTTCCTTGCAAAGTTCCAACATTCAAAGTCCCCACTCTCAGTCCTAGACTCATGCCTTTCCTCTTCTCTCTCTGGCAATGGACACGCCTCCCGCCTCTCCTTCTTCGACCAACAGTAGTCCAATTTCCATCAGCACGCTGTTGATTGACAGCACTGATGGCGGTCGTTGTTAACCCGGGCCTCGACCGATCCGGTATGGGAGTAATACTTCTGATTTGCATCATAAATGTTTGGCATTGCTTTTACGTCGGATGCCCTTCCTGACACAACCCTCTGCATTTCTCCGGGCTTGAGACCGGCATGAGGGGGAGAGACACTGGTTAGTGCCCCCCCACCTCATGGCTGCATTGATATATATATATATATATATATATATATATATATATATATATATATATATATATATATATATATGACTGAACTGGGAAGAAGGGGGGCATGTTCAGTCTGTCGTTTGTAAACAATGGACGCAGCTTCATAACATCATTGCGTCATTACGTCAGCGTACTATATAGGTACGTCTAAACTCAAAATTTGACTTTTTTTTGGAAAAAAAACAACAACAAAAAAAAACATAAAGTCGAAAAAACGTAAAATGGATGAATGTAAGTCAAGGAGCGTCTGCACTGAATACACCTTCTTTTCCTTCAGGCTGTTCCATTCAGGGGTCGCCACAGCGAATCATCTGCCTCAATCTCACCCTATCCTCTGCATCTTCTACTCTTACTCCAACTACCTTCATGTCCCCCTTCACCACATCCATAAATCTTCTCTTTGGTCTTCCTCTAGGCCTTCTGCCTGGTACTTCCAAACTCAGCATCCTACTACCGATATATTCACTATCCCTCCTCTGTACATGTCCAAACCATCTCAATCTAGCCTCTCTGACTTCTTACATGTGCTGTTCCTCTGATGTACTCAGTCCTGATCGTATCCATCCTCATTACTCCCAGAGAGAACCTAAACATTTTTATCTCTGCTACCTCCAGCTCTGCCTCCTGTCTTTTCCTCAGTGCCACTGTTTCTAAACCATACAACATCGCTGGCCACAACAGTGTCTTGTACACTTTTCCTTTCATTCTTGCCAATAAATTCCTATCATACATCATACCGGACACTTTTCTCCAACCATTCCAACCTGCCTTCACACGCTTCTTCACCTCTTTTCCACACTCTCCATCGCTCTGGATTGTTGAACTTAAGTTCTTAAAATGCTCACCTTCTTTTTCTCTGCCCCCTGTAACCTCACTATTCCTCTTGGGTCCTTCTCATTCACACACATGTATTCTGTCTTACTGAGGCTGACCTTCATTCCTCTCCTTTCCAAGGCATACCTCCACCTCTGTGGATTTTCTTGCACTTGTTCTCTGCTCTCACTACAGCTCACAATGTAATGTGCAAACATTATAGTCCATGGGGAATCTTGTCTCACCTCATCTGTGAGCCTGTCCATCACCATAGCAAACAAGAAAGTGCTCAGAGCTGACCCTTGATGCAATCCCACCTCCACCTTGAACTCTTCTGTCACACCGACAGCACACCTCACCACTGTCTTACAGCTCTCATACAAGTCCTGCAACACTCTAACATACTTCTCTGCCACTCCAGACTTCCTCATGCAATACCACAGTTCCTCTCTCGGCACCCAGCATATGCTTTCTCCAGATCCACAAAGGCACAATGCAGCTCCCTCTGACCTTCTGTGTACTTCTCTATTAACATCCTCAAGGCAAACACTGCATCTGTGGTGCTCTTTCTTGGCATGAGTCTCGCTTCAACTATTCTTTCCCATAATTTCATTGTATGGCTCATCAACTTTATCCCTCTGGAGTTGACACAACTCTGCACGTCTCCCTTGTTCTTAAAAAATGGGCACCAGCACACTTCTCCTCCATTCTTCCAGCATCTGCTCACTTTGTAAGATCTCATACAATGTTCTTGTCAGAAAATCTACTGCTACCTCGCATCGACACTTCTGTACCCCACAGATATGTCATCAGGACCTTTCCACTTTTCATCCTCTTCAATGCTCTCTTCACTTCACCCTTATTAATCTTTGCTACTTCCTGGTCTTCAACAGTCACCTCTTCTATTCTTTTTTCTCTCTCATTTTCCTCATTCATCAGCTCTTCAAAGTACTCTTTTCATCTTCCCAGCACACTTCTGTCATCTGTCAATACAATTCCCTCTCTGCCCTTTATCACTCTAACTTGCTGCACGTCTTTCCCATCTCTATTTCTCTGCTGTGCCAACCTGTATAAATCATTTTCTCCCTCCTTCCAGTCCCACCTATCATACAAGTAATCATATGCCCTCTGTTTGGCCTTTGACACCACTAACTTTGCGTTACGCTGTGTCTCCCTGTACTCCTGTTTACTATCTTCTGTCCTCTCAATGTCCCACTTCTTCTTAGCTAACCTCTTCCTTTGTACACACTCCTGCACTTCATGATTCCAGCACCAAGTTTTCTTATCTACTTTTCTTTCCAGAGGACACACCAAGTACTCTCCTACCTGTCTCCCTGATAACATTAGCTGTAGTTGTCCAGTCATCTGGAAGTACTTCCTGACCACCCAAAGCCTGTTTCAACTCCTCCTTGAAGACCACACGGCCCTCTTCCTTTTTCAGCTTCCACCACTTTGTCTTCTGCTCTGCCGTTGCCTTCTTCACCTTCCTCACCATCAGGGTCATTCTGCACACCACCATCCTATGCTGTTTGGCAACACTCTGACCCACTACCACTTTACAGTCACTGACTTCCTTCACATTACATCATCTATACAAGATGTAGTCTACCTGTGTGCTCCTTCCTCCGCTTTTATAAGTCACCCTATGCTCCTGTCTCTTCTGGAAGAAAGTGCAAAATCTATTTTACATCTGTCCTTCTGTGTTCCTGTCCTGGATACCAAACCTGCCCATCACTTCCTGGTTCTCTCTGTTGCCTGCACAAACGTGTCCACTGGAGTCTGCACCAATGACCACTCTTTCACCTCTTTGTATCACGTCATCTAACTCACTCCAGAATCTCTCCTTCTCTTCTAGCTCATATCCTGCCTGTGGGGCATAAGCACTAACAACATTGAACATCACGCCTTCAATTTCTAACTTGAGACTCATCACTCTGTCTGACACTCTTTTCACTTCTAGAACATTCCTGACAAACCCCTCCTTCAAGATGACTCCTTTCTTGCTGAAATGTATGGTACTCCTCATCTTTCCTTCTTTTCAACATCTTCTTGGCTGAAAGGGTTCACTCTGCACAAATGAGCTGATCAAAAACGAGGGAAATTTACCTCTTGACCCAAAAACAAGTTGTGCAAGCTTGTTGCATATAATCCAATGAAATTAGAGTTTCAAGGTATCGCACCCTCCCCCACACTGGAGTACAGAAAGGATTGGCTCTCCACTGTGCACCACAGTGACAAGTGGCGTTGAAAATAGATGTATAGATTACAATGTGTGAGATTTATTTATCTCGTTTTGTTTTATTTGATGGCTTATTTCTGTATTTTTATTTAAATGACAGCCAAATTATGTATTAGTTATTCTGTTAAGAAAGGCCACCTGATTTATCTGTGAGCCAGATGGAATCAAAAGAGCCATGTCTGGCTCGCGAGCCATAAGTTCCTGACCCCTGGTCACTTTTGAACCAGAAACAGCGGCAGAAGCGCCTGACCTGGGCTACAGAGAAGCAGCACTGGACTGTTGCTCAGTGGTCCAAAGTACTTTTTTTGAATGAAAGCAAATTTTGCATGTCATTCGGAAATCAACGTGCCAGAGTCTGGAGGAAGACTGGGGAGAAGGAAATGCCAAAATACCTGAAGTCCAGTGTCAAGTACCCACAGTCAGTGATGGTCTGGGGTGCCATGTCAGCTGCTGGTGTTGGTCCACTGTGTTTTATCAAGGGCAGGGTCAATGCAGCTAGCTATCAGGAGATTTTGGAGCACTTCATGCTTCCATCTGCTGAAAAGCTTTATGGAGATGAAGATTTCATTTTTCAGCACAACCTGGCACTTGCTCACAGTGCCAAAACCACTGCTAAATGGTTTACTGACCATGGTATTACTGTGCTCAATTGGCCTGCCAACTCTCCTGACCTGAACCCCATAGAGAATCTGTGGGATATTGTGAAGAGAAAGTTGAGAGACACCAGACCCAACACTGTGGATGAGCTTAAGGCCGATATCGAAGCATCCTGGGCCTCCATAACACCTCAGCAGTGCCACAGACTGATTGCCTCCATGCCACGCCGCATTGAAGCAGTCATTCCTGCAAAAGGATTCCCGATCAAGTGTTGAGTGCATAACTGAACATAATTATTTGAAGGTTGACTTTTTTTGTATTAAAAACACTTTTTTTTTAATTGGTCAGATGAAATATGCTAAGTTTTTGAGATAGGGATTTTTGGTTTTCATGAGCTGTATGCCAAAATCATCAGTATTAAAACAATAAAAGACCTGAAATATTTCAGTTGGGGTGCAATGAATCTAAAATATATGAAAGTTTAATTTTTATCAGTACATAACAGAAAATAATGAACTTCATCACAATATGCTAAAGAATCTATAGAGTTTCTAGAGAGTTAGAGTTATAGATTAAAGAATTCTTCTATAATCACCTGAAGAGAGAGGATGGTTTCACCACCCCTCGAATAGTGATAAATGGAGTTTCAATAGAAAGTCTTTGTCCTGTCCTTTTGTTATTTGCTCTACCAAAAAGTATTGAGCACTCTCCTACGGAAGGATCTACTCAGAAAATCATATATATATATATATATATATATATATATATATATATATATATATATATATATATATATATATATATATCGGTGGACCCAGTGGATAGGGCACTGGGTCGCTGATACTAAGGTTTGGGGTTCGAGTCCCCACAGGGTGTGTGTGTGTGTGTGTGTGTGTGTGTGTGTGTGTGTGTGTGTAGGTAATGGGAGGCAGCTGCATCATCCCTCCTACCCAATGGGAGGCCAGCGGGGAGGGATGTTTGAACGTCACTGATGGGAGAGCAGCTCGTGCATTGTTTGAATGTTTGAATGTGCGTTTTAAAGTTTGAATGGCATGTTTGAATGGCAAGTTTTAATGTTTGAATAGCCCGTTTGAATTTTTAAGATGGCGCTTTTGTAAAGTGAACTTGTTTTATATACAGAGACAAAAATTTTAGAAAAAGGCGTTTCGTAACCTACATTTTGCATTTTTTTAATGCAGCCATGAGGCGGGGGGGGGGGGGGGGCACTAACCAGTGTCTCTCCCCCTTATGCCGGTCCCAAGCCCGGATAAATGCAGAGGGTTGCGACAGGAAGGGCATCCGGCGTAAAACTTCTGCCACATTTAAAAATGCAAATGATCAATACAGAATTCATACCGGATCGGTCGAGGCCCGGGTTAACAACGACCGCCATCAGTGCTGTGATCCAACAGGGGGCTGATGGAAATTGGCCTTGTGTTGGTCGAAGCCGGCGAAGGAGGAGAGGCGGGAGGCGTGTCCGTAGGCAGAGAGAGAAGAGGAAATGCGTGAGCCTAGGACTGAGAGTGGGGACTTTGAATGTTGGAACTATGCAAGGAAAAGATAGGGAGCTGGCTGACATGATGCAGAGGAGGAAGGTGGACATACTGTGTGTTCAGGAGACAAGGTGGAAAGGTAGAAAGGCTAGAAGCTTAGGAGCAGGGTTTAAACTGTTTTATAATGGTGTGGATCGGAAGAGAAATGGAGTAGGAGTCATCTTGAAGGAGGGGTTTGTCAGGAATGTTCTAGAAGTGAAAAGAGTGTCAGACAGAGTGATGAGTCTCAAGGTAGAAATTGAAGGCGTGATGGTCAATGTTGTTAGTGCTTATGCCCCACAGGCAGGATGTAAGCTAGAAGAGAAGGAGAGATTCTGGAGTGAGTTAGATGAAGTGATGCAGAGTACCCCCAGAGGTGAAAGAGTGGTCATTGGAGCAGACTTCAATGGACATGTTGGTGCAGGCAACAGAGGGGACGAGGAAGTGATGGGCAGGTTTGGTATCCAGGACAGGAACACAGAAGGACAGATGTTGATCGATTTTGCAAAAAGGATGGAAATGGCTGTGGTGAATACTTTCTTCACGAAGAAACAGAAGCATAGGGTGACTTATGAAAGCGGAGGTAAGAGCACACAGGTAGACTACATCTTGTGTAGGCGCTGTAATTTGAAGGAAGTCAGTGACTGCAAAGTAGTAGTGGGTGAGAGTGTTGCCAAACAGCATAGGATGGTGGTGTGCAGGATGACACTGATGGTGAGAAAGGTGAAAAGGCAAAGGCAGAGCAGAAGACAAAGTGGTGGAAGCTGAAAAGGAAGAGTGTCGTGGTTGTCTTCAAGGAGGAGTTGAAACAAGCTTTGGGTAGTCAGGAAGTGCTTCCAGAGGACTGGACAACCACAGCCAATGTGATCAGGAGACCGGTAGGAGAGTACTTGGTGTGTCCTCTGGAAGGAGAGTAGATAAGGAAACTTGGTGGTGGAATGAGGAAGTGCAGGAGTGTGTACAAAAGAAGAGGTTAGCCAAGAAGAAGTGGGACATTGAGAGGACCGAAGAGAGTAAACAGGAGTACAGGGAGACACAGCGTAAGGCGAAGGTAGCAGTGTCAAAGGCCAAACAGAGGGCGTATGATGACTTGTATGATAGGTTGAACAGTAAGGAGGGAGAAAATGATCTATACAGGTTAGCACAGCAGAGAAATAGAGATGGGAAAGACGTGCAGCAAGTTAGAGTGATAAAGGACAGAGAGGGAAATGTATTGACTGATGACAGAAGTGTGCTGGGAAGATGGAAAGAGTACTTTGAAGAGCTGATGAATGAGGAAAATGAGAGAGAAAAAAGAGTAGAAGGGGTGACTGTTGAGGAGCAGGAAGTAGCAAAGATTAGTAAGGGAGAAGTGAGGAGGGCATTGAAGAGGATGAAGACTGGAAAGGCAGTTGGCCCTGATGACATACTAGTTGAGGTATGGAAGTGTCTAGGGGAGGTAGCAGTAGATTTTCTGACAAGAATATTCAACAAGGTCTTAGAAAGTGAGCAGATGCCAGAGGAATGGAGGAGAAGTGTGCTTGTGCCCATTTTTAAGAACAAGGGAGATGTACAGAGTTGTGGCAACTACAGAGGGATAAAGTTGATGAGCCATACAATGAAGCTATGGCAAAGAATAGTGGAAGCAAGACTAAGGGCAGAGGTCAGCATTTGTGAACAACAGTTTGGTTTCATGCCAAGAAAGAGCACCACAGATGCAGTGTTTGCTTTGAGGATGTTAATAGAGAAGTACAGAGAAGGTCAGAAGGAGCTGCATTGTGCCTTTGTGGATCTGGAGAAAGCATATGACAGGGTGCCGAGAGAAGAACTGTGGTATTGTATGAGGAAGTCTGGAGTGACAGAGAAGTATGTTAGAGTGGTGCAGGACATGTATGATAGCTGTAAGACAGTGATGAGGTGTGCTGTCGGTGTGACAGAAGAGTTCAAGGTGGAGGTGGGACTGCATCAAGGGTCAGCTCTGAGCCCCTTCTTGTTTGCTATGGTGATGGACAGGCTAACAGACGAGGTTAGACAAGAATCTCCATGGACTATGATGTTTGCAGATGACATAGTGATCTGTAGTGAGAGCAGAGACCAAGTGGAGGAAAATCTAGAGAGGTGGAGGTATGCCCTGGAAAGGAGGGGATTGAAGGTTAGTCTTAGTAAGACAGAATACATGTGTGTGAACGACAAGGACCCAAGAGGAACTTTGAGGTTACAGGGGCAGGGATAAAGAAGGTGGAGGATTTTAAGTACTTAGGCTCAACAATCCAGAGCAATGGAGAGTGTGGAAAAGAGGTGAAGAAGCGTGTGCAGGCAGGTTGGAATGGATGGAGAAAAGTGTCCGGTGTGATGTGTGATAGGAGAGTATCGGCAAGAATGAAGGGAAAAGTGTACAAGACGGTGATGAGGCCAGCAATGTTGTATGGTTTAGAGACAGTGGCCCTGGGGAAAAGACAGGAGTCAGAGTTGGAGGTAGCAGAGATGAAAATGTTGAGGTTCTCTTTGGGAGTAACGAGGATGGATAGGATCAGAAATGAGTACATCAGAGGGACAGCACATGTAAGATGTTTTGGAGACAAAGTCAGAGAGGCTAGATTGAGATGGTTTGGACATGTACAGAGGAGGGATAGTGAGTATATTGGTCGTAGGATGCTGAGGTTGGAACTACCAGGCAAAAGGCCCAGAGGAAGACCAAAGAGAAGATTTATGGATGCGGTGAAGGCGGACATGAAGGTCGTTGGAGTAAGAGTAGAAGATGCAGAGGATAGGGAGAGATGGAGGCAGATCATTTGCTGTGGCGACCCCTGAAGGGAACAGCCGAAAGGAAAAGAAGAAAAGAAGAAGAAGAACCTACATTTTTTATTTGGTGAGACTTCCGTAAAGTGAGGTACCACTGTGTGTGTGTGTGTGTGTGTGTGTGTGTGTGTGTGTATATATATATATATATATATATATATATATATATATATATATATCTGATGATGATGATGTTCGTCCTTCGCTGGCAAAGACGGTCAAGACTTCAAAATCCCTAGGAGTTGTAAGTGTGAAGATAAAAAGTCCAATCTTTGCTTGAAATTGTCTGTTGCAATGGAAGCATGGGATGGTGCTGGGTGAGCCAGGCTGAGAGCTGACACTGGCTCTCCTCTGTTGCTGTTGGTGTTTCTGCTAGTGCTGCTTGATGCTGTTTTCCTCGAACGCAGACACACCATGACAGGTCACCGTGCGCCAGCCAGTATGGTCAAGTGCAACTGACTCCCAGGAGTCAAAGTTGATGCTGCACGACTTCAGGGTGGCTTTCAGGGTGTACTTGAAGTGTTTCTTGGGAGAGATATCAAGGTAGACGAGCTTGTCCACTGCAGCAAGCTTCTGGCCACTGACTGATAGGGTGGGCTCTGTGTACTGCTCTGCGGGGGCTTGCTGGTGCATAACCTTGGTCTTCTTCGTACTTATTGTAAGACCGAAGTCGTCACAGTCCTTGGAGAATAGATCCACGCTTTCCTGCATATCAGACTGACTACCAGCATTCAATGCACAGTCAGCAGCGAAGAAAAAAATCACTGGCTGTGTCTTCCTGGACTTTGGTTTTAGTCTGCAATCTTCATAGGTTGAAGAGCTTGCCATCTGTACGGTATCTGAAGCAGACTCCAATGTCACTGTCTCGGAAGGGATCAGTCAACATGGCTGAGAACATCATGCTGCAGAGGGTTGGGGGCAAGCTCACAGCCCAGCTTGATGCCATTTGTCACGGGGAACAGTTGGGAGTATTCCCCATCGTCCTGCAAGCTAGCCTGCATGCCGGGATGGAACTGTCTGAGCAGCAATAGGAACTTGTCAGGGCACCCGTACTTGGCCATGATGTTCAAGAGCCCCTCCTTGTAGACCGTGTCGAATGCTTTTGTCAGATCCACGTAGGTGGTGTAAACGCTGATGTTCTGTTCATGACACTTCTCCTGCAGTTAGTGTGCAGCAATAATCATGTCCGATGTACCGTGGCCTTTCCTAAAGCCACACTGGCTCTCCTGTAGCAAGTCTTCAAGATGCTGATTCAGACGGTTTATCAGGATTCTGGCTAAGATCTTCCCAGCAGTGAAGAGTAACGAGATGCCATGGTGGTTGTCACAGGCCTGTTGGTTCCCCATCCGCTTGTACAAATGGACAATGGAGGTGTATTTGATCTCCTGTGGAAGGTTCTCCTGGCGCCACATGGACTGGAACAGCTCAGTGAGCTTCCTAAGCAGTTGTGGTTCACCGGATGTGTAGCTCTCCGCTAGAATTGCATCTGAAACGGGCGCCTTGCAACTGGAGAGCAGCTTCACAGCCTGCTTCACTTCAGCTACAGCTGGGGGATCGGCAAGGGAGCCATCAACGGGGACTTGCGACAGACGCGCAATTGCTTCGTTGTTGATGGATGAAGAATGATTTAGCATGCTGTCAAAGTGTTCAGCCCAGTGTTGGATTATCTTCTCCTTGTCAGTGATCAGACTGTTCCCATCAGCACTGAGGAGCGGGGTTGATGCTGACTTTGTGGGTCCAAGTTCTTGGAGTCATTCCGGTTGGTGAATGACTTGATGTCATCGGCCTTCATGCTCAGCCAGGAGTCCCGTATAAAGCGTAGCTCGCGCTGACCTGTTCTTTTACAGCTGGCAAAGGCAGCTTTCTTTGAGGCTCAAGAAGGATCGCTGAGGTGCGCTTTGTGATGGCGGTGTTTCTCCTCGAGCAGCACACTGATGCAGTTATCATTCTCATTGAATCAGTCCTGGTGTTTTCATGTGGTTGAGCACAATACTGCGGAAGCAGCTTTGTAGACAGTGTCTCGGAAGCTCACCCAGTTCGACTCCACATCATCAGAATCAAGATTAAGGGGGTTCCAGTGAGCTGTCTATTTCCTCTGCCATGGAGTCTTTCATATTCAGACGCTTCAGTTTGGAGACATTCAGACATATTGACACTTTCTTTCCCTGCGGCCTTGTTAGGGGCTGGATCCTGATGCTGAGCTTGGAGATCAGCAGGCGATGGTCTGTCCAAAACTCTGCACCACACATGACCTTAGTGACATCCTGTCCATTCCTTTGTCTGATGATAATATATTCCAGCAGGTGCCCATGCTTGGAGCGAGGATGCATCCACGATGTTTTGTTACGGTTGGGGAGACGAAAAACGGAGTTTATGATGAGAAGTCTGTGTGCAGTGCAGGTCTCCAGAAGTTAGAGGCCGTTGCTGTTGCCAATACCGTTGGTCCCCAGGACTCTTTCCAAAGTAATGTGGTTAGCACCAACTCTGGCATTAAAATCACCAAGAATGATAAGTTTATCTGCTTAAGGCACTGCAGAGATGGCTGCATTGAGATCCTCATAGAATCTTTCCTTGAAATCATCGGGGTTGGTCATAGTTGGGGCGTAGGCACTGGTCAACGTGGAAAACTTGTGTGGAAGCAGCCGAACTGTCATCAGGAGGCCGTTGATACCCTTGGGGGGTGGGGTGCAGCCAACTTCTTGACCAGGTTGGACTTGATGGTGAACCCAACACCTGCCTCACAGCACTCTTTCTGCTGCATCTTATCCAGAAGGATGTGTAGCCTGCATGAATCTCAGACAATTGTCCCTACTCTGCTGGCTGGGTTTCACTGAGGGCAGCAATCTGCACTTTGTACCTTGCCAGCTCTCTGGCAATAAGGGCAGTCCTCTCAGGTCAGTCAGCTTCAGCCCGGTCCCACAGTGTGCGTACATTCCTTGTGCCAATGATGAGCGGGGTTGCCTTTGAAAATTTCCATATTGTCTTCTTACGACTGTGATGGGATCCCCACCAGCCGCAGCTTGCTGGCCAAGGATGAGGTGAAGCAGGCAAAGTTTGAGGCACCCTTTCCAGCCCCTTCCCCAGACTAGGGGGGAGTAGTGCGTTCCTGAAAAGAGCTGTGCTGTCACTCAGGTGGCTTCTGAATTCCAGTGCTGCTTCATTATTAGAAAGCAACCATATGACCTGAGTCGCCTGTGTGTGGATTTGTGACTATGACTGCCAGCATATCCACATCTGTCGCTTTAGTATGCCTCCATTGCCGCAGGACTTGAAGAAGAAAAGATGATGAAGTGATGATAGATGAAGTCATGACTTGCACGTGAAATAGATTTGAGTCAGGGAGAATTGCACAGGTTGTCAGCCTCACTCTAGAATCCCATCCAATCTGGACCCAGTGGCAGGACAAAGTCAAGATGACTGGAGATAGGTCGGGATGCAGTGAATGACCAGCAGTGTCCTAAGTGTCTCATTGTGCCCTGTTTGCGCTCCATGATGCTTTGCTGGGTCCGCCTTCCTGCCTGTTGAACCAGTCTGGTGGTTTCCACCACCAGATCCAGTCTTCACATGCGTAGGTAGACAAGCCCTAGCTCACCAAAGGTTTGAGACCTGTCGGCTACCCTCCCCAGGTTTAGCCGGCCAGTGGGAGCCGTTGACCAGGATGTGGCCGTTGTTGCATTCAAACAACTGCGGGGAGCCACTGATGAGAGTTGAGTGCCAAGTGGAGACCAAAGTGGACAAGCTACTCCAAGTAGCACCACATTCTCCCCAAAGAGGTTTTATATATATATATATATATATATGTACTGTTATATACTGTATCTTCTTTCTTCTTTTCCTTTCGGCTTTTCCCTTCAGGGGTCGCCACAGCAAATCATCTGCCTCCATCTCACCCTATCCTTTGCATCTTCTTCTCTTACACCAACGACCTTCATGTCCTCCTTCACCACATCCATGAAACTTGTTGAATGTTCTTGTCAGGAAATCTACTGCTACCTCTCCTAGACACTTCCAAACCTCCACCGGGATGTCATCAGGACCAACTGCCTTTCCATTCTTCATCCTCTTGAATTCCCTCCTCACTTCACCCTTATTAATCTTTGCTACTTCCTGGTCCTCGACGGTCACCTATTCTACCGTTTTTTTTTCTCTCTCTCATTTTCCTCATTCATCAGCTCTTCAACGTACTCTTTCCATCTTCCCAGCACAGTTCTGTCATCAGTTAATACATTTCCCTCTCTGTCCTTAATCACTCTAACTTGCTGCAAGTCCTTTCCATCTGTATTTCTCTGCTGTGCCAACCTGTATAAATCATTTTCTCCCTCTTTACTTTTCAACCGAGCTTATAAGTCATCATACGCCCTCTGTTTGGCCTTTGACACCGCTACCTTCACCTTACGCTGTGTCTCCCTGTACTCCTGTTTAGTCTCTTCGGTCCACTCAATGTCCCACTTTATCATAGCTAACCTCTTCCTTTGTACACACTCCTGCACTTCCTCTTTCCACCACCAAGTCTCCTTATCTACTCTCCTTCCAGATGACAAACCAAGTATTCTCCTACCTGTCTTCCTGATCACATTAGCTGTGGTTGTCCTGTCATCTGGAAGCACTTCCTGACCACCCAAAGCCTGTTTCAGCTCCTCCTTGAAGACAACCCGACACTCTTCCTTTTTCAGCTTCCACCACTTTGTCTTCTGCTCTGTCTTTGCCTTCTTCACCTTCCTCACCATCAGCGTCATCCTGCACACCACCATCCTATGCTGTTTGGCAACACTCTCACCCGCAACTACTTTGCAGTCACTGACTTCCTTCAAATTACATCGCCTGCACAAGATGTAGTCTACCTGTGTGCTCCTACCTTCACTTTTAGAAGTCACCATATGCTCCTGTCTCTTCTGGAAGAGTATTTACCACAGCCATTTCCATCCTTTTTGAAAAATCTACCAACATCTGTCCTTCTGCGTTCCTGTCCTGGATACCAAACCTGCCCATCGCTTCCTTGTCCCCTCTGTTTCCTGCACCAACATGTCCATTGAAGTCTGCCCTAATGACCACTCTTTCACCTCTGGGGATACTCTGCATCACTTCATCTAAGTCACTCCAGAATCTCTCCTTCTCTTCTAGCTCACATCCTACCTGTGGGGCATAAGCACTAACAACATTGACCATCACGCCTTCAATTTCTAACTTGAGACTCATTACTCTGTCTGACACTCTTTTCACTTCTAGAACATTCCTGACAAACCCCTCCTTCAAGATGACTCCTACTCCATTTCTCTTCCCATCCACACCATGAAAAAACAGCTTAAACCCTGCTCCTAAACCTCTAGCCTTGCTACCTTTCCACCTGGTCTCCTGAACACACAGTATGTCCATTTTCCTCCTCTGCATCATGTCAGCCAGCTCTCTACCTTTTCCTGCCATAGTTCCAACATTTAAAGTCCCTACTCTCAGTCCTAGACTCATGCCTTTCCTCTTCTTTCTTTGCCTACAGACACGCCTCCCACCTCTTCTTCTTCAACGTCTTCAACCAACAGTAGTCCAATTTCCACCAGCACCCCGTTGGTTAACAGCACTGATGGTGGTCGTTGTTAACCCGGGCCTCAACCGATCCGGTATGGCATTCTTTGTTGTGACTCACATTTTTTTATTTGGCATTTGTTTTACGCCGGATGCCCTTCCTGACGCAACTGTCTGCATTTATCCGGGCTTGGGACCTGCGTGAGGGAGAGACACTGGTTTGTGCCCCTCCCTCACGGCTGCATTACTGTTATATACTGTATATACTAGTATATGCAGGGATCCCTCACCACTTTAAGCTTCAATTCATGCGGCTTCAGTGCATCGTGTTTGTTTTGTTGTTTTTTTTTAATTCATCAAATTTAAAAATTAGGAAATTAAGAAAGAATAGGGGAAAAGTTAAGGAAAATACCACAAAACAAGGCCAATTATGCAAAAAAAAAACAACCAAAAAATAAACAAACACAAAACAAAAAAAAACAACCCAAAACCCCCTATCAAAACTACATACATTTTTGTGAGGTGTGCCTCTGAGTGCAGTACTTGCACACGCATCTGCATGTGTGCGTCTGTGTGTGTATTTATATTTTATTCACATCTTATGCATTATTTTTTTAATGTTTTATTGTTATTTTAAGCATTTATAGCATTGAATATGTATTTATTGATATTATATACACATATACACGTACGTATACATGAGTCGAGGGGGGGTGTCTGGGAGGGGGTGATCCTACATCGTGGAACCGCAGAAAGTGAGGAATCCTTGTATTTATACTTGTGTAATGAAAATAAAGTTGAATTTAATCTAATCTGCTCTAATATCTCTAGGGCTGGTGGTGTGTTGGTTAGGGGGCTGGGCTCATAATCATGAGGTTGTGGGTTTGAATCCCCACTTGACCCCCACCGTGCTAAGACCCCTCATCAAGGTCTCAACCACAAGTGTCCCTTTGTCCACCCAGCAGTACAAATAGATACCACTAAAAAAGCTACTAGGAAGGTCACCTGCGATGGACTGGCATCCCATCCAGGATGAGTTGAACTTCTGATCACTTAACGTTATGGAAACCAGGAATAGGCAATAGCTTGATAGGCCACTGTGCTTGGGTATAAAAGCCTTACAGTCTTACCATCTTGCATGTTTACCAAGCATTCCGAAATCCATGGAATGCTAAATAAGAACTTTAAATGTTCACTATCCAACAGTGAGTAAGAAAATCTGAAATAATTTATTGATTGTTAAACAATGTGTTGTTGCACAGTTTTCACCAAACGTGTTTACTAGGGAAACTGAAGCCTCCTATCTGAAACCTTAGTGTACCTGTATTCTTCACTTAATTCTTATAAGAGTTAAAATGAGTTTGGAGATTCAAGAATGTTTAATCCTTCAAATTTACCACTATCCTCATCCTCATTACAAAACAGTGACCCCAAAGTGTCCATCATCAACAGAGTAAATACAATATAGTGACAATTTTTTAAAACCCTTTAATCTATCAGTCCCCCCCCCTCTCTCTCTCTATCTTTCTCTCACTATGATATTGTTTTTTCCTCTTGATAGATATTTTAAGCCTTTGAACATAAAATACATGACAGGTAGGTTGGTAATGGCAATGAAAGTTTGGAAAGTTTTTGAGTTTTTGGAAAATATTCGAGTCTTTATTTGAAAGTCTTCATTTGAAGTTCAATAAAGGAAAAAACGTCCAAACTTTTTGGGAAGCTAAAGTTTAATTTTTCTGCACATGCATCCGGCCTACCTTTCCTATTTTGTAACATCACACTCTGCTTTTATGCAATTCTTCTGAGTTTTCTGTTGGGCATGTTATGCTAATTCTTCTATGGTAAATGTATGTGCTGGATGCCCAAGGCCTCTCAATATGCCAGTAGAGCATGAATGAATTGTGGAAAATAAGGCATTGCTGGCATGTTTTAGCAAAAGAAAGCCACAGTTTTGAGCATGCATCACAGAATGGTTCACAGTTTTACGACATGGGGAGCCATAAATACTATGCATATGCATCCCATGTGTAATACCCTGTTCTGTGTCAGATTTAAAACAAAGTAATATCGCTGCCAATTCCTGCAGCTCACATGTTAACACAAGAAAACCATTCAACAGTTACATCACCCTTCCTCAAGTGAAGGTAAATGGGATCTGAAGTTGAATGATATCCAACTAAATCCAGCCCAGTTATATACACCGCATAGTCAATAGTTATGGTCCAAAGGACTCTGAATGCATTGATTTAGACCATATAACTTGGTTCACTGGCCAGATGGTGGAGGGACTCAAGAGAATGTCAAATATTCATGGAAACTTCAGGAATTAGAGTTTAAAGCAATGATTTGGAAAATTACATCTTGATGTTATCTTGCAGCTTTTGCAATGTTGAGCTTCACTCAGTTCACTTCCAAGACAAATTGTAGTCTTAGTTAAAATGAGATATCCCTGCAGAAGTTAAGTGATCTAAAACAGGTAAATGGGCATCTGATTCACTGCTGAAATAGTGTGTAGAGTAATTGATGTGGTTAGCGCTGCAGAACAAGCAAAGTTGACCTTTCTTGAACAGAAAATAAATGTTAGTTATAGCTCAAATTAAAGCCTGGTCCATTCTAGGGGAAAAGAAAAAGTTCCTCTTTAAATTTTTCAGTATACCTATTCCAGTGTAATGCCAAGACCATACGACTTGAATTCATAGCTTACACTGTAAAATAATGTTACCATCTACTTCAGAAGGGTCTGGGTGACTATGAAAATACAGGTATGAATTGTGTACCCATTGTACAAAATGAGATTATAATGCCAATGTTTGAATGGAAAATATGGTAATCCATCCATCCATCAATTATCTACGGTACACCACTTGTGATTGTGGAATCTGAAATCAATCTCAGTTGACCCCAATCAAGGCAGGTTCCCTGAGCACTCTGAACATATAGCCAGTCTATTGCAAAGGTAAATAGACATACAGTGAGTCGTTGACTTACGACCACGTTTGGTTCTGGCAGACTGGTCGTAACTCGATCTGGTTATATGTCGACTTTCCATCCAAATACACTCTGGGGTGGGTCCACTTGCAAGTTTATCCTTTTGGTCTCGTTTGTTAAACATGCTACAGAACATAAAATCTCACACACAAATATTCTAAACATTAACTTAGGTACTGTATTGGAATAATAATTGAAAAAGACTTTAATACTAGTGCTTTTCTTTCTAGTTTAATACTTTAATACTAGTCTTCTTCTTTCTTCTATTCCTTTCGGCTGTTCCCTTCAGGGGTCGCCACAGCAAATGATCTGCCTCCATATCTCCCTATCCTCTGCATCTTCTACTCTTACTCCAACGACCTTCATGTCCGTCTTCACCACATCCATAAATCTTCTCTTTGGTCTTTCTCTGGGCCTTCTGCCTGGTAGTTCAAACCTCAGCATCCTACTACCAATATACTCACTATCCCTCCTCTGTACATGTCCAAACCATCTGAATCAAGCCTCTCTGACTTTGTCTCCAAAACATCTAACATGTGCTGTCCCTCTGGTGTACTCATTACTGATCCTATCCATCCTCGTTACTCCCAAAGAGAACCTCAACATTTTCATCTCTGCTACCTCCAACTCTGACTCCTGTCTTTCCCCAGGGCCACTGTCTCTAAACCATACAACATCGCTGGCCTCATCACCATCTTGTACACTTTTCCCTTCATTCTTGCCGATACTCTCCTATCACACATCACACCGGACACTTTTCTCCATCCATTCCAACCTGCCTGCATGCACTTCTTCACCTCTTTTCCACACTCTCCATTGCTCTGGATTGTTGAGCCTAAGTACTTAAAATCCTCCACCTTCTTTATCTCTGCCTCCTGTAACCTCACCGTTCCTCTTGGGTCCTTGTCGTTCACACACATGTATTCTGTCTTTCTGAGACTAACCTTCATTCCCCTCCTTTCCAGGGCATACCTCCACCTCTCGAGATTTTCCTGCACTTGTTCTCTGCTCTCACTACAGATCACAATGTCATCTGCAAACATTATAGTCCATGGAGATTCTTGTCTAACTTCGTCTGTCAGCCTGTCCATCACAATAGCAAACAAGAAGGGGCTGAGAGCTGACCTTTGATGCAGTTTCACCTCCACCTTGAACTCTTCTGTCACACCGACAGCACACCTCACCACTGTCTTATATCTCTCATACATGTCCTGCACCGTTCTAACATACTTCTCTGCCACTCCAGACTTCCTCATACAATACCACAGTTCTTCTCTCGGCACCCTGTCATATGCTTTCTCCAGATCCACAAAGGCACAATGCAGCTCCTTCTGACCTTCTCTGTACTTCTCTATTAACATCCTCAAAGCAAACACTGCATCTGTGGTGCTCTTTCTTGGCATGAAACCAAACTGTTGTTCACAAATGCTGACCTCTACCCTTAGTCGAGCTTCCACTATTCTTTCCCATAACTTCATTGAATGGCTCATCAACTTTATCCCTCTGTAGTTGCCACAACTCTGTACATCTCCCTTGTTCTTAAAAATGGGCACACGCACACTTCTCCTCCATTCCTCCGGCATCTGCTCACTTTCTAAGACCTTGTTGAATATTCTTGTCAGAAAATCTACTGCTACCTCCTCTAGACACTTCCATACCTCAACTGGTATGTCATCAGGGCCAACTGCCTTTCCACTCTTCATCCTGTTCAATGCCCTCCTCACTTCTCCCTTACTAATCTTTGCTACTTCCTGGTCCTCAATGGTCACCCCTTCTACTCTTTTTTCTCTCTCATTTTCCTCATTCATCAGCTCTTCAAAGTACTCTTTCCATCTTCCCAGCACACTTTTGTCATCAGTCAATATATTTCCCTCTCTATCCTTTATCACTCTAACTTGCTGCATGTCTTTCCCATCTCTATTTATCTGCTGTGCTAACCTGTATAAATCATTTTCTCCCTCCTTACTGTCCAACCTATCATACAAGTCATCATATGCCCTCTGTTTGGCCTTTGACACCGCTACCTTCGCCTTACGCTGTGTCTCCCTGTACTCCTGTTTACTCTCTTTGGTCACCTCTGTGTCCCACTCCTTCCTAGCTAACCTCTTCTTTTGTACACACTCCTGCACTTCCTCATTCCACCACCAAGTTTCCTTATCTACTTTCCTTCCAGAGGACACACCAAGTACTCTCCTACCGGTCTCCCTGATCATATTAGCTGGATTTGTCCAGTCATCTGGAAGCACTTGCTGACTACCCAAAGCCTGTTTCAACTCCTCCTTGAAGACAACACAACACTATTCCTTTTTCAGCTTCCACCACTTTGTCTTCTGCTCTGCCTTTACCCACTACTCCTTTGCAATCACTGACTTCCTTCAAATTACATCGCCTACACAAGATGTAGTCTACCTGTGTGCTCTTACCTCCGCTTTCATAAGTCACCCAATGCTCCTGTTTCTTCTTGAAGAAAGTATTCACCACAGCCATTTCCATCCTTTTTGCAAAATCGATCAATATCTGTCCTTCTGTGTTCCTGTCCTGGATACCACACCTGCCCATCACTTCCTCGTCCCCTCTGTTGCCTGCACCAACATGTCCATTGAAGTCTGCCCCAATGACCACTCTTTCACCTCTGGGGGTACTCTGCATCACTTCATCTAACTCACTCCAGAATCTCTCCTTCTCTTTTCTTTTAGCTCACATCCTGCCTGTGGGGCATAAGCACTAACAACATTGACCATCACGCCTTCAATTTCTAACTTGAGACTCATCACTCTATCTGACACTCTTTTCACTTCTAGAACATTCCTGACAAACACCTCCTTCAAGATGACTCCTACTCCATTTCTCTTCCCATCCACACCGTGATAAAACAGCTTAAACCCTGCTCCTAAGCTTCTAGCCTTGCTACCTTTCCACCTGGTCTCCTGAACACACAGTATGTCTACCTTCCTCCTCTGCATCATGTCAGCCAGCTCTCTATCTTTTCCTTGCATAGTTCCAACATTCAAAGTCTCTCAGTCCTAGGCTCACACATTTCCTCTTCTCTCTCTGCCTACGGACACGCCTCCCGCCTGTCCTTCTTCGTAGTGCTTTACAACAGTGTATGCTGTATAATGTTTATATTTTATCATCAATAAATCTAACAGTAAAAATTAAAAAGTTTTTATTAATCATTACTACATTTTACTACATTAATACTGTATTAATGAGTCAGACTGTCTATAAGCATATTTTAGCACATGTAATAGATACATAGTATTTTACTTCCGGATAATCATTTGAGGGCCTACTTATATATATATATATATATATATATATATATATATATATATATATATATATATATATATATATATATATATATATATATATAGTTATACCATCCTTTTGTTATACCATTCTTTCCTCATCATCTCCGGTAGGTGTGGGGTTTTTCTTTGTTGAAAAGAAAGACAAGAATCCAAGACCTGCATCGACTACATAGGGTTTATCAGCATCACCGTCAAAAACAAATACCCTGTGATGTAATGAACTTTCAAATGGACCCAGAAATTGTGGAGACAGTGGGAGATAACACCGAGCTGATTTATTACTTAAAGAACAAATACTCAAGCAGGATGCAAACACAGTAACCCTTAGAGATGAAGGGAAACACAATACACACTAAGCACTGGGAACTAAGGCGTGGGTAACTGGTCAAGCGTGGGGCAGGAACCAGGAGCCAGAGAGAATACAGGGAAACTGAGATGTGAAGTAAGAAAATCTTCTGGCACCGAGGTGAGCACGCTGCTTGTCTGTATAGCATGGTAGATTGGTGAGTGGGATCAGGTGTGCGTGCTGCAATCCGTCCGCGTATGTCAGCCACACCCCTCTGCTGGTGTCTGCAGTATTGGAAAGAGACAGAGTTAGAACAGAGCCTCCAAAGTCAAAGTCCCCCAACAACACAGACCATAACATACCCCCTTCCTCTCATCTATTCAGCCTTTACTCCAGTCCACGACACCACTTCACCAAAACAAGACTTGAAAAATGCTTACCACTTAGTCTGGATTTGGAAAGATTTGGATTGCTAGAGAACAGGTTATACATTAAGGCTGAGAAGTGTGACTTTCATGTCTCCACAGTGTCTTTCCTGGGGTATATCATGGAGAAGGGGCAGTTAAAACATGATCCAGAGAAGGTGAAAGCGGTGGCAGAGTGGCCAGTTCTGACAACTCGGAAACAACTACAGTCATCCCTTGAATATCACGGATAATGTAGACCAGACCTGGCCGCGATATTCGAAAAACCGCGAAGTAGGAACACCCCTCTCATTGGTATGACTACCATGTAGCATTCTAAACGTTCTGTGTTCCTGTCCTTGATACCAAACCTGCCCATCACTTCCTCATCCCCTCTGTTGCCTGCCCCAACATGTCCATTGAAGTCTGCACCAATGACCACTCATTCACGTCTGGGGGTACTCTGCATCACTTCATCTAACTCACTCTAGAATCTCTCCTTCTCTTCTAGTTCACATCCTGCCTGTGGGGCATAAGCACTGACAACATTGAACATCACACCTTCAATTTCCTGTCATAGTTCCAACATAGTCCCTACTCTCAGTCCTAGACTCATGCTTTTCCTCTTCCCTCTCCGCCTACGGACATGCCTCACGCCTCTCCTTCTTTGACCAACAGTAGTCCAATTTCCACCAGCACCCTGTTGGTTAACAGCACTGATGGCGGTCATTAACACTGGCTTGTGCCCCTCTCACGAATGCGTATATATATATATATATATATATATATATATATATATATATATATATATATATATATATATATACACAAAAATAAAAGGACAGGACAAAGACTTTCTATTGAAACTCCATTTATCACTACAGATCTGTTTCGAGGGGTGGTGAAACCATCCTCTCTCTTCAGGTGATTATAGAGAATCTATAATCTATAGAATCTATAATCTATTATTTCTTCTATAATCACCTGAAGAGAGAGGATGGTTTCACCACCCCTCGAAACAGATCTGTAGTGATAAATGGAGTTTCAATAGAAAGTCTTTGTCCTGTCCTTTTATTTTTGTTTATTTGCTCTACCAAAAAGTATTGAGCACTCTCCTACAGAAGGATCTACTCAGAAAATCCTCTCTCTCTCTCTCTCTCTATATATATATATATATATATATATATATATATATATATATATTATTTGTTTTTGTTTTTTTGTATTTTTACACATTTATATATATAGGGATCCCTCACTTTCCGCGTTTAATTTGGACCGAGACCCCCCCCCATGACAGCCGAATTCCGCGAAGTATGATCAGCCACCCCAAGATCAATAAATACATATTCAATGCTATAGATGCTTATCATAACAACATTAAAAATAATGCATAAGATGTGAATAAAATACAAATCCACACACACATACAGACGCGCGCGCACGAGTGCAGATGTGCATGCATGCACTCAGATGTGCACCTCACAAAAATGTAACTAGGTTTGATGGGAGGTTTTGGGTTGTTTTTTTGTTATGTGTTTGTTTTGGTTTTTACATAATTGGCCTTGTTTTTGTGGCATCTTTAACTTTTTCCCCTATTCTTCCTTAGGTTCCTTATTTTTTAATTCGATGAATATTAAAAAAAAAAAAAAAAAAAAAAAAAAACGCAATGCACTGAAGCCGCATGAATTGAATCAAAGTAGCCAAGGATCCCTGTGTGTATATATATATATATATATATCCAGCTTACGAACGAGTTGGGTTCCAGACGGCCGTTCGTTAGATAAATTTGTTTGTAAGTTGTTACAGGGCATTCTTTAGAGGGGAACGTATGTTTAAGCCTTGTATAAGTAACTTATACGAGTTTGTAATGTATACAATCTCTCTCTCTCTCTCTCTGAGTTATTACATAACTGACAGCGTGGTGTAATGATGCTCTTGAGCTCAGTGTAATTGAAAGCATATTCTCTCTCTCTCTCTCTCTCTCACACACACACACACACACACACACACACACACACACACACACACACACACAGGCGACACTGAACAATTGAACTGATCAGCTTCTGGTTGTCCTTGAAAGGAGCACTGGAGAACTATAATCGAACTTCGACATGAAGATAATCTGATTTATTTATTTATTTACCCGAAGTGTGTGTAATGCTTCCTAGATAATTCTGTTTGATTGGTGGATTATCTGTGAATCATTTCCCAATATGATTCAGAGTTTCTGTCTCATTCAGCCCTACGTTGACCTGACTTGACTCAACCTGCTGCCCGCGCGCCTGAAGCTTTAAATATTTATGGAGTTAAATCATGACCATCACAAATCATTGTTAATGACACCATTCTTCCCGACCGACTTCCCGACTGACACCGCAATAAACATCATCCTGCTCATCAAAACCACTCAGCATCGCTAAGGCACACCATTTAAACCACCGGTCCCGGTCCCCGGTCCCAGATAATGAAGTTATCTGTGTAGGATCTGGAGGTGTGCAGCGGCCATGCGTGCACTTCAGGCTGCGTGTCGCTGGAATGATGTAAGACATGCTGACCTTTGAGAGCAGCGCGCGGACATTACTGGCTCACAGTTGGAAAGTTCATACTAGTGGGGGATATGAAATTAAACACTCAGAAAACTTTTAACCTCTCTCTCTCTCTCTCTCTCTCTCTCTCTCTACCCCGTCTCTCTCCATAACTATCACATTTTCAATATCATTATGTCCCATGTTAAAACTCTTGTTTCCTCTCAAGCACAGCACAGCGGATCTGATCAGATTTACAGAGAGTTTCACTCTTATCCAGTTCATTATAATACTGGAGTCAATTTGTTTCTTCTTTGAAAAGTTTGGCAGGAGCTCAGAAATGTATCAGTTCTGCTTCTCTTCCAGGACCTCTGGTGTGAACCATGTCCCTCTGCCGGAGTCTAGTATTAAGTGTACCTCAGGATAATGTTTAATAATATTTCATACTTATATTTATGATGATGAGTTAAACATTGGAATGCTTAGCTACAATCAGAGTTTGATGGACCTACTCTTTGAGCCTTCTGATGATTGTTTCTCCTAAATAGAATTCCAAGCAACTTGAAACTGTGACATAGTTGTGAGAATCCACTGAATAAGTGGGCTGACTCACTTCTTGTGTGCGATCCCTCAGTGTCATCAGCAAGTAGCTCAGAGTCATCAGTGTTTCGCCCCTGAACCTGGACACTTCACCTGAGTGAGACAGTGAAGGCCGGTTGTGAAAAACTAGCCCTCACTCACAGAAGGACGCCAGTTATTGTTTTGCTTCAACCATAGCCATATGGAACAACTCTCAGCTACTGTGCCAATCTCCTTGATAGCTTGCTTCACCTGATTTGGAAGCATGCCTAATTTATGCAGGAAATAACATACTGATGAAAATGGGAACCCTCTACATCCGACCTCCACAGGGAAAAGAACTGCATGCCATCTTTTTAACTGTGCCTCATTGATTAAATCTTGGTATTTTCTTTCTTTAGTTGATGGTAGAGGTGTGACGATTCAGTTACGAGACAATTCGATTCAAATCCCGATTTTTGCCTCTCGATTCAATTCAATTCAATTCAATTCATATGTGGATTCTAGTTTCATTTTCGTCATGTGCAAAACCTCAATAGCACGAGGAAATCGTAGTCACTGTTTCAGAAGCCCGATGATTCCCGGTGAAGTGGAATCAGGTGTGTATGCTTCGCACTCCACCCATGTGTCACAGTCACACGCCTCTCTAGCATGCATAGAGAGAGAGAGAGAGAGAGAGAGTTAGAGCCACCAAAACCAGAGTCTCTCACAACACAGACCATAACATAGTGTACTGCATTGAATAAATTTTTCACATAATTTAAGGATCTATGGTATGAGTTACGGTACTGTTAATTTCTGTTCAAAAGTTTACAGAACGGACTAAGACATTTACATTATTTGTAATGGGAAAAGCGAATTTGGAATTCGACCAAATCGGAATTCGAGCAGCCGTCTGGAACGAATTATGGTCAAGTAACGAGGCTCTACTGTGTACAGTCGGCCCCCTACTTACGAAATTAATCTGTTCCAGTGCCTTTTCGTAACGAGGCGGTTTCGTAAGTAGAGGCGCATTTTACATGTAAAACGCCTGATTCGTTCCAAGGTTCCCGAGACTACCCCATAAACCCTTTAAAAATGATAAAATTATAACAATTCTGTATGAAATATGCATGAAATATGTGTTAAAAGTAAAAGAAAATTAATTATTAAACCATTTAAACATTTTATTAACATATTAAACCATTTTATTAATATATTTATTAATTAAACAATTATCAAATATTTTTATTAACACACATACAAACACACACACAACACTGTCTCTCTCGCTCTCTCTCTCTCTCGCTCTCTCTCTCTCTCTCTCTCTATCTCACACACACACACACAACATGCAGCTGACGGAACAATTCTATTTAAATGTTTAAATGGACAGGATATTGTATTTAAAGCAGAATTACAGTACCTGTTTGAAAGATCAGCTGTCCTGATTTAATATTAACTTGCTTCCTTGCGAGATCGGAGGTCTTGTTTCATGGAGCACTCTGCTCATGCTTCAATATCGTGCCGAAATACTTGCCTCTGTCACTGTATTTCCGCTTTAAGGTCTCCTTCTGCTTCAATATCGTTCCAATTGTAGAGGGGTTTTGGCGATAACGAAATATAATGCTGCAATGATCTCAAAACAAGCCAACAGTCCTCTTCGACTCTCCTCACGCGTGTGGCAGACAAAAGGTGTGGGTACAGTAATGGGTACAGGTCAGCTACCTCCTGGCCAATGGGAGGCCAGTAGGGAGGGATGTTGGGAGACAACCAATGAGAGAGCAACTCGCGCATTGTGTGAAATTTTGATTGGCACGTTTGAATTTTGAATGGCATGTTTGGCGTTTTTAGTAAGAGGGGGTTGTTTTCGTATACAGAGGACAAAAACTTAGGAAAATGTTTTTTGTAACCCGGAGATTTCGTAGGGGGTTTCGTAAGTAGGGGGCCGACTGTACATACGATTGTACACTACTTTTCAACAATACTGCAATCATATTTCTTGCATATCAGTCATTGTACAATTAATGATAGTTTGACTTTTAAGTCCACAATTATATTTTGCAGTATGAAGAAATTATTTCCCCACTGCTCCTCAAGGATGGAAGGAAGTTGAAGAGGCCTTTGAGACCTGTTTGAACTTCCTCCATCGCATTGGTGCCATTGATGGGAAATGTGTCCCTGTGAAAATTTCCCAAAAGTAGTTCATATGACTACAACTACAAGGGTTTCTTCTCAAGTATATATTTTGCTGTTGTAGATGCAGACTACAATTTCATCTATGTTAATATTTGGGCCAATGGTGCAAAATCAGATGTTGTAGTATTTAATCACACAGAACTGAAGAGGTGATTCAAAAACAATGAAATGGGACTTCACTTCTTTGTAGCAGATAATGCCTTTGCCCTCATGACGTGGTTCATGAAACCCCTACCAATGTGAAACATGACCATCAACAAATGGTTTACAATAACGCAATATATCTTGCCTATAGAATTGTTGAAAATGCTTTTGGAATTTTAGCTAATAGATTGCTCACAACTTTTCAATTTAGCCCAGAAAGAGTTACAACAATTATTATGGCTTGCTGTATCTTACATGACATCCTCAGCTCCAGAAATTAAGACCATTTCCACAAAGGAGCTTGAGAGGATAAACCTGAAACTATTGCACATGCAGGGACTCTGGCTGACTTAGTTGAACCAAAAAGAAGAGGAAAGAGGAATCCAACACACCAAGCAAAAACTATCGAAACTACCTGAATGATCATGTAAATTCTGAAGCAGGCTGAGTGCCCTTGCAAGATCAAATGATTTAATGTTTTGGACAGTTACATTTCATGGATGTTAGCATTCCAAATATTATTAGAGATTTCACATTTTTGTAAAAATGATATTACACTATATTATATTCCATAGCTAAAGGAGAGCTCTTTAGAGTCGTAATCCATTGCTTTTTTTTAAAATGTATCATCATCTTCTTACTCTGCTTAATCTGGGGTCAGGTCATTGGGGCAGCAACCTAACCAGTGAGGTCCAGATGTCCCACTCCCCAGCCACTTCCTACATCTCTTCTGGGGGGGACACTGAGGTATTTCAGACCAGTCGAGAGACATAATCCTGCCACTATGTTCTAGGTAAATCCCGGGGTCTCTTCCCAGTTAGACATGCCCGAAACACTACACCAGGAAGGTGTTCAGGACACATTCTAACCAGATGCCTGAGCCACCTCAACTGCCTCCTCTCAATGGAGGAGGAGGAGCATTTTGACTCTGAGCTCCTCCTGGATGGCTGAGCTTCTCACCCTATCTCTGAGGGAGCGCCCTGCCACCTGGTGAAGGAAGCTCATTTCTGCCGCTTGTATCTGTGATCTTTTTCTTTCAGTCACTACCCAAATCTTGTGACCATAGGTGAGGGTTGAAACATAGATCGACTGGTAAATTGAGAGCTTTGCTTTGCGGCTCAGCTCCCTCTTCACCATGGCGAAGTGGTACAAGCTCCACTTTACAGCAGAGGCTACAGCAATCCAGCTGTCGATCTCACACTCCATCCTCACTTGTAAACAAGAGCCCAAGATACTTGAACTCTTGCATTTGGGGCATGACCTCATTCCAGACCCAAAAGGTTCATTTCACCCTTTTATGGCTGAGAACCATGGCCTTGGAGGTGCTGATTCTCATCCCAGTCGCTTTGCACTTGACTGTGAATTGTTCCACTGAGATGAATTGATGAAGGCAAAAGGACAACATCATTCCCAAAAAGCAGAGGCGAGATCAAATGGCCATCCAACCAGAATCCCTCAACATCCTGCCTGTGCCTAGCTATTCTGTACATAAAAATTATGAAGAGAGTTGGGGGCAAAGGACATACTTGATGGACTCCAACTCTAATCGGATACAAATTGAACCTGTTGTTACCAATGTGGACCAAGCTCTGGCTCCAGTGATACAGAGGCCGAATTGCCCATAGCAATGAGTCCTGGTGAAGTCCTTTGAAGTCTCCCAGGACAATGAAGGAGTCCCCCATGGGAGCATTCTCCAACACACCGCCTAAAGAAGGGTGGTTACTCCGAGCTGTCATTTGGTGCATTAGCACAAACAGTCAGGAACCATTCCCCCACTTGAAGGTGGAGGGAAGCTACCCTTTTGACAACCAGGGAGAACTGTAACATGCAGGTACTGAGACAAGGTGCAACAAGGATGGCCACACCAGCTTGCTGCCACTCCCCATGAGCAACTCCAGACTGGAATAAGGTCGAGCGTCTCTCCAGATGGGTGGTTCAAGCTATGCATTGAGGTGAGTCTGACTATATCTAGTCGGTATCTTCACCTTACACACTAGCTCAGACTCCTTCCCTGCCAGAGAGGCGACAGTCCATGTCCTAAGAGTCAAGTCAGTAGCCAAGGATCATTCCAACAGAAATCATGCCTTTGGCTGCCACCCAACTCACACTGCATAAGACCCCTATAGCCCCTCCCAATCAAGTTGTGGGTCCATGGTAGGGTGGACCCATGTCTCCTTTTCGGGCTAGGACCAGCCAGGCTTCTTAGACAGAAGACTGACCACCAAGCACTCACCTTTGAACTCCTCCTCCAGGCCTGGCTCCGGAGAGGGGTGACCTGTGTCCGAGGAAGGGAATATCCTTTTAAGTTTGTCCATCTGGACCTTAACCTAGGATCTGTTTGCCTTTGGTGACTCTACCAGGGGCATAATGCACCCGACAACGTAGCTCCTGGGATCATTAGGACACACAAACCCCTCCATCACAACAAGGTGATGATTGAAGGAGGGGGCTTTTTTAATGTAATTGTCCTATTAAAAGGTCATACATATGTGATAAGTTTAAATCAAACTTGAAATGTCTTATCACTTTTCATTCAGAGTTGGATATGTGACAGCAAAATATAAATAAACTTCCTGCAAGTTTAGTGAATGTGATTTGCAAAAATATATAAAAAAATAACTTCCTTTGTTGAAGCTCATGAATATTCTGAACTGTCTTGTTTTCTGTCTTGATTTGCCCTGTGTCCACAATATTAACGTCTGGTCCTCCTTGTATTTGGTTTTCATCATCTCCTCCTTCCATGACATCTGAATGTGATTCCTCATTGAGTAGTTCGGCCTCATTCTGATTTTCCTGTTCATTGTCCATCTCGTCTGTGTCTGTCTCGACTGAAACTTTTGGGTGCAAGGAGGTATCCTTATTGAGTGAGAGTGGTTCATTTGAAATATCCGAGTTTGTTGTCTGGTTTTGACATTTGATTGGTCTTGATTGTCATAAATCTTAATGAATGTCTCCGTTTCGATTGAAGGTTGTCCTGGCATGGGTTCATACTCCTCCTCTGATTCTGACAGATCTGTGTCCTGTGGTTCAGAAGGACTTTGTCGAGTTTTGCGTCTACGTGGAGGTTTTGGTCTTGTCTCAACTTCATCCTTAATGTCTGAGAGGTCACCACACGCAAGTAAAAGGTCTCGGTGAAGAGTTCTACTTGGACCATCACCTCTCTCTGGTCGAACCACATACACAGGAACATTTTCCATTTTCTTGACAACACGGTACACCATGCGTTCCCATTTGTCGGCAAGTTTATGTTTATTGCACAAACGGACATTTTTGACTAAAACTCTATCTCCTGCTTCAAGAGTGGATTCTCTGACTTTCTTATCAAATCTGCTCTTATTGCGCTCTGCAACTTTTTTGGAGTTTTCAAGGGCAATTTGATAACTTTCTTCGAGTTTAGCCTTTAGACTGCGCACATACTGAGAATGGGATGCAGGTGAGTCCCCTGTAACGGGCAACCCAAAGGCAAGGTCAACTGGTAGCTTAGGCTTACGGCCAAACATCAACTCATAAGGACTAAACCCAGTAACCTCACTCTTTGAACAGTTGTAGGCGTGTGTGAGAGGCTTGACAAAATCACGCCAATGAACTTTTGGTCATCCTTCAGAGTACCTAACATACTAAGGAGGGTGCGATTGAATCGCTCTACGGGGTTACCCCTCGGGTGATAAGGACTGGTTCTCACTTTTTTGATGCCAGTAATAGCACACAGTTCCTTAATCACATGTGACTCAAAATCCCTCCCCTGGTCACTATGGAGGCGTTCAGGGAACCCGTAGTGAACCAAAAAGTTTTCCCAGAGATTTTTAGCCACAGTGGTTGCCTTTTGATCACGAGTGGGCAAGGCCACCGCATATTTCGTAAAATGATCTTTGATGACTAACACGTCCTTGGTACTCTTACTATCGGGCTCAATCGAAAGAAAGTCCATGCAGACCAATTCCATTGGTCGCGTGGTTTTAATGTTAACTAAAGGCGCGGCCTTTTCAGGCAAGGACTTTCTTCGAACACAACGACCACAGTTCTTTATTTTGGTCTCAATGTCATGACCCATCTTAGGCCAATAAAATCTTGCCCTTACTAGTTCATGGGTCCTCTCCCACCCCATATGACCCATGTCATCGTGGAGTAACTTAAGAACAGTGGGTCTAAGTGAGACAGGGAGTACAAGCTGGTAAGTTGTATCTGGGTCACATTGTCGCCTCCTGAACAAAAGGTCATCCCTCATTTCAAGATGTTTCCATTCTCGGAGCATCAGTTTTATTTCAAATGTTTCTCTGTTGTCATGTGGAACATCTGCTCCAGCTTCAAGTAACTGAATGACATGATTGATGCTTGGGTCAGATCTTTGTTGTTCTTTAAGCTCATGAGCAGAAAACGAGGGAACAGTTACTTGACCAGATGTTTCAGCATCACTGTATACATCAGGAATTGCATCAGCATTCATAGCCAAGGATTCAACAAGAATGACATGAGGTGAATCTTTGGTTTCCTCATTGAGAAAATGCTTGTGACATACTGCTGCAATAGTATCAGGACATAAATCACTACATCGAGGAGGGTATCCGAGAAGATGTGAGGTGAGTTGTTGTATTCGGTTCTCCTCTTCCAATGTCACATAATCCGCAGCTAGTGTTTGGTGGGGCCTTCGTGATAGGCCATCTGCATCCTGGTTAGCCTTTCCAGCTCTGTATTTGATTCGGAAGTTGAAGGTGGATAGCGCTGCTAACCAGCGATAGCTAGCTGCATCAAGCTTTGCAGTGGTCAGAATGTATGTAAGCGGATTATTATCCGTTACAACTGTGAATTCATTACCATAAAGGTAATCATGAAACTTTTCTACAATGGACCATTTCAGAGCTAGAAATTCTAGCTTATGAGCTGGATATCTGGTTTCGCTTGGTGTCAGCCCTCTACTGGCATAGGCTATGATGCGCATTTTACCACCTTGCTCTTGATAAAGAGCGGCACCTAGGCCTGTAGAGCTGGCGTCGGTATGCAGAACATATTGGAGCTTTGGATCTGCAAAGCCCAATACAGGAGAAGATGTTAATTTCTCCTTAATGCATTCAAAGGCTGACTGACAGACAGATGTCCACCTCTCGGCAAAAGGTTTTCGAGGGTTGAAATACTTAGAAGTGTCGGTTCGTTTCTGGACTTTTCTATAAGGTGGGTAGCCACATGTAAGGTCGTTTAAGGGCCGAACTATCTTTGAATAATCTTTAACAAATCGGCGATAGTAGCCGGTGAACCCTAAAAACGACTTGAGCTGCTTCAAGTTTTGTGGCACTGGCCAGGTCTTAATGGCTGCTACTTTTTCAGGATCTGTTTCTACGCCAGTTCTTGAAACAATATGGCTTAAATATTTAACCGATGTCTGAAAAAAGCGACATTTCTGGGGGGACAACTTTAAGCCATATTCACGAAGACGGTCCAAAACATGCTTTAGCCTCTGTTCGTGTTGCTCTAGGGAGTCTGAGAAAACAATCAAATCATCTAGGAAGACGAGCACCTCCTTAAGATTAATGTCTCCCATGCACCTCTCCATTAACCTCTGAAAGGTGCTGGGAGCATTTGTGATTCCCTGAGGCATTCGATTGAACTCATAAAACCCTCGGGGGCATACAAACACTGTTTTGGCCTTATCTTCCTCCTCCATCTCTATCTGGTAGTAGCCCGACTTTAAGTCCATGACGGAGAACCAGTTTGACCCAGATAGAGCGGAGAAGGTCTCTTCAAGATTTGGTAACGCGTGGCGTCTTTAACCGCTTGTACGTTAACCTTACGGTAGTCCACACAGAAACGCACCTCACCCGTCTTTTTCTTAACTACAACAATGGGGACGAAAGGGGATTCTGATGGTCTTATTACCCCGGCATCGAGAAGCATTTTGAGGTGTTTCCTAACAGCTTCGTAGTCATTTGGGTGAATAGGCCTCGATCTCTGTTTTATGGGTGTTTCGTCTTTAAGCTTGATTTTATGCTTAACTCTAGTGGCATGGCCAAAGTCAAGATCGTGGCATGCGAAGACATCACTGTAAGCACTCAGACTCTGTGTGATGCGACTTTTCCACTCCTCAGGCAGAGGTGAATTTTCAAAATCAAAAGTCAACTGGTCCTTCGGTGATGAGGAGTCTGCAGACAAGCGACAACAACCTGCTGAGTTGGTATTGGACAGGTTTTGAGTTTCCAAAACTTGGTCTGCAACATGCAGTTCAGCAAGGACACAGTTGCCAGGAAGCATAATGTCATGATCGGTTTCATTTCTTATCCAAACAGGGTGCTTGTAAAAACTTTGACTTGGCACTGTAACAAGACAGCAGTCAACAAAGATTCCACCTGGAAATTCTGAGGACATTGGCTGCTCGACTACTGCCCATTTGTCTGTGAGTGGTGAACTTAAGTGGGCGTAGCTTTCAAGACAGACCTTCTCGTGAGCTGGAATAACATAAGGTGTGTTGCCCCTCAGTGTCATTAGCCCAAGCTTCCCTGTGCTCTTTGTTTCGTATCTGTGCTCGAGGATTTTTAAAATCTGACTATAGCCATAGACAGCTGGTAGAATGGGAGTGTCTCGACAATGTTCCTCATATAAAACATCGAGGGCATTTGTACCAATTAACACTGGCAAGTCTGTGCTGGAGCGCAAATCAGGTACTATTAGACCTAATGTAGAAATTTGAGGCTCAGACTCAACAAACTCTTTTGGAAAACCAACTGGAACTTCTATATAGCCTAGATAAGGTACCGCCTGACCGTTTGCACCCTCAACATCTAGGTCACTGATCGGCTGGATTGGAAAATCAACCAGGTGTCTCTGGTAAAAGGAGTGTGAAATAGTCGTAACTTGCGACCCTGAATCTAATAGAGAATTGCAGCTAACACCAGCTATGTTTATATTAGCAGTGCATGTCTTACCTATTAAGCCCTTGGGAAAGCTAGAATGGTGTTTACTCGTTAGCGTACAACTCTGTTTTGGCTGGGGTTTCTGAATGGGACTTGTGTCGCTACTAGTTCCAGTTTGTCCCTCAACTGAAACAGGAACTAGTTTAAATCAGTGTTACATTGGTCCTCCCAAGCCTTTTGTTTTGACCTAAGCTCTTTGCGCTTAGCTTCAACAGCTTTGGGGTTTGGGTCACTGTCACAAGAGGGGGCTATATGGCCATCCTCGCCACAGTTAAAGCAGAACCATGGGCGAGGCTTTTTGTTACCTTTTCCAAAGCTTTCACTTTTCGGCGGTGAGTTCTGTGTTTGTGTCTCTTTCCGCTGTTGTTTCTTTGCAACTTTGGGAGACTTTGTCTGAGGTTTCTTTTCAACTGTCTTTTCCATGGACGCTTTTAAGGAAGTTAACTGTTCTTGCAGTTGAGCAATTTGTTTCTGCAGTTTCTTGGTAGACGTTTTACTAGAATTGTCTGCAGCAGCAGCTTGAAACTCAGTGTCTGCATAAACATTTAAAGGGTTGGACTGTACCTTTACTTTTGAAAGTCCTAAGTGCTGCTTCATGCGAGTGGACTTAGCCGCTTGTTTATCCTCCTCTGTTCGCAGCAACAAAAGAAGTTCAGAAAAGAGAGGTGGGCTGGATTTCTTTTGTTCTAGACGGAGGCTGGCAATTAGGTTATCATCCCAGGACCCCCTACAGAACTGTTTTAAAAGCTGTCGATCAAAATCACTGACTGTAACGCCTCCCCCTTTAGCAACTTTACTTAATGTAGTCTGGAGCCGGTGCAAGTATGTTGAAGGTTTTTCTCCGGCATTTTGGTTTGTGCTCAAAAATTTCACAAACAGCTCATCAGTATCATCTACATTCCCGTATGCAGAATCGAGCAAGCTCAGAAAGTCTTTGGGGCTGGACAAGGGACCCAAATGTTTGACAATATTGGCGGCTGGTGGTAAGAGACTTTCAATAATTTTTCTTACTACCCGTCTTTCAGAAACAGAAGAGTCGGCAAGATAAAACTCAACATGACTGCGCCAAGTGTCATAATCTACTTCCGTATTAGGGCACGGAAATTTTCCAGAGAACGACCTGAACTTGGGAGAGTTCGGATAAGTTTGGGACGTGTCAGCACTTTTGACAATGTGCTCGACAATCACCCTCTGGACTTCAGGGGTGCTCAAGTGTTCGGGATTTAAAATAGGAGTTGGTCTGCTGTTGATTGGAGAACTGGGAATATCAGAGTTTGAGGTAGTTGTGAGAGTTTCCCTATTTGTTTGTGTCACAACAGAATCACCTGTTAAACTTTCAGTTACTGGAGTCGCGTCAGTGGAAGCTATACTTTCACTTCCAGCAGCAGAGGCCTGAAGTTTGTTAGGTTCACCAAGCAACAATTTCTCATAATCTATTCCGCTTGCTTTGGCAATTCCCTTTAAATCAAAGAGAAAAGACTTGGTCAGATCAGCTGTTAACGTATCACTATAAAGTGGGGATAAGAGCTGAATTTTGTGAACAACCTTTGGGTCAGATGTTGCTCTTTGACATGGTAGTTCAGCCTGAATTGACTCAATGGCAGTGCCATACTCAAACTCAACTACGGCTGTATTTTTAAAGTCAGGGTCAGAACTAGTAAGTTTCACTGTTCGTGTAATAGAACCATACTTTTCTACCACCTGGCACTCAATTCTCACCAGTGGCTCCTCGCAGTTGTTTGAATGCAACAACGGCCATACCCTGGGCAACGACTTCCACTGGCTGGCTAAACCTGGGGAGGGTAGCCGACAGGTCTCAAACCTTCAGTGAGCTAGGTCTTATCTACCTACACATGCGAAGACTCAATCTGGCGGACTGCGTTAAGAAAACCATCAGACTGGTTCAAAATGTAGGAAGTGGACCCAACAAAGCATCGTGGAGTGTGAGCACAGTGAGACACTTAGGACACTGCTGGCCATCCACTGCATCCCGACCTATCTCCAGTCATCTCGACTTTGTCCTGCCACTGGGTCCAGATAGGATGGGACGAGAGAGTGAGGCTAATGACCTGTACAACTCTCCCTCACTCAAATCTATTTCACGCAGAAGTCATGACTTCATCTCTGATCACTTCATCATCTCTCTCATCTTTTCTTCTTCAAGTCCTGTGGTGAGGGAGGTGTGCCAAAGTGACAGGTGTGGATATGCTGGCAGTCATAGTCACAAATCCACACGCAGGCGATTCAGGTCATAGGGTTGCTTTCCAGTGACAAAGCAGTGCTGGAATTCAGCAGCTGCCTGAGTGATGAAGCGGCCCTCTTCAGGAATGCAGCCCCCCCAGTCTAGGGAAGGAACTACAAAGTAGCCTCAAACCTTGCCTGCTTCACCTCATCCCTGGCCAGCAAGCCGCGGCTGGTGGGGATCCCATCACAGCGGTAAGAAGACAATAAAGAAACCTTCAAAGGCAACCCCACTCATCATTGGCACATTCCATGCAGTTGTCAATTGTCAATTGTCCGAGATCCATGCAGGCTACACATTCTTCTGGATAAGATGCAGCAAGAAAGAGCACTATGAGGCGGGTGTTGGGTTCGCCATCAAGTCCAACCTGGTCAAGAAGTTGGCTGTACCCCCCCCCCCCCCAAAGTGTATTGAGCAGTGTTCTTACCTTCTCTGCTATATGCATGTGAAACCTGGACGGTATACAGTCGTCACGCCAAACTGCTGAACTCATTCCACATCTGAAGCGTGAGGAAGCTGTTGCACATTAAATTACAGGACAAAGTACCTGACACTGAAGTCCTTCAGAGGGCTGACATGGAGAGTGTTCACACCATATTGAAGCGGGCCCAACTCAGGTGGGCTCGACATAGTATGGACGACGATTGCCTTCCAAAACAACTGCTCTATGGTGAGCTGTATGAGGGCAAACATTCACAGGGCGCAGTCAAGAAATGCTTCAAGGACACCCTGAAAGCCACCATAAAGTTGTGCAGCATCAACCCTGACTCCTGAGATTCAGTTGCACTTGACTGTACTGCCTGGTGCACGGTGACCTCTCATGGTGTGTCAAGCAGCAGCAGCAGAAACGTCAGCAGTGACAGAGCAGAGCCAGCGTCAGATCTCAACCTGGCTCACCCAGTGTCATCACATGCCACCACTGCAACAGACAGTTTCGAGCGAGGATTGGACTTTTTAGCCATCTTTGCACTCACAACCCCCAGTGATTTTGAAGTCTTGGCCGTCTTCGCCAGCGAAACACAAACATCATTAGTTCTCAGTTCTTAATGTTTATTGTGTTTCTCTTCGTCACCAGTCGTTACCGTGTTTACCTCCTGCTTGAGTACTTCCCCTTTGACTAATAAATTGGCGCTGTGTCATCTCACACTGTTTACTGCATTTCTGGGTCCGGCTGAAAGTTCAATACATCATACACGGCGACATTGAGAGGGCCTTGAAACAAATGTGTGAGACCATAAATGCCTTGAAAAGGGACAAAAAAGGTGGGCAAACTTGGGGGTGAGGATGGCTTTATACTTTGTCCAAGCAATGGGATCCATACCTGTCAATGATAATTCCTATTTTTGGTTAATAAACAAGATCCAGGTGGACATAGGAAAGAAAAATCCTAACATCTTCTGTCTACTACCTGAGCATGCTTCAAGTTGCGTAGGAGCAAGACTATTTAGTATATGCATCAGCAAGAGCCATACCTTTAGTTTGCGTAATATTATTTGAATCCAGCAGATGTTAGAAACTCTAATTTGCCAAATGACACCAACATCATGAATTTTGATGTACCAAAAGATTACCTGGAACCAGTGTAGGTATTTGCAACCACTCTTGAAGATAGCATGCATGCTCTAGTTGAGGTTATTACTTCAGCAGCTTGAGCAGAAAAATGGTCTGGAAGATGACCGTGATCACATGATCCTTTTGTTGCCTTGAATGACAAAATAAACCATCAATAAACTTTTCCAATTCTGCATTTTCTATGGGTGTTTCTGTTACTTTACTCATAGGTGTGTATGTAAGCATCGAACAATTGTGAGCCATTTCTCCTTTATCCTCGAACACAACTTCAATCATTACAGACATCATAAATGAGGATGGGTTTGTGGCTGATGCATGCTGTAAAAACAAGCTGTCCAAAAGTTTCAGTAGACAATGACGGAACTGTTTTAGGGTTGTAGGCAGGCTGAGAAGGAACATAATTGCAAATATCATTTCTTCTATCATCTTGCAAATTCTTCCTACATGCGTTTGATTTCAATAGTTGGTTACAACAGTTTGGTTTCATGCCAAGAAAGAGCACCACAGATGCAATGTTTGCTTTGAGGATGTTAACAGAGAAGTACAGAGAAGGTCAGAGGGAACTGCATTGTGCCTTTGTGGATCTGGAAAAAGCATATGACAGGGTGCCAAGAGAAGAACTGTGGTATCGCATGAGGAAGTCTGGAGTGGCAGAGAAGTATGTTAGAGTGGTGCAGGAGATGTATGAGAGATGTAAGACAGTGGTGAGGTGTGCTGTCGGTGTGACCGACGAATTCAAGGTGGAGGTGGGACTGCATCAAGGGTCAGCTCTGAGCCCCTTCCTGTTTGCTATGGTGATGGACAGGCTGACAGACGAGGTGAGACAAGAATCTCCATGGACTATGATGTTTGCAGATGACATTGGGATCTGTAGTGAGAGCAGAGAACAAGTGGAGGAAAATCTAGAGGGGTGGAGGTATGCCCTGAAAAGGAGAGGAATGAAGGTTAGACTCAGAAAATCAGAATACATGTGTGTGAATGAGAAGGACCTAGGAGGAACGGTGATGTTACAGGGAGCAGAGATAACGAAGGTGGAGGATTTTAAGCACTTAGGCTCATCAATCCAGAGCAATGGAGTGTGGAAAAGAGGTGAAGAAGCGTGTGCAGGCAGGCTGGAATGGTTGAAGAAAAGTGTCCGGTGTGATGTACAATAGGAGAGTGTCAGCAAGAATGAAGGGAAAAGTGTACAAGACAGTGGTTCAGCCAGCGATGTTGTATGGCTTAGAAACAGTGGCGCTGAAGAAAAGGCAGGAGGCAGAGCTGGAGGTAGCGGAGATGAAAATGTTGAGGTTCTCTCTGGGAGTTACGAGGATGGATAGGATCAGAAAGTAGTATATCAGAGGGACAGCCCATGTAAGATGTTTTGGAGACAAAGTCAGAGAGGCTATATTGAGATGGTTTGGAAGTGTACAGAGGAGGGATAGTGAGTATATTGTCAGTAGGATGCTGAGGCTGGAACTTCCAGGCAGAAGGCCTCGAGGAAGACCAAAGAAGAGATTTATGGATGTGGTGAAGGAAGACATGAAGGTCGTTGGACTCAGAAAAGAAGTTGCAGAGGACAGGGTGAGATGGAGGCGGATGATTTGCTGTGGCGACCCCAAAAGGGAGCAGCCAAAAGTAAAAGAAGAAGAAAGAAGATGCGTTATCCCAGTTTTCTACAGTTGCATTTGCCTTTCCTTTTAGGCCACTCTTTTTGCTTGCTGTGCTCATTGCAGCTGCTGCTACTCTTACTTTTGCCTTCACATCAGCATCTCTTTCTCATGTCACTAATCTGTCTAAGTTACTTCTTAAGGTCCTGTTAGACCAAGTCAGATCTGGGAATGGCAATGCTTTTTTTGTACTTGGCCACAAGATCAAGTATGACTAGATGCGGACGAGGGTCTACTCGGGATAATCTAGAACACTTTCAGGATAGCAACTATACCACTGTTGGTTACAGCTGACTGGCAAAACTTTTCAGTGTATTCAGTCACAGTTTCTTTTTTCTTTTGCACACAGTTATTGATTATCGACCAATCTATATTGCGGCCCATGATATTCTTTAGAATTTTCACAACATAGTTAAAATTTCCTTTCCTAGCATGTAGTTCAGAAGTAAAAGCAGACTCAAAACTGTTGAATTCAAATTCAGTTAGAATTTGTGACATCAGCTGTATGACTTCTACTAACAACATGTAGAGACACATTTTGCCTGATAAATTCAGAAACATTTCTGCATGCTGAGGGTAAGCTCTGGGATAGTTTTTCTATATCATTAGGTCCGAGTGCTTTGGAAACAGTTTGTACTTGGACAACAGAAGAGTCAACACTTAACACTTTCAATTTTTTTTTTTAGTTCCCTGAGATCTCTTCTTTATGCCATTTACCATCAGTGCATTTACAGGCACATCAGCTTGGATGGCTGCCTTTATTTCAAACAAAGCTTGCCAAGCAGGATAATCATTATCATACCAACTAACTTCTTCCTCATTTTTTTTTTTTTTTGCTGAAGCTTTGCTGCAGTTCAAATTTTCTAGTAAAAGAGGAGAATCTAGCATGGACCTCTATCTCTGAGTTACACTGAGACTGTTGTGCAGCTAGTGCTAAACCAAATTTTATGTTACAGCAGATAATACTAATGCACAGAAACTGAATGTATACAGTGGTACCTCATCTTATGATAGTCCCGGCAAATGAAAAATCCAGGTTATGAAAAACATTTTCCAAAATTTTTTGTCTCTGTATACGAAACAAGTTCTCCTTACAAAACGCACCAAACGCGCCACTCAAACATTGAAATGAGCCATTCAAACATTCAAACAATGCACGAGCTGCTCTCCCATTGACTATCTTCCAACATCCCGCCCCGCTGGCCTCCCATTGGCTAGGAGGGATAGCGCAGCTCCTTCCCATGGGCTATCTCCAAACATCCCACCCCGCTGGCCTCCCGTTGGCTAGGAGGGATGACACAGCTCCCTCCCATTGGCTATTATGGAGCACCCGTATTGCTTTTCGTGTAAAGGACAGAGTTACAAGTGTGCTTATTGCAACTTTCTTTTGGCTCAGGCTTTTAACCTTGCATAAACATTTGTAAGATTATAACTCTGCTCAGAAGACATGGTCAACACATGCTCACACACACACATGCATGCACACACACACACACACACACACACACACACACACACACACACACACACACACACACACACACACACACATACATGCGCACGCGTGCGTGTGATTCCCAGTGCGACTGAAAAGAAGAAGCGGTCTTGTGGCATGTGGTTGAGTGATATCGCAAAGGAATATGGCCAAACCCGGCTACCATCGATATGATGTTGAAGCAGAAGGAGGCCTTAAAAGGTATGCTTTTATAAATTTTCAAGGGTTTAGGGGGTAGTTTTTGGAGCCTTGGAACAAATCACACATTTTGCATGTAAAGTGCGGGTTCCAAAAAAGGCTCTGAAACGGATTAATTTCATAGGGCGAGGTACCACTATACACTGAAAAATGTTTAAACAATAATTTTATCATTTTACACATCCTATTGTTACATTACTCTCAAAGCAGGATCAAAAAGAATTTTTGGCTTGAGATAAGATTTTAGACAACAAATATTTGCATTGTAACAAGAACAGCAGCAGTAGCATTACAGGGAGAGTCCTCTGGAACAGTGGAAGGATCTGTAAGTTTTGTTTGATGTCATGACAAGCAACGTCCTCCCCAGTAATGTTGATCTCATGCAAGATAAAGAATCAGATCAAATCTGTGAGGACATTTCAGAACACATAACCATATCACCTGGTCAGGAATACGGGAGCAAAGAGCAACCAAAAATACTCGGCTTCCTGGCATACCACATTTTGGCTCATGTAGACCTTAGCCTTCAAATGCTGTAAGAAAACACACATAAACTGTTAATTGAGGCCCAACAGGACCTAATTCAGGAACAAACCAGCATTGAACATTTACAGTAGTTGCCTCCCAAAGGGAAAATTCACCTGATGATACAAGGAAAAATCCACCCAATGCCACAGACAGTAACAATGTAACGGAAAGAGAATGAGCGGCTTTGATGAGTCCTGGATGAGCTTAAAGCTGCTGTCAAAGAAAGGGACCAACAAGCATATGCCACCAGAGATGATCTTGAGACTCTACTCGACTGGGCTGAGGTACTGCAAGCCAAAGACATCATTGAAAGACAAGAATGAGAACATGACAGCAGAACTAGAGACTAAACATCCAGTTAGACAACTAGAAAACCACTTTGGGGAAATGCAATGACAAGTGTGGCAACAAAATCAGGGACTGGACTGAACTCCATAAACACCTTGGTGAGGCCGAAAGCCATCACCAAGCTGATGTGTTTGAAACTGACTTTTTAAACTGAGAGTTGAAATAACCCCAAGAATTAAAAATCTTAATTCAGTACACCATACAACAAGCCACAATCATAAACACCCCTGAAGAAAACAGTATTCATGCCAAGATCACTTCATTCCTCTTAAAAGGCATGTCAGCCAGGTAAAGAAAACCCAGGTCCTTCACCATGCACCTGGGAACCACATCAAAGACAAACGGACTTCCTAGAAGGCACCAAGTCCATAACATCTTACCAAGACATGCACCATATCAACAAAGGCTCTTCATGAACTAACTGAACACAATGGCTTGAAATTTGTCCCCTTTCCTCCCAATAGGTATGACATCCACGTCAACTTCAAAACATTCAATTCAATTAAATTTTATTTGTAGACTGCTTTTTACAATAGACATTGTCGCAAAGCAGCAAGAATGAAAGGAAAAGTGTACAAGACGCTGTTGAGGCCAGCGATGTTGTATGGTTTAGAAACAGTGGCCTTGGGGAGAAGACAGGAGGCAGAGCTGGAAGTAGCAGAGATGAAAATGTTGAGGTTCTCTCTGGGAGTAAAGAGGATGGATAGGATCAGGAATGAGCACATCAGAGGGACAGCACATGTAAGACGTTTTGGAGACAAAGTCAGAGAGGCCAGATTGAGATGGTTTGGACATGTACAGAGGAGGGATAGTGAGTATATTGGTAGTAGGATGCTGAGGTTGGAACTACCAGGCAGAAGGCCTAGAGGAAGACCAAAGAGACGATTCATGGACGTGGTGAAGAAGGACATGAAGGCAGTCGGTGTAAGAGGAGAAGATGCAGAGGATGGGGTGAGATGGAGGCAGATGATTCGCTGTGGCGACCCCTGAAGGGAAAAGCTGAAAGGAAAAGAAGATTGTCGCAAAGCAGCTTTAGACAGTAAAAGTAGGGGCTCACAGACACTCCCCCACTTACAAACATTCGTTTTACGAACATCCGGAGATACGAACATCTGATCCAAGATCGAGAGTGAAAGTGAAAGTGAAATGAAATTGAACAACAAGTAGTAATAGAAATGGAATAAAATCAATAGAAACATATCATAAATATAAGTGTGAAATATGATTAAATATTATCCTGAGGTACACTTAATACTGCGACAGAGGGACGTGGCTGACGTGCTTTACACCGGAGGTCCGGGAAGAGAAGCAGAACCGATACATTTCTGAACTCCTGCCAAAAGTTTCAAAGAAGAAACAAATTGACTTCAGAATTATAATGAACTGGATAACAGTGAAACTTGCTGTAAATCTGATCAGATCCGCTGTGCTGTGCTTGAGAGCAACCGGGAGTGTAAACTTCTTCTTTTACTTTCGGCTGCTCCCTTCAGGGGTCGCCACAGCAAATCATCCGCCTCCACCTCACCCTGTCCTCCGCATCTTCTTTTCTGACTCCAACAACCTTCATGTCTTCCTTCACCACATCCATAAATCTCTTCTTCGGTCTTCCTCGAGGCCTTCTGCCTGGTAGTTCCAACCTCAGCATCCTACTGCCAATATACTCACTATCCCTCCTCTGTACATGTCCAAACCATCTCAATCTAGCCTCTCTGACTTTGTCTCCAAAACATCTTACGTGGGCTGTCCCTCTGATATACTCATTTCTGATCCTATCCATCCTCGTTACTCCCAGGGAGAACCTCAACATTTTCATCTCCGCTACCTCCAGCTCTGCCTCCTGCCTTTCCTCAGCGCCACTGTTTCTAAGCCATACAACATCGCTGGCCTCACCACCATCTTGTACACTTTTCCCTTCATTCTTGCTGACACTCTCCTATCGCACATCACACCGGATACTTTTCTCCAACCATTCCAGCCTGCCTGCACACGCTTCTTCACCTCTTTTCCACACTCTCCATTGCTCTGGATTGTTGAGCCTAAGTACTTAAAATCCTCCACCTTCGTTATCTCTGCTCCCTGTAACATCACCGTTCCTCCTGGGTCCTTCTCATTCACACACATGTATTCTGATTTTCTGAGGCTAACCTTCATTCCTCTCCTTTCCAGGGCATACCTCCACCTCTCGAGATTTTCCTGCACTTGTTCTCTGCTCTCACTACAGATCACGATGTCATCTGCAAACATCATAGTCCATGGAGATTCTTGTCTCACCTCGTCTGTCAGCCTGTCCATCACCATAGTAAACAAGAAGGGGCTCAGAGCTGACCCTTGATGCAGTCCCACCTCCACCTTGAATTAAATCGGTCACACCGACAGCACACCTCACCACTGTCTTACATCTCTCATACATGTCCTGCACCACTCTAACATACTTCTCTGCCACTCCAGACTTCCTCATGCAATACCACAGTTCTTCTCTTGGCACCCTGTCATATGCTTTTTCCAGATCCACAAAGGCACAATGTAGCTCCCTCTGACCTTCTCTGTACTTCTCTATTAACATCCTCAAGGCAAACATTGCATCTGTGGTGCTCTTTCTTGGCATGAAACCAAACTGTTGTTCACAAATGCTGACCTCTGCCCTTAGTCTAGCTTCCACTATTCTTTCCCATAACTTCATCGTATGGCTCATCAACTTTATCCCTCTGTAGTTGCTGCAACTCTGCACGTCTCCCTTGTTCTTAAAAATGGGCACCAGCACACTTCTCCTCCACTCCTCCGGCATCTGCTCACTCTCTAGTACCGTGTTGAATGTTCTTGTCAGAAAATCTACTGCTACCTCTCCTAGACACTTCCATACCTCCACAGGTATATCATCAGGACCAACTGCCTTTCCATTCTTCATCCTCTTCAATGCCCTTCTCACTTCACCCTTACTGATCTTTGCTACATCCTGCCCCTCAATGGTTACCTCTTCTACTCTTTTTCTCTCTCATTTTCCTCATTCATCAGCTCTTCAAAGTACTCTTTCCATCTTCCCAGCACACTTCTGTCATCAGTCAATAGAGTTCCCTCTCTGTCCTTTATCAATCTAACTTGCTGCACGTCCTTTCCATCTCTATTTCTCTGCTGTGCCAACCTGTATAGATCATTTTCTCCCTCTTTACTATCCAACCTATCATACAAGTCATCATATGCCCTCTGTTTGGCCTTAGCCACTGCTACTTTCGCCTTACGCTGTGTCTCCCTGTACTCCTGTTTACTCTCTTCGGTCCTCTCAATGTCCCACTTCTTCTTGGCTAACCTCTTCCTTTGTACACACTCCTGCACTTCCTCATTCCACCACCAAGTCTCCTTATCTACTTTCCTTCCAGAGGACACACCAAGTACTCTCCTACCTGTGTCCCTGATCACATTTGCTGTGGTTGTCCAGTCATTTGGAAGCACTTCCTGGCCACCCAAAGCCTGTTTCAACTCCTCCTTGAAGACAACACGACACTCTTCCTTTTTCAGCTTCCACCACTTTGTCTTCTGCTCTGCCTTTGCCTTTTTCACCTTTCTCACCATCAGAGTCATCCTGCACACCACCATCCTATGCTGTTTGGCAACACTCTCACCCACGATGACTTTGCAGTCACTGACTTCCTTCAAATTACATCGCCTACACAAGATGTAGTCTACCTGTGTGCGCCTACCTCCGCTTTCATAAGTCACCCTATGCTCCTGTTTCTTCTCAAAGAAAGTATTCACCACAGCCATTTCCATCCTTTTTGCAAAATCTATCAACATCTGTCCTTCTGCGTTCCTGTCCTGGATACCAAACCTGCCCATCACTTCCTCGTCCCCTCTGTTGCCTGCCCCAACATGTCCGCAAGCAACCGGGAGTGTAAACACGGGACATAAAATTTTGATAATGTGATGATTATGGGGGGGGGGAGGTAAAAAGTTTTCTAAATGTTTCATTTCATGTCCCCCACTAGTATGAACTTTCCACCTGTGAGCCGGTAATGTGCGCCTGCTCTCAGAGGTCAGCACGTCTTGCACCGTTCCAGCGACGCGCAGCCTGAAGCGCACGCGCAGCCGCCGTGCACCTCCAGATCCTACACAGATAACTTAATTATTTAGGACCGGGGACTAAGTGGTTTTGATGTGCAGGGTGATGTTTACTGCGATGTCACGGGAGGAATGGTGTCAATAACAATGATTTTTGAATGAGCAGGTTGAGTCGAGTCGGGTCAACATGGGGCTGAGTGAGACACGAATCATACTGGGAAATGATTCACAAATAATCCACCAATCAAAAATAATTATCGAGGAAGCATTACACAGATTTCGGTTAAATAAATAAATCAGATTATCTTCATTTCGAAGTTCGATTACAGTTCCCCGTGCTCCTTCCAAGGGCAACCAGAAACTGATCAGTTCAATTACCCAGTTGTAGTGTCGCCTCGTGTGTGTCCGTGTGTGTGTGCGTGTGTGTGTGAGTTAGTGAGAGAGAGAGAGAGAGAGAGAGAGAGAGAGAGGGAGGGGGGGGGGAGTGAGAGAGAGAGAGGATGTCTGTCTGTCTTCCTTTCGGCTTTTTCCCTTTTACTCGGGAGTCGCCACAGCGAATCATCTGATTCGCACGTTTGATTTGGCAGAGATTTTTACGTCGGATGCCCTTCCTGTCACAACCCTTTAGCAAGGGACAGAAACACGCTGACGACTTTGCAGCTACTCTTTACGAAAGTCAGCAATGGTTCTTTTACATTCCTCTCACCATAGACAGTGAGAGACATGGCCCGCCTTTGATAACCCAGTTAGCTGCACTGTGGGGGACAGTGACAACCTTGTGGTTAAGTAAAAATACAAAAGTAAAGAAAATACGGAAACAAAATTAAATAAAAATGAAAATTAACAAATATATGTACGGTACACTTGCATATGGTATTACGACTTCAGAGCCCAGTACAGGTACAGGTAATGTACGTTCAGATAACTTCAAGTTACACTATACTGGAGATATACCTGTGGTCTTCACTGGGGTGACATCCGGAGTTGTAGAACTTTCAGGTGGTATATCATCTAGTGTCTCGGCTCGGTGGTCATCCGGAGAGGCGTCTGGGGTAGCGGACGTACTGGGTACAGGATGCGCGACTGTAGACTGTTTACAGGCTGAAGTAGCTCTGTTAAACCAGTTGTCCAGCGTTGTCTGTTTGATGTATTTAGGCTTTTCTTTGATTAGACAGTCTTTCCAGAGGTAAAGCGTCATGATTTCTTGTTCTAAAATATGTTACGTTGCTCTAATGCTTCAATCAACTCTGTAGTCATCTGGATGCATTTGTCGATTGATATTCATTCTTGAACTTTCACTTAATCATCGTTGCCTTCACTTTCACTGTTTTTTCCTGTACAGACAGTCGTCGACTTACGACCGCTTTTGGTTCCGACAGACCGTTAGTAAAGCAATCTGGTCGTATGTCATCTTTCCATCCAAATACACTCATGCTTCGGTTTGACGGACTGGGGGACACTGGTCCAAAGTACCCGATTGTCCGAAGTTTCCGATTCCATATATTTCAATGATTACCTTACAAAAAAAATTATTTAAGCACACTATGTAATCTGCAACTGTAAATACTGTACCTATACTCTGTAAATGTACACCATAAGATCAGGGGTCGAGAACCTATGGCTCACGAGCCAAATGTGGCTGGTTTGATGACTGTATCTGGCTCTCAGAGAAATCAGGTGGCCTTTCTTAACAGAATAACGAAGACACAATTTCGCTGTCATTTAAATAAAAATACAAAAAAACCCATCAAGTGGAACAAAAACAGATGACTAAATCTCGCACATTTAAATCTATACATCTATTTTCAATTCCACGTCACTGTGGCGCACAGTGACGAGCCAATCCTTTCTGTACTCCAGTGTGTGGGCGGGTCCGATACCTTCAAACTCCAATCCTATTGGATTATAACAACAGCCACAGACTGCGGGTGTTGTTTTTGAGTAAAAAGATACATTTCCCTCGTTTTGATCAGCTCATTTCCACGAAGCCAAGCACAGCTGGCAAGAAAATACAAATGGACAGACATGGAAAAACTTCAACCCACAGAGCAGCTGATTGCCAAAACTTGGGACCTGTCACATAAACACCTCAGCGTGTGAGTGCAACAAAATTTGAGTTTCAAGGTATCGGACCCGCCCGCACACAGAAAAGATTGGCTCTCAGCCTCGCGCCACAGTGACGCGGCATTGAAAATAGATGAATTGATTTGCTCTGAGCTCTGAGCAGTGAGAAAGTGAAGCTGCGTCATCTCCTGCTTGGCCTTTTAAGATGCTGGCGCTGCCATGAATCATGCTCCACGACTGTTGCGGTCCTAAAGTCGATCAGACGTAACTCGCATAGGTTGTAAGTCGATGACTGTCTGTAATGTCAGCAGTTTACCAAGCACAGCAGTTGACCAAACAACCAAGCACAGACACCCTATCCCTATTGGCTTTGATGCCGGTACATTCCCCCTCTGTTTAAACCATTGAATGAGAGCACTGTCTAAATCACCGCTTTTCCCCTCCTTAAATGTTTTACGAACTTCCATGTACTTTTTAATGTCAGACTCACTGTAAGACTTCAGAATTTTATTTTTCTGCTTCTTAATATCATACACAGTTGACGACCCAATGTTGTACTGTTTACATAGGGTCCGCACTGACACACCTTTGTCCAACTTCTTCAACAATTCCAACCTTCTGCACATTAAAATTATGCCGAACCACAGGTATTGCCGGACCATGGGGTGTCGGACTGGGGAGGTTGTACCTGTAGCAGCAATAAACATATTTATCATCATACTCACAGCAGTTAGACCTTCGTTGTTGCAGATGTTGACATCAGCATTGTACTCCAACAGTCTACCCATGCACTTCTTCTGCCTATTAAAGTAGGTATGCACACGATGTACATTATTTCTAACTGTAATAAAGGAATTAAGGTAAATAATTGGAGAATATTTTTTATAAAGGAGAGATCCCAAACTGTGATTAATCCTCATGGAGCTCAACAATTTTTATGATTTTTTAAAAACTTTTTGGCACTGCGTCTTATATACAGTGGGCCCTTGACTATTCGCAGTTTTGCACTCATGCCTCTGCATATTTGCGGATTGGCAAGCAACTGTCACGTGATTCAAATTCAGTCAATGGCTGTTCTCCCTCCTGCTGATCGATTGAGATGTAACGCCCCTTTTGCGCACACTTTGTGCATGTGCTTTTTTAGTGTGTGTGTGTGTGTGTGTGTGTGTGTGTGTGTGTGTTTGTGTGTGTGTGTGTGTGTGTGTGTGTGTGTGTTTTTAATTACAATTAAGCTCTGTCATGCCACCCAAATGCTGCCCTTCTCAGGCTTCTAGGAAGGTGCCGAAGCGCCAGAAAAAGGCAATGATGCTGCATGAAAAAGTAGAACTGCTTGATATGATACAGGAAGGAAAAAGTTATGGTGCAGTAGGGTGCCATTATAAAGTGAATCAAAGTACAGTCCAAGAAAAATGAGAAGTCAATCAGAGCTAGTGTAGCATCTAGTTTTTGTGGAATTTCTCAGAAGGTGAATGTTGTACGAATCTCATCAGCAGAATTGAATTTGCCTTAGTATTACAATGTATTTCAGTACAGTACTGTACCTAAGTTAATAATGCAGCCATGAGGTGGGGGGGGTACTAACCAGTGTCTCTCCCCCTCATGCCGGTCCCAAGCCCGGAGAAATGCAGAGGGTTGTGTCAGGAAGGGCATCCGACGTAAAACCAATGCCAATTACTTAAAATGCAAATCAAAAGTATTACTCTCCATACCGGATCGGTCGAGGCCCGGTTAACAACGACCGCCATCAGTGCTGTCAATCAACAGGGTGCTGATGGAAATTGACTACTGTTGGTCAAGACGCCGAAGAAGGAGAGGTGGGAGGCGTGTCCGTAGGGCAGAGAGAGAAGAGGAAAGGCCTGAGTCTAGGACTGAGAGTGGGGACTTTGAATGCTGGAACTATGCACAGAAAAGGTAGAGAGCTGGTTGACATGATGCAGAGGAGGAAGGTGGACATACTGTGTGTTCAGGAGACCAGGTGGAAAGGTAGCAAAGCTAAAAGCTTAGGAGCAGGGTTTAAGCTTATTTTATCACGGTGTGGATGGGAAGAGAAATGGAGTCGGAGTCATCTTGAAGGAGGAGTTTGTCAGGAATGTTCTAAAGTGAAAAAGAGTGTCAGACAGAGTGATGAATCTCAAGTTAGAAATTGAAGGTGTAATGCTCAATGTTGTTAGTGCTTATGCCCCCACAGGCAGGATGTGAGCTAGAAGAGAAGGAGAGATTCTGGAGTGACTTAGATGAAGTGATGCAGAGTACCCCAGAGGTGAAAGAGTGGTCATAGGTGCAGACTTCAATGGACATGTTGGGGCAGGCAACAGAGGGACGAGAAGTGATGGGCAGGTTTGGTATCCAGGACAGGAACGCAGAAGGACAGATGTTGATAGATTTTGCAAAAAGGATGGAAATGGCTGTGGTGAATACTTTGAGAAGAAACAGGAGCATAGGGTGACTTATGAAAGCGGAGGTAGAAGACACAGGTAGACTACATCTTGTGTAGGCGATGTAATTTGAAGGAAGTCAGTGACTGCAAAGTCATCAGGGTGAGAGAGTGTTGCTAAACAGCATAGGATGGTGGTGTGCAGGATGACTTGATGGTGAGAAAGGTGAAAAGGCAAAGGCAGAGCAGAAGACAAGGTGGTGGGAAGCTGAAAAGGAAGAGTGTCGTGGTTGTCTTCAAAGAGGAGTTGAAACAGGCTTTGGGTGGCCAGGAAGGGCTTCCAAATGACTGGACAACCACAGCAAATGTGATCAGGGACACAGGTAGGAGAGTACTTGTGTGTCCTCTGGAAGGAAAGTAGATAAGGAGACTTGGTGGTGGAATGAGGAAGCAGCAGGAGTGTGTACAAAGGAAGAGGTTAGCCAAGAAGAAGTGTGACATTGAGAGGACCGAAGAGAGTAAACAGGAGTACAGGGAGACACAGCATAAGGCGAAAGTAGCAGTGGCTAAGGCCAAACAGAGGGCATATGATGACTTGTATGATAGGGTGGATAGTAAAGAGGAGAAAATGATCTACACAGGTTGGCACAGCAGAGAAATAGAGATGGGAAGGACTTGCAGCAAGTTAGATTGATAAAGGACAGAGAGGGAACTCTATTGACTAATGACAGAAGTGTGCTGGGAAGATGGGAAAGAGTACTTTGAAGAGTTGATGAATGAGGAAAATGAGAGAGAGAGAAAAAGAGTAGAAGAGGTGACCATTGAGGAGCAGGATGTAGCAAAGATCAGTAAGGGTGAAGTGAGAAGGGCATTGAAGAGGATGAAGAATGGAAAGGCAGTTGGTCCTGTTGTTATACCTGTGGAGGTATGGAAGTGTCTAGAGAGGTAGCAGTAGATTTTCTGACAAGAACATTCAACACGGTACTAGAGAGTGAGCAGATGCCAGAGGAGTGGAGGAGAAGTGTGCTGGTGCCCATTTTTAAGAACAAGGGAGACGTGCAGAGGTTGCAGCAACTACAGAGGGATAAAGTTGATGAGCCATACGATGAAGTTATGGGAAAGAATAGTGGAAGCTAGACTAAGGGCAGAGGTCAGCATTTGTGAACAACAGTTTGGTTTCATGCCAAGAAAGAGCACCACAGATGCAATGTTTGCCTTGAGGATGTTAATAGAGAAGTACAGAGAAGGTCAGAGGGAGCTACATTGTGCCTTTGTAGATCTGGAAAAGCATATGACAGGGTGCCAAGAGAAGAACTGTATTGCATGAGGAAGTCTGGAGTGGCAGAGAAGTATGTTAGAGTGGTGCAGGACATGTATGAGAGATGTAAGACAGTGGTGAGGTGTGCTGTCGGTGTGACCCATTTAATTCAAGGTTGAGGTGGGACTGCATCAAGGGTCAGCTCTGAGCCCTTCTTGTTTGCTATGGTAATGGACAGGCTGACAGACGAGGTGAGACAAGAATCTCCATGGACTATGATGTTTGCAGATGACATCGTGATCTGTAGTGAGAGCAGAGAACAAGTGCAGGGAAAATCTAGAGAGGTGGAGGTATGCCCTGGAAAGGAGAGGAATGAAGGTTAGCCTCAGAAAATCAGAATACATGTGTGTGAATGAGAAGGACCCAGGAGGAACGGTGATGTTACAGGGAGCAGAGATAACGAAGGTGGAGGATTTTAAGTACTTAGGCTCAACAATCCAGAGCAATGGAGAGTGTGGAAAAGAGGTGAAGAAGCTGCAGCAGGCAGGCTGGAATGGTTGGAGAAAAGTATCCGTGTGATGTGCGATAGGAGAGTGTCAGCAAGAATGAAGGAAAAGTGTACAAGATGGTGGTGAGGCCAGCGATGTTGTATGGCTTAGAAACAGTGGCGCAGAGGAAAAGGCAGGAGGCAGAGCTGGAGGTAGCGGAGATGAAAATGTTGAGGTTCTCCCTGGGAGTAACGAGGATGGATAGGATCAGAAATGAGTATATCAGAGGACAGCCCACGTGAAGATGTTTTGGAGACAAAGTCAGAGAGGCGAGATTGAGATGGTTTGGACATGTACAGAGGAGGGATAGTGAGTATATTGGCAGTAGGATGCTGAGGTTGGAACTACCAGGCAGAAGGCCTCGAGGAAGACCGAAGAAGAGATTTATGGATGTGGTGAAGGAAGACATGAAGGTCGTTGGAGTCAGAAAAGAAGATGCGGAGGACAGGGTGAGGTGGAGGCGGATGATTTGCTGTGGCGACCCCTGAAGGGAGCAGCCGAAAGTAAAAGAAGAAGAAGACTGTACCTAAGTTAATGTTTAGAATGTTTGTGTGTGAGATTTTATGTTCTGTAGCATGTTTAACAAACAATACCAAAAGTTAACTTGAATATATAAACTTGATAAATTAATGATAAACTTGAATAATTACAATTCATGTTCTTTTATGGTCTTTATGTACGTACAGTAAATATAATGCAATGCCCCCCCTCTAGTGGGCATTTTTTTCAACAACGTGCAGTACAGTCATCCCTTGAATGCCTTCAAATAGACTGAGCTCAAGATTATCATTACACCGCAAGGTCAGTTATGTAATAACTCAGAGAGAGGGGGGGGATTGTATACAGTACAAACTCGTATAGGTTACTTACACAAGGTTTAAACATATGTTTCCCTCTAAAGAATGCCCTGTAACAACTTACACACAAATTAATCTAACAAACATGTACAAAAGAATTTAAACAATTCCTACAACCCCTACACATCCCTAATGAGCAAGCCCATGGTGATGGTGACAAGGAAAAACTCCCTGAATAGATGGAAGGAAGAAACCTTGAGAGAAACCAGGCCCAAAAGGGAAACCCACCCTCATTTGGGTAAAACCAAACGGATACAAACCGTATACAAGAAATTCATTACAGTCTAAAATGTTGGTTATACAAGTTGGTTGGTTATACAACTGAAAGTCCTAAATAATTATAGGGAAATTAGTTAATATGACAAGCAGTGAAAAGTCATATTCACAGTCTGTTAGTGCACATGAGCAGGAACGTGGAACTTCCGAGATGAGGACCCCAGCCAGCATCAGCACAGCAGGACAGATCACAGGTCTCAGAACACATAAGGATCAGGATCACCAGCGTCCCGGAAGAAGAGTGTGTTCCGCAACAAAAACAGAGAAAGAGAGAAGGGGGGGGGGGGGGGGTGTTAGGTATACTCATAATAGAGTAATGGAAAATAAGAATTTATTATTGTTGAGTGCAAGCAGGGACTCAGCATGACTGGTTATAACTGGCAGCAGAACTAAAAGGGAAAGAACCAGAAGGAAGGTAGTAGACATGAGGGAATCCTGCGACATTGGGCAATCAGCCATCCCACTTCAATCAGTTTGGGTGATCATGTAGAGTTATGGAACAACAGCATCCCAACATCACAGTTTACCATAACTCTATGCCTGGGACCCCCAGATCTATTCCTTTACCTAACAAATGGCTATTAACAAAATACTCCACGAAACAAGTAAGTTTTCAGCCTTCAAAGCAGAGACTGTGCATGCATATATATGTATATATATATATATATATATATATATATATATATATATATATATATATATATATATATATATATATATATATATACCAAAAATAAAAGGACAGGACAAAGACTTTCTATTGAAACTCCATTTATCACTACAGCTCTGTTTCGAGGGGTGGTGAAGCCATCCTCTCTCTTCAGGTGATTATAGAAGAATTCTATAAAAGATTTCTTTTTCTTTTTTCTTTAAAGCGGCATTAAGCTCATCCACAGTGTTGGGTCTGGTGTCTCTCAACTTTCTCTTCACAATATCTCACAGATTCTCTATGGGGCTCAGGTCAGGAGCGTTGGCAGGCCAATTGAGCACAGTAATACCATGGTCAGTAAACCATTTACCAGTGGTTTTGGCACTGTGAGCAGGTGCCAGGTCGTGTTGAAAAATGAAATCTTCATCTCCATAAAGCTTTTCAGCACATGGAAGCATGAAGTGCTCCAAAATTTCCTGATAGCAATCTGCATTGACCCTGCCCTTGATAAAACACAGTGGACAAACAACAGCAGCTGACATGGCACCCCAGACCATCACTGACTGTGGGTACTTGACACTGGACTTCAGGCATTTTGGCATTTCCTTCTCCCCAGTCTTCCTCCGGACTCTGGCACCTTGATTTCCGAATGACATGCAAAATTTCCTTCCATCCGAAAAAAGTACTTTGGACCACTGAGCAACAGTCCAGTGCTGCTTCTCTGTAGCCCAGGTCAGGCGCTTCTGCCGCTGTTTCTGGTTCAAAAGTGGCTTGACCTGGGGAACCTGTAGCCCATTTCCTGCACACGCCTGTGCACGGTGGCTCTGGATGTTTCTACTCCAGACTGAGTCCACTGCTTCCACAGGTCCCGCAAGGTCTGGAATCGGCCCTTCTTTCACTTTTTCCTTCCCACAGACGTCCCACTGAGGTACCTTGATACAGCACTCTGGGAACAGCCTATTCGCTCAGAGATTTCTTTCTGTGTCTTACCCTCTTGCTTGAGGGTGTCAATGATGGCCTTCTGGACAGCAGTCAGGTCAGCAGTCTTACCCATGATTGCAGTTTTGAAGTAATGAACTAGGCTTAGAGTTTTTAAAAGCCTCAGGAATCTTTTGCAGGTGTTTAGAGTTAATTGGTTGATTCAGATGATTAGGTTAATAGCGCGTTTAGAGTACCTTTTCATGATATGCTAATTTTTTGAGATAGGAATTTTGGGTTTTCATGAGAGCTGTATGCCAAAAACATCAGTATTAAAACAATAAAAGACCTGAAATATTTCAGTTGGTGTGCAATGAATCTAAAATCTAAAATATATGAAAGTTTAATTTTTATCAGTACATTACAGAAAATAATGAACTTTATCACAATATGCTTTTTTTTTTTTTAGAAGGACTAGTATATATATACATATATATATATATATATATATATATATATATATATATATATATATATATATATATATATAGTATATACTATATATAGTTATATTGCATGTTACCCTTGTGTTAAGACGTCGTCTCTGTGATGTTTGTGTTTACACTGTTACACTGTTTTGTGGACTTTTGTAACCCTAATCAAATATGGTTGGTCAGAAGCGTAAGCCTACTAGCATGGGTGCAAGTCTCATACACAGAGATGAATTAACTATCCGCTCAGATCCGCACAATCTACCATGCATACTCAGTTAAGCAAAGAGAGTTCTGAAATGAAAACCCAAATGCACAAATTACAGAACAATTACAGATATTTATTATCTTTTAGCAGAATCCTACGAGTGTATACTTAGTTTTATATTAATATTCATTAGGATTTCTACTTGTTCTTTGTTTGCATCTCCTGAATAAAGTTTACTTACTTACTTACACAAAAGAAAGAACTCTCCTCTTTGCTGGGATTTACAGTACATCAGTGCAGGCTGTGTTCTAAACAAGTTCAACGGCACCCTTGTGCACTTGAAAGACCGGAAGTCTGTATAACCCACAGCAAGTACACTACTTTCGGAAATATACACTACTTTCGGTTTTATTATTTGATATATTTGATATTATTTTACAATGTTATGTTTATAATAATTGCTTGAGGGGTGTTTTATGAGATACGGTAATGGTATTTATCGATGTATAGTACAGTATGAGCATCATACATCACACGTCATACGTCATATGTCACTGTAACAACTTACATTCACTTTCAACTTACGTTCGGCCATCCGGAACCAATTAAAAACGTAAGTCGGGTATCGTCTGTATAGCGTCTGTATTCCTCAGATAAAAGAAGTCTGACAGAGTAATACAGATGCTGCCCGACTTACATTCATCCATTTTACGTTTTTTTGCTTTTACGGGTTTTTTTTTTCAAATAAAAAAAAAGTAAAATTTTGAGTTTACACGTACCTACGTAGTACGCTGACGTAATGACGTAATGACGCTGCGTCCATTGTTTACAAACGTGCCCCTCATTCCTCCCAGTTCAGTTATATATATATATATATATATATATATATATATATATATATATATATATATATATATATATATATATATATATACACTCACACAGATGAATTAACTATCTGCTCAGATCGGCACATTAAAAACATAAGTCGGGAGCGTCTGTACTATCAACATCACTCCAAAGTTTTTTACTGCTACACATACATCTTGATTTTTTTAAAACGAGTCTTGTGTGGATCGTGTTCATTAATAATTTGTAGCTGCACAATCTTCTACTCTATCATATTCCTCCACCTAAAGCCGCAAGCTGTGTTTTATATAAAATAAAAATAAAATCGTAATAATTCTTCCAGTGATAATAATTCTGTCAGGGAGCTTCGTGATATTGAAGTTTTTGATACATCTGCTTCACAGCAAGAAATTCCTGGGTTTGAGTTTCAGTTGTGAGGGTGTTTCTGAGTACAATGTGTCTGTTTTCTGCATGTTTATGTGGATTTCCTCTGAAACATGTAGATATAAGTATTACATGTATACCTAGATAATGGTAAATATTTTTCTGTACAGGTTGTTTTGTTTCTAAGCCACATGATTTACACAACATATATTAGGTAAAATTCAAAATATTTATTTGATACATTCGCTCTGTCAGGTTGGGGTTTTTTTTCAATTCAGAAACTACATTCCAACATACAGTTAGTAGTAGTTTGCCACAAAACAAAAATTAAACATACAGTACTGTTCAAGTTTTTGCCCCTGACCAATTTCTGACATTCTTTGCATGTTTGTCACTGTCATCCATTTCAGATAAAGCAAACCTAAATATTATACAAAGATAAAACACAAGTAAGTACAAAATGCATAAATATTATACAAACATAAAACACGAGTACACAATGCAGTTTTCAGTGCCAATTGCTTTTATTTAAGGGGAAAAAACATCTGAACCTACAAGGGCTTGTGTGCATAAGTAATTGCTCCCCTAAAACTAATAGCTGGTTGAACCCCCTTTTGCAGCAATAACTGCAGTCAAGCGTTTGCGACAAGAGGGGATGAGTCTTTCACATTGCTCTGATGGGATAAAAAAGGACAGCCTTTTTAAGGTCATACAACAGCATCTCAATAGGGTTCAGGTTGGGACTTTGACTAGACCACTCCAAAACCCTCATTTTGTTGTTTTGTAGCCATTCAGAAGTGGACTTGCTGGTGTCCTTCGGATCATTGTCTTGCTGCAGAACCCAGGTGCGCTTTAGCTTGAGGTCTCTGAAGACACCGACTGGAGTAATGCCGCCACGTGGATGCGTAGACCTCCAAGGAGGACGATCTGATAGCAGCCGTAAGGATCAAGGAAGAACCCTCTGGAATTCCTTGTCTGGCCAAGACCTGCCGGAGAGAATCCACCCATGAAGCCGAAACAACTGGGGATTCTTGTGAAGTAGATGCTCCTGAGACAGGAGGTCCGGAACTAGGGGAAGTTGAATTGGATGAGCTATTGACATTTCCAGGAGGTCCATGAACCATGACTGGCGAGGCCACAGATGAGCTATGAGGAGTAGGCGAGCCTGCTCGGACCGTACTTTGGACAGAATATCCCAAAGTAACGGGGTCGGAGGAAAGGCATACAACAGGGCAGATTAGACCAACTCATCAACAGAGCATCCAAAGAGCATGCCTGAGTGTCTGGAAATGGACTGACAAGCAGGGCACAATGATTGTTGCTAAAAGTCACAAACAGATTCAGATGGAAGCCACTCCAGCAGGGAGGACAGGTGCAGAATCCCCGACCTCCTGAGGGATCACTCTGTGGCAAGAGGTCGGGGGTGAGACAGAGCATCTGGAAGAACATTCTGCCTTGACGGAATGTGATGGACCTGTAGCATGATGGAGTGATCACGACAAAACATCAGAATCTGTCAAATGAGACCACAAAGGGTGGACAAGTGATTGCTCCCTTGACGGCAAATGTAAGGCACAACTGTGGAATTGTTGCAAAAAATGAAGACAACCTGACCTTGCAGGAGTGGACAAAAATGCCTAATGCTAGGTAGAATAGCATGAGCTTCCAGAACATGAATGTGCAAGGCCTGGAAGGCAGGTGACAAAGAGCTTTGAATGCGATCAACTCCAAGTACAGCCTCCCAACCCTCCAAGGATGCATCCGTCATGAGATGCAGGGAGGGAAAGGGAATCGACAGGGGACAACCTGCGGTCAACCAAGTTTCCTGAACCCAAGGACGAAGGAATTGACGAAAGTCATCATCCAGGAGAATAGAGTGGTCCATGGAGTCTCGAAGGGGACGCCAATGAGACAGGACCAGATCTGAAGAGGATGCAAATGCAGGGGACCTAAAACTAGAAAGTCCGCCAGACTGTTCAGCAGACCGGGCAGAGACAGCAGGGCCCGAGCAGAACAGGAATGCATCGACAACAGATGAGGAATGATCTCCAGAGCCTTGGAGATGTTGTGCTGAGCGGGAGCGACCAGACTTAGACGACTGCGGCAAAGAACCCCGAGATACTCAAACTCCTGAGAAGGTATGAGAGTGCACTTCTTCAGGTTGAGTATCCACCTGAGGCCTTCGAGGAACGGAAGGACCCACTGCACCTGATCGAGGAGGCACTGGCGATCTTGGTGCAAGGGGATCCAGCCGTCTAGGTAGACATGAAGACGAACGCCGAGACCTCGAAGATGAGCGTCGAGCGCCTCCACGATTCGTGTGAAGACGAGAGGTGCAGTGCATAATCCGAAGGGGAGCGATATGCACTGATAGACCGCCGTGAAAGACAAAGCAATGCACAGGAAGGGCAGAGCGCTTGAGTGAAGAGGAACGTGGCCATAGGCATCCTTGAGGTCGAGGGACACAGCCCAATTGCCTGGAAGGACACCCCACACCACATTCCTGACGGTCTCCATCCGGAAATGAGGGCAATCCCCGTATCTGTTCTGACATTTCACGTTCCTAATGAGACAGAAGCCTCCGTCCCACTTCGGAACGAGAAACATGCTGGAGTAAAACGCTGGTCGAGAAAGTTCTGACGGAGGAACAAGCTCAAGGGCATTTTTCGTCTGCATCTCCCAAATCTTGGCGTATAAGGCCTCCTGTTGGACAGGAGACGAAAGACGCTGAAATGGTTGAACAGATGTGGTTAGAGACGGAGGGGTGATAAAGGTCAAAACGTACCCTTTTTACCACCCACAACCAAACCTGAGCGTCGGGGATCACCTCCCACTCCAGGGCAAAGTGCCTGAGATGGCCCCTACAGGCAAGGACTCCAACGGTGGGAGTCACGTAGGAGGTTGTTGTGGCTCCGCCTGGGGAAAACCTGAGTCATCAACTTAGGTTTCGTCGATCCGCGGCCTGGCCATGACCACGAGATCGGACCCTAGACGAACCACAAGGTGGAGCAGAAGAGGCCTTCATCGTGGAGGGAACACATGAAGGGACAGCCTGAGGAGGTTTGGACTTACCCTGGGAAGATCGCAACAGGGAAGAAAAGAACACAGAAGAACAGAATGATAGAAGCAGTGTCCGATAGAGCAGAAGATAGAAGATTGTCCATGCAGCGGACTAAGTCCCTTGTGATCGGATCCCATGAGGCCCCCTGTGCCTGGACCAAAGTGCCTAGGAGGAAAGACTGTCCAAGGCAGAGCAAGCTAAAGACTCCTCTGGAAGAGGAACAGACTTCACGGGTTTGTCACAGAGAAACAGCATTCCGTTCGTGAAACACGGCCGGTTCCGTGGACCACCAACAAGCGTGGCAGTTGAACGAACTGGCTCTTGAAGTCTGGAAAACTTTCCAGAGGGAATGTTCAGGTTGCCAGACCTGCTGAGCGAGACACATGGGCCCAGACTACGATGGCGTAAGTCAGACAGGTGAGGGAGCGAGATATGTTGAGCACGCTCGTCCGGGGTAACTAATGACCTATGCACAAGCAAATGTGTCGGCGCCTCTGCGGGTGGAGGAGAGGGACATTCAGCCGTGGGAAGCATCGTGTACACAAATTCCCTTGCTCGACACCAAGAAAGAGGACGAAGAAATGTCTGTATCAAGGAACTGCGACAGGGAAGTGTGATCGTCTGATGACAACCCTGCTCATCGAATCCAGTCTGAAACTAGGTCGATGGATGTTGAGCAGGAGTACGATTAGTCGAGCGTGAAGTTGAGTGAGCCAGATGCTCCGGTGAATGATCAAAGGGGTAGAGGACCGGCAGTTTGCAGGACGGGGGACCGTGCGAAACCGGGACCATGACCCGGTTCAGCGGGGACACCTCGCAAACTGGGGTCGGGAACCTCCGATGTTGACGTAGGCTGGGCCTGCAGTATCTCTAAGCGCTGATGGCGGCTAGGAGGTGGTGAAAGAAGTTCACACCCCGTGCTTTGCCCCCTCTTTACCGACATAGATGTAGAACTTTTCGACTTACAAAAAAAATCATACAGCCGACTCTTGTGTTCTGGCCTCGTAACATGTCCGCCATTCATGGCCCATCTCTGGTCGACTGCATAGTCTACCTGCTCCATGTACTTCCGCTGCACTTTCTGCACTCTGATCCACAATTTGCTCATCATCCCTCTTTCTCTTAAACATAAAGTCAAATTTTCTTTAGATACTGTTCCATATCAAAAAGGATACACATGACCTTCAGCTGAACCCCAAACACTGTCTTGGGTCCTTCCATCACCTAGGCAACCAGCCATCCAATGAAAAGAACACACTGAGTTTTCTTTCTCCTACTTGTGTTTGTTTGCAGGAAGATTGGTGCTCCTCACATGACAGAGAGACAGAGAGTATTTCACGATATGCAAAACCTCATAATTTATTACTTGGAGATTTTTGTTTTGTTTATTTATTTTGCAAATATGGCTATCCTGTTCTCTGTGGAAAAAAAAAGAAGGAAAGAAAGAAAGGCCCAGCACAAGTGGACATTGGATTAACCTTATGCTACAGCAAGTGACTGCCTACTACAAGTTGCCTCCTATCATGGTAAGCGAGTACTGCAGCCTTCAAATTATAGTGTTCGTCCAGTGCACTAAAACCTAGTTCAGCGTGCCACAGAATATTCATAGATGATTTTTATGCATTCATCAATTTTACATTTGTTTTGGATAAAATTAACTTGACAAAAAGAAAGGGCTCGTATTGTATGCATAGGTGAAAGTTTTTTCTGAGACGTTCCAGTGCATACCGGTTGAAGAGGTCTGTATATTTCTTACCCGCATGGCAGTCCGGTGCGTTCCAACTTACTTTCATCTCTGTGTATTTCTTATCTTAGCAATACTCCTGAGATGAAAGAAGGCTACCCGATAAAATATTATCTACATTAGCTTCAAATGAAAGTCCAGCATCAACAGTCACTTCAAGGTCCATTACTGTTACACATGATGAGACTGAATCACTATCTAAACAGACAGTAGGCCCTTGACTATTTGCGGTTTTGTACTTGCGCCCCTGCATATTCCCGGATTGCAGAGTAACTGTCACGTGATTCAAATTCAGCCAATGGCTGTTTTCCCTCCTGCTGATTGGTTGAAATGATGTATACACCCCTTTATTTCTTATTCGCGTACACTCTGTGCATGTGCTTTTTTAGTGTGTGTGTTTTTAATTACTGTTAAGCTCAGTCATGCCACCCAAATGCTGCGCACCTTCTCAGGCTTCTGGTAAGGTGCCAAAGAGCCAGAAAAAGGTAATGACGCTGCATTAAAAAGTAGAACTGCTTGATATGATACAGGAAGGAAAAAGTAATGTTGCAGTAGGGCGCCATTATAAAGTGAATGAAAGTACAGTCAAAGAAAAATGAGCAATCGGAGCTAGTATAGCATCTAGTTTTTGTGGAAGTGGTAAGCACATGAATGCTGGCTGAAACAAGTAATCTGCCTCAGTATAACAATGTTTTTTCAGTTATTGTTTCAGTACAATACTGTACCTAAATTAATGTTTAGAATGTTTGTGTGTGAGATTTGATGTTCTGTATCATGTTTAACAAACGATACCGAAAGGAAAAACGTGAATAATAACAATTCATGTTCATTTATGTTCTTTATGTACAGTAAAATAACGCAATGCCCCCTGTAGTGGGCATTTTTACAACTACGTGCAGTACATCCAAGTTCAAACTTCAAATTTCAAACCATTATTACACTTCAACACTTTGTGTTTTATATATATATATATATATATATATATATATATATATATATATATATATATATATATATATATAGGGATCCCTCGCTACTTCGCGCTTCAATTAATGCGGCTTCAGTGCATCACAGTTTTTTAAAAATAAATAAATATTCATCGAATTAAAAAATAAGGAAATTAAGGAAGAATAGGGGAGAAAATTAAGGAAAATGCCACAAAAACAAGACCAATTATGCAAAAAAACGGAAGTCCGGGAAGAGACGCAGAACAATACATTCAAAGAGGAAACAAATTGACTTCAGTATTATAATGAACTAGATAAGAGTGAAACTCTCTATAAATCGGATCAGATCTGCTGTGCTGCGCTTGAGAGGCACCAGGGTTTTAAATACGGGACATAATTGATAATCTACAGATGATTATAAAGAGAGAGAGAGAGAGAGAGAGAGAGAGAGAGAAACTTGTATAGGTTACTTAAACAGTTTAAGCATCCGTTCCCCTCTAAAGAATGCCCTGTAACGACTTACAAACAGATTCATCTAACCGGCTGTCCAGAACCTAACTCGTTAGTAAGCTATGGAGCACCTGTATTTACATTGTTGCATCTGCATGCGCGTGTATGTATGTGTATCGTCTTCTTCTAATGCAGTTCCATCTGTGTGTATCTACCAACTACCAATGTGTGTGTATTTATATTTTATTTACGTCTCATGTTATTTTTTAATGTTTGTTATTATAGATGCTCCTTGACTTACGTTTTAGTTCGGTTCTGGACTGCCGAATGTAAGGTGAAAAAAAGCGTAAGTTGTTACTGTATGTTCTAGTGACGTATGACGTTCATACTGTACTATACATCCATAAATACCATTACTGTATCTCATAAAATGCCCCTAAATCAATTATTATAAACATAACATTGTAAAATAATATCAAATCTCTCAAATAATAGCACATTAATTTCAAATAAATTAAATTCAAGCAAAAATAATTTAAAATAGATAAATTTTAATCAAATTCACTCATCAAATATCAAATACAGTATCAAATATTACCTTTAACACTCTCTATGATGGAATCTTTCTGCTTGTAAATGGTTCCGATGGTCGACAGAGCCATTTGGAAGAAACATGCCACATTCACATGTTTTTCACCAGTATCAATTTTCTTGATAATAGCCATCTTCTTTTCTTACGAGATGGCTTGCCGCTTTTCTGATTACCACGATCACTAGTACATGGGACACCTTGCCAGCGATGTCAGATTTCTTTATGAAACTCGTCTGTTTGCCGATTTTCACCTCAAATTTCACAATCTTTTCTAGCCATTCCCACTTAAACTTATTCTTAACATCCTTATCTATTCCTGACATGTGGAATTTCTCTTCTTTCATTAAAGTTCGCACCATTTTAAACACAAACACACTGCAAATTTGCATTGAGCCGAGTCACTTTACATGAAGCTGAGCTGAATCACTTTACATGAAGCTTAAAACAGCCAATTAACGCTTATAGTATGTGAGGCGTTCCACCAAAAGTAGTTCACTTGCTTGTGCTTGAGACAAAGTGCAGGTTATCCGGACTTCCGGTCTTTCAAGTGAGCAAGGACGCAGTTGAATACTTGTTTAGTAGTCAGCCTGCACTGATGTGAATCACCAGCAGAGTGGAGAGTTCTCTTTCTTTTCTGGATTCGGGTTTTCATTCATTTTACAACTCTTTTTGCTTAACTGAGTATGCATGGTAGATTGCGCCGATCCAAGTAGATAGTTAATTCAGTCTTGGGAAAACCAGAAATTCCGGCATGTGCCGGAAAACTTGCACCCATGCTAGTAGGCTTACGCTTCTAACCAACCATATTTGCTTAGGGTTACAAAAGTCCGCAAATAGGTGTAAACACAACGATCACAGAGACGACGTCTTAACACAAGGGTAACACGCAGTGAACTGGGAAGAATTAGGGGCACGTTCAGTCTGTCGTTTATAAACAATGGACGCAGCATCATTACGTCATTGCATCATTACATCAGCGTACTACGTAGGTACATCTCGTACTATAGAAAGCACGCCAAACTCACAATTTGACTTTTTTTTTTTGGAAAAAAAACGTAAAATCGAAAAAACATAAAACAAATGAATGTAAGTCGGGGAGCGTCTCTATAAGTTTTTATAGCATTGAATATATACTTATTGATATACATGTACATATACGTCAAGGGGGGGTGGGGGTGGGACTGTTGGGGGGGTGATCCTACTTCGTGGATTTCGATGGTCACGGGGGGATATCGATCCCAACCACCGAATTAACCATGGAAAGTGAGGGATCTCTGTATATGCTGTATAATATTTATATTTTATTATCAATAAATATCACAGTTAATTTTTTTTTGTTAATCATGACTACATTTTACTACATTCCTCTTCTTCTTCTTCTTCTTTTCCTTTTGGTTGTTCCCTTCAAGGGTCGAAACAGCAAATCATCTGCCTCCATCTCACCCCATCCTCTGCATCTTCTTCTCTTACTCCGACTACATTCATATCCTCCTTCACCACATCCATAAATCTTCTCTTTGGTCTTACTCTAGGCCTTCTGCCTGGTAGTTCCAACCTCAATATCCTTCAACAAATATATTCACTATCCTTCCTCTGTACATGTCCAAACCATCTTAATCTACCCTCTCTAACTTTGTCTCCAAAACGTCTTACATGTGCTGTCCTTCTGATATACTTATTCCTGGACAGTGGTGGTCTAGTGGATAGGGCGCAAGATCGCTGATCCTAAGGCTGGGGGTTCGAGTTCCCACAGGTTTGTCACTGTCCCCCCAGTGCAGCTAACTGGGTCATCAAAGGCAAGCCATGTCCCTCACTGACTATGGTGAGAGTCATGTAAAAGAACCATTGCTGACTTTTGTAAAGAGTAGTCTGCAAAGCCATCAGCGTGTTTCTGGTAGCAAGCGTTCCCGCGTCCCGGTTAATCTTCTCCGGAAGAGACCAATTGCTACAATACCCAACGGGGATAAGATATGATGATGATGATGACTCATTCCTGATCCCGTCCATCCTCATTACTCCCAAAGAGAACCTCAACATTTTCATCTCTGCTACTTCCAGTTCTGCCTCCTGTCTTTCTCCCAGTGCTACTGTTTCTAAACCATACAACATCGCTGGCCTCAACACCGTCTTGCACACGTTTACTTTCATTCTTGCTGATACCTTCCTATTATACATCACACTGGACACTTTTATCCAACCATTCTAACCTGCCTGCACATGCTTCTTAGCCTCTCGTCCACACTCTCCATTGCTCTGGATTGTTGAACCTAAGTACTTAAAATCCTTTACCTTCTTTATCTCTGCTCCCTGTAACCTCAACTTTCCTCTTGGGTCTTTGTTGTTCACACACATGTATTCTGCGTTACTGAGGCTAACATTCGTTCCTCTCCTTTCCAGGGCATACCTCCATCTCTGTAGATTTTCCTGCACTTGTTCTCTGCTCTCACTACAGATCACAATGTCATCTGCAAACATCATAGTCCATGGAGATTCTTGTCTAACCTCATCTGTCAGCCTGTCCATCACCATAGCAAACAAGAAGGAGCTCAGAGCTGACCCCTGATGCAATCACACCTCCACCAAACCGTTGCTCACAAATGCTGACCTCCACCCTTAGTCTAGCTTCCACTATTCTTTCCCATAACTTCCATTGTATGGCTCATCAACTTTATCACTCTGTAGTTGCCACAACTCTGCATGTCTCCCTTGTTCTTAAAAATGGGTACCAGCACACTTCTCCTCCATTCCTCCAATATCCTCTCACTCTCCAAGACCTTGTTGAATGTTCTTGTCAGAAAATGTACTGCTACCTCACCTAGACACTTCCATATCTTCACCGGTATGTCATCAGGACCAACTGCCTTTCCACTCTTCATCCTCTTCAATGGCCTCCTCACTTATCCCTTACTAATCTTTGCTACTTCCTGCTCCTCAAATGTCACCCCTTCTACTCTTTTTTCTCTCTCATTTTCCTCATTCATCAGCTCTTCAAAGTACTCTTTCCACTTCCCAGCACACTTCTGTCATCAGTCAATACATTTCCCACTCTGTCCTTAATCACTCAAACTTGCTGCACGTCCTTCCCATCTCTATTTCTCTGCTGTGCCAACCTGTATAAATCATTTTCTCCCTCCTTACTGTTCATTCCATCATTCAAGTCATCATATACCCTCTGTTTGGCCTTTGACACCACCACCTTTGCCTTACGCTGTGTCTCTCTGTACTCCTGTTTACTCTCTTTGGTCCTCTCTATGTTCCACTTCTTCTTAGCTAACTTCTTCCTTTGTACACACTCCTGCACTTCCTCATTCCACCACCAAGTCTCCTTGTCTACTTTCCTTCCAGAGGACACATCAAGTACTCTCCTACCTGTCTCCCTGATCACATTAGTTGTATTTGTCCAGTCATCTGGAAGCACTTCCTGAGCACCCAAAGCCTGTTTCAACTCCTTTTTGAAGCCAACACGACACTCTTCCTTTTTCAGCTTCAACCACTTTGTCTTCTGCTCTGCCTTTGCCTTCTTCACCTTCCTCACCATCAGCGTCATCAGGCACACCACTATCCTATACTACATTTTACTACATTAATAATGCGCTAATGAATAAGACTCTCTACAGAATGTGTTTAAGAAGCATATTTTAGCACATGTAATAGATACATAGTATTTTACTTCCGGTTGATCATTCACGCATGTAATATGATACATAAGATTTTACTTCCAGGTACAGAGCTCACGGATTATCTTGATTTGCAGGAGGGGCTGGAACCAAACCCCCGTGAATAACGAGGTTCTAATAATCAGAAACCTTATTTCTAGCTGCCTGAGATCTTCTGAGTACTTCTGTCTTATCAGCGTTTAATAAGGGGAAGTTAGTAAGTCATTCATTGTCTCATGTTCTTTACACATTTCTCAACTTTATTACGTTGATGTCTCTCATCTGGGAAAGTGGTGGCCCAGTGGTAAGGTATTGGATTTCTGATCCCAGGGTTGAAGGTTCAAGCCCCTCCATTAATGGTTGTCAGTGCTGTCTCGCTGGATTAAGCAGTTCAGAAAATGAATGAACGAATGAATGTCTCTCATCTGGCTTTGCTGAAATATAGAACTTTGTATCAACAGCATAACAATGAAAACTAGTACCATGATCATGAATGATATTATCCAAAGGGAGCATGATTAGAAAGAAAAGCGATGGGTCTAGGATAGAACCTTGAGGAACACCAACTTAACATTCTAATATACAGCGAAATCAACATTTGCATCTCCAAACTTATAGCAGTCGCCTAATTAAGATTTATACCAGGAAAGGGCTGCTTCCCTAACTCCAACAACATTTTCTAATCTATCAAGGGGATTTGTTAGATCAATAGTGTCAAAGGCTGCATTAAGGTTAAGTAACATAAACAAGGAGCTATAGCCATGGTTGGAAGCCACCAATAGGTCATTTAACACCTTAACAAGTGTTGTCTCTGTGTTATGATGAGGCCTAAATTCTGATTGATACATTCTGTGAATGTTATTTAAACAAAAATATGAACATAACTGCTGCGGTACATATTTTTGTAAGATCTTAGAGATAAAAGGGAGGTTTGATATTGGTCTATAGTTGGACAGCTGAAATGGGTCGAGATCAGGTTTGATAACTTCTAGTTTAAAGGATTTAGGTACCAGTGCTAATCAAAGAATTAATTAGATTTAATAATGAGTTGATCACTTCAGGTAATATCTCTTTAAAGAACAAAGTAGGTACTGATATCAAGCACACAGGTTGATGATTTAGATGAGAAAATTAATGAGAATAGGCCTATTTTTTTGAATAGGGCTGAACCCTAATTGCGGGTCTGATAGCAGTATATTATTATTTATTGTTTTAGTTATTCACATGTCTGTCTTAAAGTTCAGGAAATCAATATTTTGCAAGATAATGTCAATTTGTGCATTAAAAAGTCATAAAGTCCTCACTGCTATATGTATGCAACAATATTAAATACATATTTTGGAATATTTTTGTTATTTTCTATTCGATTTGAGACTAAATATTCTTATAAAATCAAAAGGTGCTTTCGCCACCCACTTACCAAGATTTTATTTTATTATTTCCATTTGAATTGTTCAGATTTTAGGTCACAATATGGGTGTAAAATATATTATGAAGTTCACAAAACCCGAAAAGTTTAACCTGGGCAGTTCATCAGTTCATTTTCTGTACCCGCTAAATCCTAATTATGATCACAGGGAGGCTGGCGCTGATCGCAGCCGACTCCGGGGGAAGGCAGAGTACACCCTGGACAGCTCTCCAGGCCATCGCAGGGCAGAAATACGCTAACGGCTTTGCAGCCTACTTTTGTCGAAAGTCAGCAATGGTTCTTTTACATGCCTCACACCATAAGCAGTGAGAGACATGGCTGGCCTTTGATAAGCCAGTTAGCTGCACTTGGGGGATAGTGACAACCTTGTGGAGAGCGAGACTCAAATCCCCAACCTTTGGATCAGCAATCCAGTGCCCTATACCACTAGGCCACCACTGCCCTAACTGGGTCAGGAAGACCTTTTACATCCATAATGGTTGGAGAGAGAGAGAGAGAGAGAGAGAGAGAGAGAGAGAGAGAGAGAGAGAGAGCGAGAGAGAGAGAGAGCGAGAGATGCTTATAATAACAATTAAACATTGAAAAAATAACATAAGAATGTAAATGAAATATAAATACAGATGCTTTCCAACTCACCAACATTTGTTTTGCAAACCATACCAACAAAGCTGTCCAAGGTCAAAAGTGAAAGTGAAAGTGAAATTAAATTGAAGAACAAGTAGAAATAAAAATAGAATAAAATCTACAGAAAGATAGATCATAAATATAAGTATGAAATATGATTAAACATTATCCTGAGGTGCACTTAATACTAGGCTCTGGCAGAGGCTGGGGTGCCTGTGCATATGCAACAATGTATCCAGTTTTGATGGGAGATTTTGGGTTGTTTTTTGTTTTGTGTTGGTTTAGGGTTTTTTTTTTGTTGCATAATTGGCGTTGTTTTTGTGACATTTTCCTTAACTTTTCCACCTATTCTTCCTTAATTTCCTTCTTTTTTAAATTAGATTTTTTTTTTTTTTTAAACCGCGATGCGCTGAAGCTGCATTAATTGAAGCGCGAAGTAGCAAGGGATCCCTGTATTTTTGTTATTCATTTTGTGGTATCAACCAAATTACTTACATGAAAGCTGAAAATAAACAAAAAACAGCATAAATTTTTTTTTAAAGACCCCTTACTTTTCCCTCCCGGTGCTGTTCCTTTCAACATTAAGTCAAATCGAGCCAATCAACATGAATGTAAACTTTAGCACATGCCTCACTGAACCAATCAACACAAACATAAACAAAAGTACATGGTCAGGAATGTGCTTAAATTCCTCAAGTTAGTAAGTTGGAGAATCAGGTGAAAAATACTCGTCATCACTTTATGATAGGTCCACATCTGGCTCATCACTCCATTCATTCAGAGCATCCACTTCAAGGCACATGTTTTCAGTCAGCTGGTCATGCGCATCAGCTTCATCTGGTGTGGGTTCTTCAAACCCTTCAAATGGATCGCTGTCATCATCAAACTCCTCGAACAATAAATGATCTTCACTGCCATCGAAAGCATAGATGATTCCACATGTAAGAAATGACTTGCGTATGACATCGGGTGTTATCGATTGCCATGCATCACGAATCCATGTTAAGATAGTTGTTTTCTAGGGAGGTTTTCTGTTATTTCCCTTGGTTACTTCAATTTTTCCATTGAACAGCCAGTTATCATAGAAATCCCTGTTTTCTCAATGTGATAACATTGATGATATACCTGTGGAGGTATGGAAGTGTCTAGGAGAGGTAGCAGTAGATTTTCTGACAAGAACATTCAACAAGGTACGAGAGAGTGAGCAGATGCCGGAGGAGTGGAGGAGAAGTGTGCTGGTGCCCATTTTTAAGAACAAGGGAGACGTGCAGAGTTGCAGCAACTACAGAGGGATAAAGTTGATGAGCCATACGATGACGTTATGGGAAAGAATAGTGGAAGCTAGACTAAGGGCAGAGGTCAGCATTTGTGAACAACAGTTTGGTTTCATGCCAAGAAAGAGCACTACAGATGCAATGTTTGCTTTGAGGATGTCAATAGAGAAGTACAGAGAAGGTCAGAGGGAGCTACATTGTGCCTTTGTGGATCTGGAAAAAGCATATGACAGGGTGCCAAGAGAAGAACTGTGGTATTGCATGAGGAAGTCTGGAGTGGCAGAGAAGTATGTTAGAGTGGTGCAGGACATGTATGAGAGATGTAAGACAGCGGTGAGGTGTGCTGTCGGTGTGACCGACGAATTCAAGGTGGAGGTGGGACTGCATCAAGGGTCAGCTCTGAGCCCCTTCTTGTTTGCTATGGTGATGGACAGGCTGACAGATGAGGTGAGACAAGAATCTCCATGGACTATGATGTTTGCAGATGACATTGTGATCTGTAGTGAGAGCAGAGAACAAGTGCAGGAAAATCTAGAGAGGTGGCGGTATGCCCTGGAAAGGAGAGGAATGAAGGTTAGCCTCAGAAAATCAGAATACATGTGTGTGAATGAGAAGGACCCAGGAGGAACGGTGATGTTACAGGGAGCAGAGATAACGAAGGTGGAGGATTTTAAGTACTTAGGCTCAACAATCCAGAGCAATGGAGAGTGTGGAAAAGAGGTGAAGAAACGTGTGCAGGCAGGCTGGAATGGTTGGAGAAAAGTGTCCGGTGTGATGTGCGATAGGAGAGTGTCAGCAAGAATGAAGGGAAAAGTGTACAAGACAGTGGTGAGGCCAGCGATGTTGTATGGATTAGAAACAGTTGTGCTGAGGAAAAGGCAGGAGGCAGAGCTGGAGGTAGCGGAGATGAAAATGTTGAGGTTCTCTCTGGGAGTAACGAGGATGGATAGGATCAGAAATTAGTATATCAGAGGGACAGCCCACGTAAGATGTTTTGGAGACAAAGTCAGAGAGGCTAGATTGAGATGGTTTGGACATGTACAGAGGAGGGATAGTGAGTATATTGGCAGTAGGATGCTGAGGTTGGAACTACCAGGCAGAAGGCCTCGAGGAAGACCAAAGAAGAGATTTATGGATGTGGTGAAGAAAGACATGAAGGTCGTTGGAGTCAGAAAAGAAGATACGGAGGACAGGGTGAGGTGGAGGCGGATGATTTGCTGTGGCGACCCCTGAAGGGAGCAGCCGAAAGTAAAAGAAGAAGATAACACATCACAGAAATTACATCATTTTTTTCACCTCAAACGTTGCCTTCTTCCTTATCCAACCATAGTGCTTCCCATTTAAGAGTCTTGCTGGTCAGTTTTGTACCTTGTTTCCAGCGTGCTTCGAGTCATGTAATAAGTTCTTGTTCAATACGCATATAAACAACTTCTCTTCTTCCACCAGCCTTTCGTTTTTGTTTTGTTTTGTCTACCATTTCACAGAAATATTGTTCTTCTTTTTGCCATTCCGTAAATGTTTCTGATCAACATTAAATTGTTTTGATGATGCAGAATTTGTTGAATTCTTTGCAAATTCTATCACTTTCAGCTTGAATAAGATATCATATGCTTTTACACGTTTCCCCTTGTGCCACCATGTTGCATCCTTCATAACATCTGATCTTCGTTTAGGCTTAAAAAAACAGTACCACCTGGAAAGATTCAACATTTACTAGTTACGTCACATACATACGGGTTGCCTTTGGGCCAAAACGGCACTTCCTTTTTGGCATCAACTTTAATATGTGATAGTTCTATTAGAGGATTTCATATTATCATGATATTTGGCAACAATTCCTTAACGAACAGTTAACAACATACCGTTAGCTGTCTAATGCTCATGATAGTTTTGCTGTAGCAGTTTGTATTGTTCCATCGGTTGTTGGACATTTACCAAGAGAACACAACAAAATATTTTCCTGTTTTTTAAAGCACGGCGGCACAATCAAATGTGTTTTTCCTCATAAACATTTTCAATATTCCCCAGTGGCAGGGGATGTGATGTCAGGAACTTTCAGCCAAACCCAAAAATTCAGGAGACAGAGTACGAACACGGGTGAGCTTTATTGTTCACAGGAAGGCCCTAGAGCACCTGGAAAATGTAGTCACTGCTGGTGATGTGGAGCAACGCTAAAATCATAAACTAAGGGGCTTGGCCAGCACGGAGCGGAGAAGCAGGAGCCAGAGAGATCACGGGAAACGGGGTCGTGAAGAGGGACAATCTTCTAGCACCGGGAGGAGCGCACTGCTTATCTTTATATAATGGTAGATTGGTGAGTGGAATCAGGTGTGTGCATCGTGATTCGCCTGCGTGTGACAGCCACGCACCTTGGCCGGAGCCTGCAGTGCTTAGAATACTGTGTAAACTCACTTTTACAGGCAGTGAACTCCTCATTTTACGGTTACAGAGACTGATCAAATAAAATTGGTAAGTTTGATCTACAATTTTGCTACCAGTACACATGGGCAGTTATTCGATGGAAGATCAAAAACATTGGGGGGGGGGCTTATTGGAGAAAGGTGCTTATTACGTCAAATACGGTAATAGAACATTGAAAATATGTTAATGGTCTCTATCTCACTCCACTCTTTTCTGCTTCCTCAATCGTTTCCCCAGTAATTCGATTTTCTTCTTTTTGATTTTTTTTTTACATTTTTTAATTTTTCAATTTCACTTCACTATTCCAGCTTCAAGAATACTTATTTTGGGTGGGGTGTGTATAAAATGAGTGTTTGTTACATGAAAAGTGTGCAAGAGTGTGTTTAGAGAGACTGTGTGTCATCACTGCATTAACTCAAGGCAGCTGTGTTCAGAGTTTCCAAGCAATGGCTGCCAAACAGTAATAAGACATTAACCATGCATAACACACAAGGACTGCCTGGCAATAGACTTACCTAAAAAATGGGGTAGAATGAGAGAGGAAAGGAATCTTGGATCTTTATGTTTACCCAGTCAGGACAGTGTTTTACAGTTGTTTTTGAAAGTCTTAGCTGTCTGTGTGGTAAATTAAATCTTTTTAAACCCTTTGTCATTCTTAACTAAGTCAGCAGTTTAATTTTATTAATTATAAAGAATCAATGAGATTACACAGTTTAAGAGTTTTGCATGTTTCTCAGTTGAAAATTGGTTTGCTGATCTATTAATGAGTTTGTCTCTGCTTGTGCTATATCTGATTTCCACCTAATAAAACATGAATGAAAAATTGCTACATAATATAAAGAGGCAATCAAAATGTATAGTGAGTGGATTTAGCACAAAAAGTCTTTATTCCTGTCTCCTCAAAACTACATTGCATCATTGAAGTAACATGGAAAAGAACTGAACTCATGGTTCCCTAGTGGTGCAGCAGCAATGTCAACCACCATCAGCTGAGAGATTGCAAGTTTGAAGTGGTTGGCTTGGGGTGGAATAATGTGTTCCTTCAAACAAGCGTCGAAAAAGACCCAAACTTATCTAAAACCTAAATGATCATGCATTGTTATAGTTTTATCACACTACAATACACTGCTGAATTCCTCTGTAAATCACGTTCAGCTATACTGGTGCTCTTTTAATAAGTCTAGCTTGTTGATGCACTTACACACTATTAAGCACAATCCACATTTTAAGATTTCCAATATGTTTTCCATTCTGGACAGCTTAGTGAATCTTATTAAATCCATATTCTCTTTCATTCGTCATTTTTGCTATCCCAAAAAAATGCTTCTCAGTCGTTCTCTGCCAATTGTTAAGACTTATCACTCCACAGGAAGAGAACGCAAAAAAGGAAGGTATGGCTGTACAATATAGAGAGTGCGTTAAAGTACACGTGTCCTGATCTCCATTGAGCGTTAGCAAAATTCCTCTGTCTGCTCTCCTGTGGTGCAAAACATCCCATGTGTCATGTTGTGTGTGTGTGTGTGTGTGTGTGTGTGTGTGTGTGTGTGTGTGTGTGTGTGTGTGTGTGTGTGTGTGTGTGTGTGTGTGTGTGTGCGTGTGTGCGCGCATGCAACGTATGCACGCACACACATTGTGAAGGGGTGTAGATGCATTCAGATGTTCCCAGATTAAAATCAGAACTCTACTGAAACATTGAGTCAGCACTATTCCAAGTCAGAAAGGGTTCTTTTACATGCCTCTCATTATAGACAGAGAGACATGGCTGGCCTTTATAACCCAGTTAGCTGCACTGCTGAGATTTCCTTCAGCTTTTTCCCAAATGTAACAAATGTATGTGTCAAAGTGAATGATTCGCACATTTGATCTGGCATCGGTTTTTACATCCGATGCCTTTTCTGACACAACCCTTTAGCGAGGGACAGAAACGCGCTGACGGCTTTGCACTGGTATTATATATAAGTTAATCAGTCTATACACTGACTGACATCCATAATTATTAGCACCATAAATTCAGTCGTTTTTCTAAATAGGACAACAATGAAAAAGAGGGATGCTTTGTCTCGCCACCTTTTACCAACAAAACAGCACCTAGTCTTTTCCTACAATGTTTCATAAGATGTGAAAATACAGAAAGAGGAACCTTCGGCCATTCCTCATTACACAATCTCTCTAAATCATCCAGCAAGCTAGGGCCTCTCCTCATCACCCTCCTCTTCAGCTCACTCCATGGGTTTTCAATGGGATTGAAGTCTGTGACTGAGATGGCCATGGGTTGAGCTTGATTATGTGTATGTTGAACCATTTCTGTGTAGATTTGGCAACATATTTATGACCATTATCTTGCTGAAAGATCCAGTGATGACCCATCTTCACCTTTTGGGCTGAGGCCACCAGATTTTTATTTAAAATGGCCTGGTATTCCAAAGTCTTCATGATGCCATGCACCTTAACAGTGAGTTAGATAGTTAGTTGTGAGTGAGAAAAGGTTTTTATGTGCATGCCTCCCAAACAGCTTGTATGTAAATCTGCCTGATGGTTGTTTTGGAGACTTTGTGACCCCAAGATGGTACCACTTGTTGCAGTTCTTTAACAGTGAGCTGTGAACTTTTTATTTCTCTTACTATTCTACTCACTGTGCTTGGTGGCAAAATAAACTTATGTCTTCATCCAGGCATGTTTACCATTGTTGCAGTTGTTTTAAACTTCTTAATGATTCCTCTGACAGTAGATATGGGCAGGTACAGGCAAGTGGTTATTTTCTTTTAGCCATTGCCTGACTTGTGATAGTCGACACACATCTGACTTACTTGAATGGTGTGTTCTTTTGTGTTGAAATGTGGATAAGAGAAATTGCCCCTGTGTCATATTATGTTTATGCTACAGGGAAATAGGTAGTGAATGTTTCTAGATACTTTGATCAACTTTGTAAACTAATGTAGAAATACTTCAATTACATTTATTTCCTAGGAATTGATAGGGGTGCCAATAATTGTGGAACATGTGATTTTATGAAAAATAATGATTTCTTAGTCGGGGATTTTTCCAGCTAAAATTCATTTGAGTTGAAGGTTACATTTTCCTACAATTTTCAATATGAGAGCATGCTTCTGCAATAAAAATTGAATTTGTGTCAAGGGTTTTAACATATCTTAACCAGGGGTGCCAGGCAGTGTATTACACCAGTTAATTATTTCGTTACAACAGTAAATTACAATACTCAATGCAGCATTTTATTGGTGGTCACTGTCGTGTCGTCATGAACGGAACGTTTAGTTTCGGCAGAAGCCGGAGTTCATTTATGTACAGAACCGGAAGTATTAATAAAAACGAGTGGTCTTGAAACCGAAGTTGTGTGTGTGAGTCTTCACGTGTTAGGCCAGTTATAGAAGCCGTATTGATAGCAAACAGCGGGTTTACATTGGCGACAAGGATAAGTATCTCACGAAGAAGACGTAAACATTAGAACTGTGACAGTTTAGTGAAAATGGCAGAACTAAGTAATGTTCATGGCATGTCTTCATTCAACCTCTCCGGTGATGCTAGTGCTGTTAGCATTCGTTGGAAAGCATGGATAGAGGAATTTGAGGCATACGCTGATAGTAAAGCACTATTGGTTGTGGAAGGAAGGGCAGATAATCAGGTACAGAGGCGTGCATTACTGCTGTATACAGTGGGAGCTGGACTTAGAAGTGTTTTCAAAACTCTGCCAGACCAGGGTGAATCTCAAGAATATTTTAAGGGAAGAACCGCTCTGAAGACACACTTGACTGTTAAACCAAACATAACGTATCAGCGCCACATATTCAGAAAAATGAAGCATAACTGATGAAACTGTGTCACAGTATGTCACGAGATTACATGCAGCAGCTGAGGGCTGTGATTACAATGATGTTGACTACCAAATCCGTGATCAGGTTGTGGAAAACTGCAAGTCTGACCAGTTGAGACACAAGTTCCTGGAAAAGGGAGATGAACTTTCATTCAGCTCAATGTTGAAAATGTCTGCAACGTTTGAAGCTGTTGAAGAACAGATGAAAGAAATGAACGTAAAAGAGGGTCAAAACGAACATGTTCAAAGAATAAAGGAACATAAATCAGTCAAATACAGTCAGAAGACAGGACAAAATGATAATGCCTGTTTCCTTTGTGGAAAAGTCGGTCGCTATGGTAGAGATCCTACCTGTCCAGCAAGGGGTCAACAGTGTCAAAAGTGTAAGGAATTTGATCACTTTGTTTCGAAGTGTTACACTGACTTATCCAGAAAAGCCCGCACAAAAGAAAAACGGGATAAAAGTGGCTTTAGTAGCAGGAAAAATGGTCGGAAATGACATGGCTGTAGCGATGTAAAGCATTTGAAGGCTGAGAAGGTGGACAGTGATAGTGAAGATCAGGAAAGTGAAAGGTATGCTTTCCGCATGAGAAGTAACGTGCACAGAATGAACAGAGTGAGGAGTGACAGTAGCGATGTAATTCTCGTGTCAGTGGGCGGAGTTGATATGGACATTATTGTTGACTCTGGCAGCGATAGTAACATTATCGACTGTGATTTGTGGAACTACCTGAAGTCAAAGAGTATCAAATGTGTGTCGAAGAAAGGAGGTAGGCAGTTGTTTCCATATGCCAGTTCAACACCACTGAAAACCCTAGGAACATTCAAGGCAGAAATTGTAGCTGGGAATTACAGGACAGATTCTTGGTTCACTGTGATAGATGGCAGTGCAGAACCAATTCTCAGTAAGGAAACCGCTATGAAACTTGGTGAACTAAAGATTGGACTAAATATCAATTCAGTGCGTTCCTTGCCTGAGATTCCCAACTGTCTGAACAAGTACCCTGAGGTATTTCATGGACTAGTAAAAATGAAAAGTAGGCAGATCAAGCTGAAAATTAATCCTGAAATAAAGTTAATTGCAAAAGATATCATTGAGCCAGTTGAAGAACCAGCACCATGGGTGAATCCTGTTGTCATTGTACCCAAACCTTCAGGTGAAATAAGGTTGTGCTTGGACATGAGACGGGCCAACGAAGCAATCCTGCGAGAGAGGCAGCCAATACCGACCGTAGACGAAGTGCTGCAAGACATGAATGAAAGTAGAGTTTTCTCAAAGTTCAATCTGAAGTGGGGCTTCCACCAATTAGAACTCCATCCTGATTCAAGCAAAATTATCACTGTCGTGACTCACTGTGGATTGTACAGGTACAAAAGGCTGCTATTTGGGAAAAATGTTGCACCTGAAATATATCAGCATGAAATTCAGATGGTCCTGCAAGGGATTCCGGGGGGGGGCAAACATATCTGATGACATTGTTGTGCATGGTCCTTCGACAGAAAAGCACGACAAACGACTGGAACAAGTTGTCCAGAGGCTCTCAGCAGCAAATTTGACACTAAATGTTGACAAGTGTGAATTTTAAAAAGTCCATTATAAGATTTATGGGACCCCATTTGTCAGATCAGGGAATTGATGTTATGAAGGAAAAAGTTGAAGCTGTTGTGAAGGCCAGACAGCCTGAAACTGTGAGTGAAGTTAGAAGTTTCTTGGGTCTTGTAAACTACTGTTCGCGGTTCATTCCTGACTACTCCACATTGGCAGAACCGTTGAGATAGTTAACTAGAAAGAACCATCCGTTTGTGTTTGGGAAGGAGCAAGTTGAGTCATTCAAGGCACTCAAAGCAGCCCTTTCAAGTAGCAAAACCCTAGGCTACTATAGAGTAACTACGAAGACAGATGCCAGTCCTGTTGGTCTCGGAGCGGTCCTGGCACAAAAACAAACCGATGCAAATTGCCGAATCATCTCATATGCAAGTTGTTCACTCAGCGATGTAGAACGCAGGTATTCACAGACTGAAAAAGAAGCTCTCGCATTAGTTTGGGTGTGTGAGAAGTTTCATCCATACATATACGGGATATCTTTTGACCTGGTCACCGACCACAAGCCTTTGGAGGCAATCTACTCACCAAAATCGAAACCTTGCGCTAGGATAGAGCGTTGGGTCCTCCGTCTGCAACAGTACAACTTCAAAGTTGTGTATGCACTAGGAAAGAGCAACATTGCTGAGCCACTGTCCAGATTGTTGAAGGAACGGTTTGTAAAACCTTTAGCCGTTTCATGTAGTGCTGAAAAGTATGTGAGGTTTGTTGCAGTGAACGCAATGCCTCAGGCTGTAACAACTCGGGAAGTTGAGAGAGCTTCCACGAGCAATGATGAGCTGGAAATTGTGCAACAGTGTATCGATTCCGGTGATTGGAATCATTGTGAATTGAAGCAGTATGTGATTGTGAGTTCTGAATTGTGCTGTGTAGGGAAGATGGTGCTGCGAGGTAGTCACATAGTAATTCTCAAGTGTTTGCGACCCAGAGTCTTGTCACTAGCACATGAAGGGCAACTTTAGATGCTTTCAAAAGCATGTTCTCCAGACATGTGTCAATCCACTCTGACAACGGTCCTCAGTTTATATCAAAGACAATGAGAGACTATCTCAGGGACAATGAAATTGAACACCATCACGTCACCCCTCGTTGGGCTCAAGCGAATGGAGAGGTGGAGGGACAAAATCAATCTCTTGTGAAGAGATTGAAGATTGCTCATGCAACAAAACAGAACTGGAAAGATGCATTTCAGGTATATGTCACTCAGTACCAGGCAACCCCTCACACTGTGACGGGGAGGAGCTCAGCGGAACTGTTGTTTGGAAGGAAGATGACAAGAAAGTTGTCTGTTTTCATTCCTGAATCTGTCGACTACAAGGTTCGTGATCGAGATGCAGAAAAGAAAGGACTGTCAAAGTTAGATGCAGATGAATAATGCCATGCTATCCACTCCCAGATCGTCCCAGGAGATAAGGTGCTACTGAAAAGAGAACACACGAGTAAGGTAGATATGCCTTACTTACTGACACCAGTCAAAGTTGTTTCCAAGACAGGAAACATGGTGACAGTGCAGAATAAGGAAGGGGCTCAGTATAAACGCAACAGTTCTCATGTGAAACCGTATCAGTCCCAGACAGAAAATCTGTCTGAACCAGAACATGCAGACAGTGTCCAAGTTGAGGACAATGAAAGGTGCCAAACAGAGACTGAATCTCAGGAGATCGAACAGACAAAAGTCTGTCCCAAAGAAGTTTGATGACTTTGTGATGCTTGACTAGTCAGGCAGTTAACCAGTATTCATCATTAAGCTGATGTTTTCTAGTCAATGATACTGAGAGTTAGGTTGCATGTTTAGAACCTTAAGTAATTAAGTATTTGTTTATAAACTATTTCATAGTTTAAAGGTTTGATTTGCTAGCTCATATTTATCCAGAATTGATATCTATTTTAGTATGCTTTAAGCGATTTAAGTTATTTGTTGTATTATTTGACATTTATATGTGACAAAGTATTAACTGAATTTTTCTGAAAAGGGGGGTGTGTCATGTCGTAATGAATGGAACGTTTAGTTTTCGCAGAAGCCGGAGTTCATTTATGTACGGAACCGGAAGTATTAATAAAAGCAAGTGGTCTTGAAACCGAAGTTGTGTATGTGAGTCTTCACGTGTTAGGGCAGTTATAGAAGCCGTATTGATAGCAAACAGCGGGTTTACAGTCACTGTGTAATCTATGCTAATTGTGTATATTACTATGTTTTGCTGGGGCAGTGGTGATCTAGTGGTATAGGGCGCTGGATCGCTGATCCAAAGGTTGGGGGTTCGAGTCCCACTCTCCACAAGGTTGTCACTGCCCCCCCCCCCCCCCGTGCACCTAACTGGGTTATCAAAGGCTGGCCATGTCTCCCACTGTCTATGGTGAGAGGTATGTAAACGAACCATTGCTGACTTTCGACAAGAGTAGGCTGCAAAGCCGTCAGTGTGTTTCTGCCCTGCGATGGCCTGGCGAGCTGTCCAGGGTGTACTCTTCCCTCACTCGAAGTTGGCTGGGATGGGCACCAGCCTCCCCGTGACCCAAACTAGGATTAAGCGGGTACAGAAAATGAACTGAACTATGTTTTGCTTGTAGTCTTGTGGGTCTTTGGTATCTGTGTTCAGCATGAGATGTCTGCAGAAATGTATATTAACCTAATGTGCATGCCTTTGGATTATGTGCTGAATCCCAAGGATGTACCGGGAGTGCAGGAAAACTTGAAAAAGGCTACAGGTCATTCAGTCCCAGTATAAGTGGAACAGAAACTTGGTTTGCAGTGCCAGTAGAAGGTCAGACTCATTCCCAGTGGGAGACAAACTCCACCAGGGTTGATCTTTTAAGCAACTTTGTTCATATTTTTTATGGACAGAATTTGTATGCTTATCCAAGGATTGAAGGGTGTCCAGTTTAACAGGCTGGTAGGTACAGTTTGATCAGTACTCTATTACTGTTTTTTTGCAAATGATGCAGACCTGATGGTTTCACTGAGCAGTGATCTCCAGCTCTCATTAAGACACAATCCAGCCAAGTGTAAAGTTGCTGGGATGAAAAACAAAAGTGAAGCTGTGGCCATTTCCAGTAATATAGATCCAGTTTGAAAGAATTGGCATGGATTTAAGTGAGCCAATAAATAGGTCTGCGCATTAATTGTGGATGTCATATTGGATTATGCAATGTGATGTCAAGGAGCAATGTCATAGTGGAACATCTCTGCACGTAGTGTTGCGTTCTGTCAAATGAATTATGCATGAATTATTGAGGATTTAATTGATCCGCACCACCATGTATCCACCTTTGATAAAAATATTTACTAAAAAAAATTGAAAAAAAAAATATTTTAAAGGTTGTTTATGGTTTAAAAGTAAAAATGGACTTATAACGAACAGCTGGAAGATCAATGAGGTCCATTGGTAACGTGACTGAGTATAAAAAGAGCTTCTCAGAGTGGCAGTGACTCTCAGAAGCGAAGATAGGTAGAGGATTAACAATTTCCCCCAATGTTGTGCAGAAAGATAGTGGAGCAATATTCGAAAGGTGTTTCCCAGCAAAATTGCAAAGAGTTGGAAAATATCATCATCTACAGTGTATAATATCATCATCCAAAGATTCAGAGAATCGGGAACAATCTCTGTGCGTAAGGGTTAAGGCTGAAAAACCATACTGGATGCCCGTGATCTTCGGGCCCTTAAACAGCACTTTACCACAAACAGGAATGCTACTGTACTGGAAATCACAGAATGGGCTCAGCAATACTTCCAGAAACCATTGTCAGTGAACACAACCCACTGTGCCATCCGCCGTTGCCAGCTGAAACTACAGTACAAACAAGAAGCCATTTCTAAGTGACCCAGAAGTGCAGGCATTTTCTCTGAGCCAAGAGTTATTTAAAATGGAGTGTGGCAAAATGGGAAAACTGTTCTGTGGTCAGACGAATCATGATTCAAACTTCTTGATGGAAAACTGGGACATCATGTCATCCGGACTAAAGAGGACAAGTACAACCCAAGTTATTTTCAGAGCTCAATTCAGAAGCCTGCATCTGTGATGGTATGGGGTTGCATGAGTGCGTGTGGCATGGGCCGCTTGCACATCTGGAAAGGCACTGTCAATGTAGAAATGTATATTCAGGTTCTAGAACAACATATGCTCCCATCCAGATGTCGTCTCTTTCAGAGAAAACCTTGCCTTTTTCAACATGATCATGCCAGACCACATGCAGCATTAATTACAACATCATGGCTGCATAGGAAAAGAATCCAGGGATTGAAATGGCCAGCCAACAGTCCAGATCTTTCACCTATAGAGAACATTTGGCGCATCATAAAGAGGAAGATGAAACAAAGAAGACCCAAAACAGTTGAACAGTTAGAGGCCTGTATTAGACAGGAATGGGACAGCATTCCTATTTCTAAACTTGAGAAACTTGTCTCCTCAGTCCCCAGACGTTTGCAGACTGTTGTAAAAAGAAGAGGGGATGCCTCACAGTGGTGACAATGGCTTTGTCCCAACTTTTTTGAGATTTGTTGACACCATGAAATTTAAAATCAACATATTTTGCCATTAAAATGATATAGTTTCTCAGTTTAAACCTTTGACCTGTCATCTATGTCATCTATGTTCTATTCGGAATAAAATATTGAAATTTGGCACTGCCACATCATTGCATTCAGTTTTTATTCACAATTTGTATAGTGTGCCAATTTTTTGGAATCCACTTTGTATTAATACACTCCTTAGTCTGCATTTGGGTCATTTGAGTCTGAGCATTACAGAATACCTCACCATTGACATGGACCCAACAGAGTTGGAATGATATTATAGCAACAGCAGGAGAGACTAAATTAATTAGGAGAGATTATCAACTGATAACAAGACTCAGTGGCTGGGAAGAGGGACGTCTGGACCTCTTTGCTTAGGTTGCTGCCCCCATGACCCGACCCTGGACTTAGCGGAAGATGATGATGATGATGATGATGATTTTGATTCCCCCTGTTAACACATCCATGTGAGACCAATGTTGGTTAGAAATGGGCTAGCAAGTGTCCGGGGGGTTCCAAGGTATCAAGTATGTCAGCGTATACATGTCCAATTTTCAAACCAAAAGTAGTTGGAGTGCAATGATAACTAGATTCCTGTTCTGCATGGGCACCCTGTAAAACGACCTTGCAAGAGAGATAAACAAAATAACTTGACGAATAGCAGTATAAATGTGAATTAACTGATGTACCATCACTCGAGACATTCCATTTTCTTCAGCTGCATGTACAATTTACTGTCAGACCTCAATTGTCTACATCAGACTTCTCAAATGTTTTGTGTTTCAAAGATGACAGGTTAAGCAGTCCCTTAGCTAAAATTAACCTCAATACCAGGTCAGCTAAAATTAATCTAAGCTGGCTGCTATGAGAGTGTATGAAGGCAGACTGTTCGAAAATAAGTCTGGTTCATCTCATTCTATACTCACACCTAATTTAGTAATATGTGAGCAATTCTTACCTGGAAACCAGCTCAACTTGACCGAGTGGAGATTGACACTGATGTGATTTGAGGACCAACACTTCTCAAAGGCTCGATGGAGTGGCGCTGACTTCCTTAATGTACACAGTCACAAGTAAAATTACATTTAGGCTTTGGCTCCTTCATGTACCTGTCCAATCGGCTGCCAGAACTTTCAGCCATTTCAGCATGGGTGCAAGTCTCATACACAGAGATGAATTAACTATCTGCTCTGATCGGCGCAATCTACTATGCATACTCAGTTAAGCAAAGTTGTAAAATGAATGAAAACCCTAACCCAGAAAAGAAAGAGAACTCTCCGCTCTGCTGGTGATTCACATCAGTGCAGGCTGAGTTCTAAACGAGTTCAACAGTGCCCTTACTCACTTGAAAGACCGGAAGTCCATATAACCCACAGAAAGTCAATGATGTGGAAGCAAGTACACTACTTTCGGTGTTGAGCGCCTCACATATTGGAAGCATTGATTGGCTGTTTTAAGCTTCATGTAAAGTCACTCGGCTCAGCTTTATGTTGTGTGACTCGGCTCAGCTTCATGTAAAGTGTCCATCCGTTGACCATCGGAACCATTTACAAGCAGAAAGATCGGATCATAGAGAATGTTAAAGGTTATATGTGAAACTGTACTTGATATTTGATAAGTGAATTTGATTAAAATTTATCAATTTGAAATTATTTTGATTGAATTTAATTTATTTGAAATGAATGTTGATATTATTTGATATATTTGATATTATTTTACAATGTTTTGTTTATAATAATTGATTTAGGGGTGTTTTATGAGACACGGTAATGGTATTTATGGATGTATAGTCTATTTATCACTGTAATGCAGCCATGAGGCGTGGGGGCACTAACCAGTGTCTCTCCCCCTTATGCCAGTCCCAAGCCCGGAAAAATGCAGAGGGTTGCGACAGGAAGGGCATCCGGCGTAAAACTTCTGCCACATTAAAAATGCAAATGGTCAAAACAAAATTCATACCGGATCGGTAGAGGCCCGGGTTAACAACGACTGCCATCAGTGCTGTCAACTAACAGGGTGCTGATGGAAATTGGACGACTGATGGTCGAAGACGTCGAACAAGGAGAGGCGGGAGGCGTGTCCGTAGGCAGAGAGAGAAGAGGAAATGCGTGAGCCTAGGACTGAGAGTAGGGACTTTGAATGTTGGAACTATGAAAGGAAAAGATAGGGAGCTGGCTGACATGATGCATAGGAGGAAGGTGGACATACTGTGTGTTCAGGAGACCAGGTGGAAAGGTAGCAAGGCTAGAAGCTTAGGAGCAGGGTTTAAGCTGTTTTATCATGGTGTGGATGGGAAGAGAAATGGAGTAGAAGTCATTTTGAAGGAGGGGTTTGTCAGGAATGTTCTAGAAGTAAAAAGAGTGTCAGACAGAGTGATAAGTCTCAAGTAATTTAAAAAGAAATTTAAGGCGTGATATTCAATGTTGTTAGTGCTTATGCCCCACAGGCAGGATGTGAGCAAGAAGAGAAGGAGAGATTCTGGAGTGGGTTAGATGAAGTGATGCAGACTACCGCCAGAGGTGAAAGAGTGGTCATTGGTGCAGACTTCAATGGACATGTTGGTGCAGGCAACAGAAGGGACGAGGAAGTGATGGGCAGGTTTGGTATCCAGGACAGGAACACAGAAGGACAGATGTTGATAGGTTTTGCAAAAAGGGTGGAAATGGCTGTGGTGAATACTTTCTTCCAGAAGAGGCAGGAGCATAGGGTGTCTTATAAAAGCGGAGGTAGGAGCATACAGCTAGACTACATCTTGTGTAGACGATGCAATTTGAAAGAAGTCAGTGACTGCAAAGTAATGGTGGGTGAGAGTGTTGCCAAACAGCATAGGATGGTGTGCAGGACGATGCTGATGGTGAGGAAGGTGAAGAAGGCAAAGGCAGAGCAGAAGACAAAGTGGTGAAAGCTGAAAAAGGAAGAGTGTCGTGTTGTCTTCAAGAAGGAGTTGAAACAGGCTTTGGGTAGTCAGGAAGTGCAAGGAGTGTGTACAAAGGAAGACGTTAGTTAAGAAGTGGGACATAGACAGGACTGAAAAGAGTAAACAGGAGTACAGGGAGACACAGCATAAGGCGAAGGTAGAAGTGTCAAAGGCCAAACAGAGGGCATATGATGATTTGGATGAAAGTTCGGACAGTAAGGAGGGAGAAAATAATTTATACAGGTTGGCACAGCAGAGAAATAGAGATGGGAAGGACGTGCAGCAAGTTAGTGTGATAAAGGACAGAGGGAAATGTTTTGACTGATATCAGAAGTGTGCTGGAAACATGGAAAGATTACTTTGAAGAGTACATCAGAGGGCCAGCACAAACTCAGAGAGGCTAAATTGAGATGGTTTGGACATGTACAGAGGAGGGATAGTGAGTATATTAGTAGTAGGATGCTGAGGTTGGAACTACCAGGCAGAAGGCCCAGAGGAAGACCAAAGAGAAGATTTATAGATGTGGTGAAGGAGGACATGAAGGTAGTTGGCGTAAGAGAAGAAGATGCAGAGAACAGGGTGAGATGGAGGCAGATGATTTGCTGTGGCGACCCCTGAAGGAATCAGCCGAAAGGAAAAGAAGAGGAGTCTGTCAGATAAGGTTCAGATAAGGCTTGTCCTCTTACCCTTTACATTCCATAACTCCTCAATATTCCTCAAATCGTTTCAGGATAATATATAGCCTTTGCTTTGTGTTGAGAGTAGTGAGTTTGGGACTAAATAGTTGCTGCTGTTGAACCACCAAGAAAAATGTGTTGGCAGTTGGAGGAGAGAACAGCACTTTTCTTTTCCTCCATCGTCACGGCTCAAGTGTCCTAAAGGCATCTAACCCCCAACTACACTCTAGGTTGCCCACTGCCCCAAGTGTGTGCTTACTGTTTAGGGGTATGTGAGCTCACTTTGGCTGGTTTTACTGCAGAAGCAGATTTCCTCTAGCAGGACAGTACATTAGTACAGTATATCAGGGTGGACAGGTCTTTAAATCCCCTCATGTCCTTCTTCGGAAAATACTCTTTTAAAAATATTTAATAATTCTTTGTGCGGCATAGTAGTGTTGTGGTTTAAACCCAGTGCCTGCATTTAGGAAGGGCATTTCATTGTGATGTTCTCTCCATGCTTGCATAGGTTTTCTCCTGGTACTCTGGTTTTCTCCCAGAGTTTGAAGACATGCACATTATGCTTGTGTGTGTGTGTGTGTGTGTGTGTGTGCGCGTGCATGCGTGCATGCATGTGTGCCTGCGTGTGTGTGTGTGTGTGTGTGTGTGTGTACAATAGGTAAACCTAAAGGATGTTTCGAATGTAAAAGATTTGCTGAATTTAGAAATAATTATAACAAGGTTAAAAGACGGGCTAAATCATTGTACTATTCTAACAAGCTTGAAGAGTATAAAAATGATCTTAAGAAAACGTGGAAACTGTTTAATTCTATTATTGGAAAAAGTAATAATAAACAGTCTATATCTGACACTTTTAATATTCAAAATGAATGAATAAATGATAACAAGATAACAGCTGATACTTTTTGTGAATATTTTAGTGATATCGGCCCCAAATATGCTACGGATATTCCCAACTCACAAATAACATTTGATTATTATTTATGTCTCAACAATCACGGTAGACCTCATTCCTTTTTCATGACACCAACTGATATTTTTGAAGTTGATAATATCCTGTCAAACTTAAAACAAAAAAAAGCTTGGGTCCTGATGACATATCAAGTATTTCCATTTTGAAATCACTAAAAAGCGCTGTGATTACACCCAGTTCTATTATTATAAATAAATCATTGGAATCTGGAATAGTACCTCAAAATATGAAACTTGCAAAAGTCGTCCCCATATATAAATCAAAAAGTCATAGTGAAATTAACAATTATAGACCAATTTCAATATTACCTTCATTCTCAAAAATATTAGAGAAAGTCTGTTATCTCCATTTCAATTTGGTTTTTGATCAAATCATTCAACAATTGACGTAATCTCAAAATTCTATACTGATGTCGCCCAAGCCCTTTCCAATAAATTGTTGTCTGTTGCTGTATTTCTGGACCTCTCCAAGGCTTTTGACACAATTGACCATTCTATTCTTTTCGAGAAATTGAACTCGTATGGAATTCGTGGCTTGGCCTTGGAATGGTTTCGGAGTTATTTGAGTGGCAGGACGCAGTATGTCAAGGTACAAAGAAGTAGATTTTAAGCATCGTAGTGTTATTTGTGGTTGTCCCCAGGGCAGTGTCCTTGGTCCACTTCTTTGTTCAATTTACATGAATGACCTTCCCCATTCACTTACACATTCAAAATGTCTGCTTTATGCAGATGAGACAATTATTTATCTGCACGCAGATGACGTTGCTAGGTTAAAATATTTTACAGAAAATTATTTAATATCGCTATCAGACTGGTTTTGTGCAAACAAACTATCTCTAAACTTATTGAAAACAAATTTTATGCTATTTAAACCGAGAGGACATCCTGATCCAATGAACTTAGAAAAACTATCAATTGGTGTTAATATCATTAATCATGTGCCATGTCACCAAGTTCCTAGGACTTCATATAGATGATGGACTGAATTGGGACCAACATATTAATTACATTGCGAAAAAAGTTGCTTAAAGTGGTTTATATGCAATAAGAACTACGAAGCATTTATTATCCAAAAATAATTTGAGAGCACTTTATTTTAGTCGAGTTCACTGTCATTTGAGTTATGGTAATATGATATGGGGAAATACAACGCATGGACTTTTGCATAAACTTGAAATCGCACAAAAGAAATCAGTTAGAATTGTTAATAAAGTTGGTGACTCTGAGCCCAGTTCACCTCTATTTATGAACTTTGCTGTCCCTAAATTAAAAGATAATTATTTCCTATGTTTAGGAAATTTTATGTTCAGATATGTGAACGGTCTTGGGCAGATGAGCTAAGAATAACTATTGTTCATTGATTATATATTATTATTATTTTTTTTTTTTCAGTGTCAACTGCCATCCTTTCTTCAAGATCACTGGTTCTTTGGGCAGATGACCTAAGAATGGCTATTGCTCATTCATAATAAAATTTGTATTATGTACTTGTTCATTGTCGGATGCCATCCATCCTATAAGCTCACCAGTTCTTTGGGCAGAGGAACTTAATCTAACATATCGTCACTGTCACTGACTGATTTATGTACTTAATGTTTAAATATACAAGATATATATTAATTTATAATTCACATCCTTCTGCTCACTCACACAGTGGTTGCTGTAACATAAGCGTCCCAGATTTAACTGTAACAGTGTTTAACTCGTGTTATAACACATGCAACAAACATGCCTTCTTTCCACTTTACTTCTTTAATCCCATAAAGCATTTCAGAACCAGAATGTACCAAGTTCCGGGGGATTATCATTACCAATGAATGCTACATCCCTTTTCTTCTTAAAGAAAAACAAAACACCAATTATAGTGACCTGTACTAACATTAACACTAATAATTAATAAAGTAAATGGATTTCTCATCTCTAAATACTCATAATGTAGTAATCCCTTTTTAACTAAACCTAAACAATACTTAATATCTAAATATTAAACAAAATAAACTGATTGGTGAGTATACTAACAGTGTTTGTAGTTTCTATGGCACTATTTAAAACACTTGGCATTATACTGATACTCAATACCCACTTGCATACTCTTTTAGTTCAATCAACTAAAATGATCACTCTTTACAGATACATAACAATAAAACTTCATAACACTAACTTCAAGTTTGTCAAAAATTCATTGTTCCATCAGAGTATTTAAATGTCACAGTGACCTTTACACACTCCCATAAGAAACCTTTATGTTCAATGTAACCAACAATGTAGTCATCAAATCTGGAGGGTGTTTTCCGGATTCTTGCAGGCCTGGGTGATGAAATAGTAGACTGTGAATTCCGAGGTACTACAGTTTTCTTGGACTTGCTTAACAATGGAGCCTTAACTAGCTCTGACCTGATCACTGATTGACCTGGCCTTACACAATTCTCCACTGGAACACTGTTCACATTCATCCTGAGATTTTGCTACACTTTCTCCCCTATCACAACGCTTCTCCACTGAAGGATCCATCACACTTTCTCCCCTCTCATGAAACTTTTTCACAGCAGTGATATTTCTCTTATACTCAACACCTTGGGGAGACTCAACTACCACACTATTGCCCCTCCTGCCAACCACTTTGAAGGGTGTGGGGTAAAATGGTGTTGACCACTTATTTTCACGATGCTGCTGTACTAGCACACTATCTGAAGATCAGTTTCACATGCATGTCTCCGCTGATCTGCATAATCTTTCCCTTTTCCCTTTCTCTCGTTGTCTCTGTCTCGTACTTCACTGTCTTCATGCTGGTATTCTTGGACTTCTGGTATCTTTGTCTGAATGGTTCTCCTATACATCATCTCCGCTGGACTCTTCCCAGTCATTGAATGCGGTGTACTCCGATACATCATCAAGTAGCTATCTAGTTCTGTTCTCCAGTCCCTGCCCTCGGCTTGAGCTATCTTGCTCCGCTTCAGTATGGAACGATTTTGACGTTCTATTTCCCCATTTGCTTGTGGCCATAATGGAGTTATGGAGTAATGGAGTAAAGTAATTGTCACTTTGTATCGACACCGGTAATTCATGGGTAAGGAAGAATTTTGACAATGAGGCCACAATCTTCTCAGATACAGTTGGCTTCATGATTTCAATTTCGAAAGTACCTACTATAATAGTCCACTACCACAAAAATGTAGTCCCCAGATGGTAATGGTCCTAACAAGTCCACAGCCAAATGATGCCATGGTGATGTAGGCATCACAGTTGTGGCCATCAGTGTAGGTGGTGATGGTTTTGACACTAGTTGACATCCATAACAAATACAACAATACTGCTCTGCTTCACGGTCTATCCCTGGCCCCCAAACTTTTGTGCGAAGTATCTGCTTCATGCTCACAATTCCAGGATGTCCTTTATGAGCTAACTCCAATACTTGTTTCCGCAAGCTTTTAGGAATTACAATCCTAGTTCCTCGTAACACAAGTTTTCCAACCGCTGTTACCTCATTTCTGATTGGAACAAACTGCTTGCATTCCGCTTGGTGCCATTGTCCATTCAGCAAACATTTTCTCACTTCTGCTAATTGTGGATCACTGTTTGATTCTCTTTCAATGTCTCTTGTTGTTAGAGCTACCGGAGTTGCCTCTCTTGCCATAAATTTGACATATTCTTCTGTCTTGGAGTGACAACTGGAATTCCTCACATTCAGGAGTCTGGATAAACTGTCTGCTATGTTGTTCTTCCCAGGAATGTGTTGTACAGTGTACTTGTAAGGCTGCATTCGCAAAACCCACCTTTCAATTCTTGCACTGGGTTTTGACTTTGGAGAGTAGATAAACTGTAAAGGTTTATGATCGGTCAACAGTTCAAACTCTGCACCATAGAGATAAGCATTAAATCTCTCGCAGGACTAGACTAGTCCTAATGCCTCTTTCTCAGTCTGCGAGTATTTTTGTTCCACTTCCATCAAACTCCTGCTTGCATACGAGATGATACGATACTCTCCTCCTTGTAGTTGTACCAGGACTGCTCCTAGTCCAACAGGACTTGCATCCGCAATCACTTGTGTTTTGGCTTGTTTGTCAAAGTATGCTAAAGTGTCAGAACTTCCCAGCCTGTCTTTCAGTTCTTGAAAGGCTTCTTCCTGTTCCTGGCCCCAAACAAAAGGCTCGTCCTTCGGAGTCATTCTCCGTAGTGGTTCTGAAACTGTCGCCAGATTCTCGATGTATCTCGCTGTGAAGTTGACTAGTCCCAAAAAACTTCTTACTTCGCTCGCATTTTCAGGTGCTCTGGCTTCTCGTATAGCTTTTATTTTCGCCTCTGTTGGTCCTATTCCTTTTTCCGACAGAACATGTCCCATGAACTCAAGTTTTTTTCATCTGAAAGAGACACTTCACTGGGTTCAGGGTTATCCCCCTGTTCTGAATTATGTCCAAAACCTGTCTCAGCCATTTGTCATGTTCTTCGTTCGTTGCTGCATGCACAATGATGTCATCAAGGATCTCGTGCACTCCATCACAGGTCTGCAATAGTTGCTGCAAGACCTCCTGGTACATTTCTGGTGCACAAGATATGCCGAACATTAAACGTTTGTAACGATAAAGTCCTTTTTGAGTTATAAAGGTGGTGATGTCTCTTGCATCTTCTGACAACTCTATCTGATGGTAAGCCCACTTGATGTCAAGATTGCTGAAAATCTTGCTCTGGTTGAAATCTTGTAGAACTTCATCGATGGTCGGAATCGGATGTCTGACTCTTCTCACTCACTCATTTGCCAGTCTCATGTCAACAGACAGTCTTATGTCATTTTCACCTTTAGGCACCACAACAACAGGTGATACCCATGAACTTGGCCCGTCGACCTTTTCAAAAATGTCCAACTCTTCTAGTTCATCCAGTTTCTTAGCAAGTTTGTCACGTAGATGATACGGTATGCGACGCAAGGGTTGCGCAACAGGTTGCGCATTCGGCTGTACTGGAATGCTCAACTGAAAATTGTTCAGTTTACCAAAGCCTTGGAAATAGTCTTTATACTCAGACATGATCATCTCGGTAGAGTCAGAACTACCCACAGCATTCACACCAGGTCCCAATTTCAACACTCCAAGCTAAGCTGTATAGCTGTATTTCTCTCCAGTAAGGATGGTACCTTTCCTTCTATCACAGTAAACTCAACCCGATCCAAGTTCCTACCACAGCAGTTCACCACACATGTAAATGTTCCAGCCACCTGTATGGATTTTGTAGATCCATATGGATAAATGTTCTTGGCCTCTTTCTTGGATTTGCACTTTATTCCACTGGCTTTCAAATGTTCCCAGGTATGTCTGTCGATAATGTTGCATGTTGTACCAGAATTTATCAGCATTCTCAGTTTCACACTGCCGACACCTACAGTTATCTCCCCTTCACAGTCTCCGGATTCTCTAATAACACTGAAGGTAAAGTTTGATCCACTTCCTTCATCTTGTTCTGTATCCACCTTGTTGACTGTCTTCTCTTGTCTAGGGTTGCAAGTATTCCTTTTGTGATCATCTTTTGGCTGGATCATTTTCTCAAAATGTCCTGTCATTTTACACTTCCTGCACTTCCTTGACTTTGCAGGACAATTTGGGTCCTTGCGTGTGTTACCTTCATACCCACAACTGTAACATCTGAACTTTGGATGACCCTTCTGAAACTGGCCAGACTTTGGCTTCCCTTTTACCAACAAATGGTTAACTTCCACATTTAAACTTTCTATCGTCGTGGTTTGTCTCTCAGTCTCCGCATAAATTCGTGCTATATCTCTGAGTGTTTTCAAATCAGGTGCAGTTACAGGTTCCAAAAACTTCCTTCGAAGCTGGTTTGAGTGACACTTCTCAATAACCTGGACTCTGATCTGGATATCCACCGAGTTCAAATCCTCAAATTCACATGATTCGCTCTGCTGTCGGAATCTTGTAATGAACTGTTCCATAGTCTCTGTTGCTGATTGCCGCATGTTACGGAACACATGTCTCTCATATGGAATGTTCACTTGTGGTGTAAAATATTGTTTCAGGGCCGTGACACACTTCTTGGACACATCTCCCAGCACATCAGGTAATGTAAAGTAAATGTCCTGCAACAAGCATTCTTGCTTTATGAAGCAGCAGGGTTTTCGTCTGTTCCAGTTTCTCTACATATATATATATATATATATATATATATAAATATATATATATATATAAATATATATATATATATATATACTGTTTCTAAACCATACAACATTGTTGGCCTCAACACCGTCTTGTACACTTTTCCTTTCATTTTTGCCGATACCCTCCTATCACACATCACACCGGACACTTTTCTCCAACTATTCCAACCTGCCTGCACATGCTTCTTGACCTCTTTTCCACACTCTCCATTGCTCTGGATTGTTGAGCCTAAGTACTTAAAATCCTCCACCTTTCTTATCTCTGCTCCATGTAATCTCACCGTTCCTCTTGGGTCCTTGTCATTCATGCACATGTATTCTGTCTTACTGAGGCTAATCTTCATTCCCCTCCTTTCTAGGCCATACCTCCACCTCTCTAGGTTTTCCTGCACTTGTTCTCTGCTCTCACTACAGATCACAATGTCATCTGCAAACATCATAGTCCATGGGGAATCTTGTCTAACCTCGTCTGTCAGCCTGTCCATCATCATAGCAAACAAGAAGGGGCTGAGAGCTGACCCTTGGTGCAGTCCGACCTCCACCTAGAACTCTTCTGTCACACCGACAGCACACCTCACCACTGTCTTACATCTCTCATACATGTCCTGCACCACTCTAACATACTTCTCTGCCACTCCAGACTTCCTCATGCAATACCACAGTTCTTCTCTCGGCACCCTGTCATATTCTTTCTCCAGATCCACAAAGGCACAATGCAGCTCCCTCTGACCTTCTCTGTACTTCTCCATTAACATCCTCAAGGCAAACACTGCATCTGTGGTGCTCTTTCTTGGCATGAAGCCAAAATGTTGTTCACAAATGCTGACTTCTGCCTTTAGTCTAGCTTCCACTATTCGTTCCCATAACTTCATCGTATGGCTCATCAACTTTATCCCTCTGTAGTTGCCACAACTCTGCACGTCTCCCTTGTTCTTAAAAATGGGCACCAGCACACTTCTCCTCCATTCCTCTGGCATCCTCTCACTCTCTAAGACCTTGTTAAATGTTCTTGTCAGAAAATCTACTGCTACCTCTCCTAGACACTTCCATACCTCCACTGGTATGTCACCAGGACCAACTGCCTTTCCATTCTTCATCCTCTTCAATGCCCTCCTCACTTCACCCTTACTAATCTTTGCTACTTCCTGGTCCTCAACAGTAACCTCTTCTACTCTTTTTTCTCTCTCATTTTCCTCATTCATCAGCTCTTCAAAGTACTCTTTCCATCTTCCCAGCACACTTCTGTCATCAGTCAATACATTTCCCTCTCTGTCCTTTATCAATCTAAATTGCTGCACGTCCTTCCCATCTCTATTTCTCTGCTATGCCAACCTGAATAAATCATTTTCTCCCTCCTTACTTTCCAACTGAGCATACAAGTCATCAAACGCGCTCTGTTTGGCCTTTGACACTGCTACCTTTGCCTTACACTGTGTCTCCCTGTACTCCTGTTTACTCTCTTCGGTTTTCTCAATGTCCCACTTCTTCTTAGCTAATCTCTTCCTTTGTACACACTCCTGCACTTCCTCATTCCACCACCAAGTCTCCTTATCTACTTTCCTTCCAGATGACATACCAAGTATTCTCCTACCTGTCTCCCTGATCACATTTGCTGTAGTTGTCCAGTCATCTGGAAGCACTTCCTGACCACCCAAAGCCTGTTTCAAGGCCTCCTTGAAGACAACCCGACACTCTTCCTTTTTCAACTTCCACCACTTTGTCTTCTGCTCTGCCTTTGCCTTCTTCACCTTCCTCACCATCAGCATCATCCTGCACACCACCATCCTATGCTGTTTGGCAACACTCTCACCCGCTACTACTTTGCAGTCACTGACTTCCTTTAAATTACATCGCCTGCACAAGATGTAGTCTACCTGTGTGCTCCTACCTCCACTTTTATAAGTCACCCTATGCTCCTCTCTCTTCTGGAAGAAAGTATTCACCACAGCCATTTCCATCCTTTTTGCAAAATCTACCAACATCTGTCCTTCTGCGTTCCTGTCCTGGATACCAAACTTACCCATCACTTCCTCGTCCCCTCTGTTTCCTGCACCAACATGTCTATTGAAGTCTGCACCAATGACCACTCTTTCACCTCTGGGGGTACTCTGCATCACTTCATCTAACTCCCTCCAGAATCTCTCCTTCTCTTCTCGCTCACATCCTGTCTGTGGGGCATAAGCACTAACAACATTGACCATCACACCTTTAATTTCTAACTTGAGACTCATCACTCTGTCTGACACTCTTTTCACTTCTAGAACATTCCTGGCAAACTCCTCCTTCAAGATGACTCCGACTCCATTTCTCTTCCCATCCACACCGTGATAAAACAGTTTAAACCCTGCTCCTATGCTTCTAGCCTTGTGACCTTTCCACCTGGTCTCCTGAACACACAGTATGTCCACCTTCCTCCTCTGCATCATGTCAGCCAGCTCTCTACCTTTTCCTGTCATAGTTCCAACATTCAAAGTCCCTACTTTCAGTCCTAGACTCATGCCTCTCCTCTTCTCTCTCTGGCAACGGACACGCCTCCCGCCTCTCCTTCTTCGACGTCTTCGACCAACAGTAGTCCAATTTCCATCAGCACCCTGTTGGTTGACGGCACTGATGGCGGTCGTTGTTAACCCGGGCCTCGACCGATCCGGTATGTGATTTTTTTCTTGTGATTCGCATAGTTTATTTGGCATTTGTTTTACGCCGGATGCCCTTCCTGACGCAACCCTCTGCATTTATCCGGGCTTGGGACCGGCGTGAGAGAGAGACACTGGTTTGTGTCCCCCCCCCCTCACGGCTGCATTTTATAACACTAACTGAGTATAATCCGTTCTATGAAACATACAGCACTGTAGTTTTCAAAAATGCCCACCAGGGGAGGTATTCCATTATTTTACTTTGCATTGCATTATATCAGGGGTCGGCAACCCACAGCTCAACTGTAAAAAGAAAATGCCGCTTATTTACTCACATTGGAAACACTTCAGGCTTCCAGGGGTAGTTAAACCAACTTTCACCTGAATGATGGGAGAATCTGCCAAAGCCAGAGTCCTGCAACGGTCGTTGTACTCTTTCAGGGTCGAAAATTACATAGATGAAAATTAACAGTCAAGGGTATGGGTGGATATTTATTTGGTGTGGGTGGGGTGTTTTTGTGTGTGTGTTTTTGATGTGCTGTGTTGGTGGATTTCCAACTTCTTGTGCTCATAGCAAGGAGTGCTCTCACCATCAGCCAGCAGCAGAGCAGCGAGTGAGAGAGATTTTGTTTGTAATCCAGGAACAGAAATCCCAGCTGAAGTAAGAGGCGGTGAATGAGATTTGTGACGCACTCCACCAAAAGTAGGCGCTTGTCACAAGTGACACATGGAGCTTGTGAGACGAAGCCCGGCTTATCCGGACTTCTGATCTTTAAAGTGAGCAAGTGCGCGTTGAATACAGTAGGCCCTCGATATTCGCGGGGGTTCAGTTCCGGCCCCTCCCGCGAATGAAGATAATCCGCGAGTTCTGTACCTGGAAGTAAAACCCCATGTATCAAGTCACATAAGTGAATCAGCAGTCGGAAGTAAAATACGATGTATCTATTAAATGCACTAAAATATGCTTCTTAAACACATTCTATTGACAGTCTTACTAATTAATTCAGTATTAATGTAGTAAAATGTAGTAATGATTAAGAAAAACTTATTTTTTTTACTGTGACATTTTTTATAATAAAATATAAACATTATACAGCATACATATAAAAACACCTTTAAATGCATTCTCTTTGAAAAACATACAGCACTGAAGTTTAAAAAAAAAAAAACACTAGAGGAACATATTGCATTAGGCATGAGATGACTAAATTCAGGAAGTAACTGCATTAAGTCCGAGCAGCTCAGCCACACCCCTCAGCCGGAGCGAGTACAAAACAGAGTTTTAGAGTGAGAGAGTTCGAGAGTGTTACAAACTAAAGAAGCGGTGATGTGATGTGAGTTAATCCTCTGGCGCAAAGATGAGCATGCTTTTGTTTATTGGGAGTAAATGAAAATAGTGAATTCAGGTGTGTGCTACTGAGCAGCTCAGCCACGCCCCTCAGCCGAAGCAGAGAGTGAATAGTTAGTTAGAGGCACAGCGCCAAAATCAAAGTCCCCCAAAACACAGACCATCACAAAAAGGACATAAAAGAACAAGAAATGTAATAAATTGGATGAACAAAACAAAATGAGAAACATGCTACACCACAGTAAATAAAATCTAACACACAAACATTCTAAACATTACCTTAGATCATGTACTGGAAAAATAATTGAAAAAGACTTTAATAGTGGAGCGTTTTCCAACAGTTCAGACGATTATTCCTCTTCAGGCACTTCAGAGGAAACTGTCATTTCTTCCAGAGAAAGTCTTATTTCTTCAGAAGAGACATCCAACATCATTACCTTTTTCTGGTGCTTAGCAGGCGTTTGAGTGACATCATAGAACTTAAATGGTAATTACGACACACTAAAACAAGGCTCATTGACAACTTGTGACCGAATGAAGAAAAAGGGGTGTTCCATCATCTCAACCAATCAGCAGGAAGGAGGACAGCCATTGGCTGAATTTGAATCATGCGAGAGCTGCTTGACAGTCCGCGAATACTCAAATCATGATGGCAAAACCGCGAATAGTCAAAGGCCTACTGTACGTGTTTAGTACACATCTGGCTGCAGCCTGTCCCTCACTTCGTGGGCGAGATATGCTTTTTCTTTATAAAAATACAAGAAGGACTCAAACACATTCATTCATTTTCTGAACCACTTAATCCTAATTATGGTTGTGGGGAGGCCGGTGTTTTTTTTTTTAACGCTAAATGTTTTTGTTGCAAGCAGAATTGTAATTTAATTGTCTCTGCGGTCGTTTAAATCAATGCAACACATTGTTGTTTTATATTAACATGAAGGAAAGGGGGGGACGTTATAGGCAGTGTTATTTGATTTTAAATGTCAAAAAAGGATTTCTGGCTCCCAGTGTTTTCTTTAATGTGGAAAACGGATCCAAATGGCTCTTTGAATGGCAAAGGTTGCCGACTCATGAACTAGAAGTATCTAGAATACTAAGGCAGGTTCCATTATGATGATGGCCTTGTTTCACACAACATTCACCTTCTTAGCATTTCTGCTGCAAAACGTTTTCCTTCCTGAATCGTATCAAGCAGTTCTACTTTTTCATGCAGCGCCATTACCTTTTTCTGGTGCTTCATGGTCTTACCAGAAGCCTGAGAAGGTGTGCAGCGTTTGGGTGGCATGATGGCACTTAACTGTAACTAAAAACACACACACTAAAAAAGCACAGGCTCAAAGTGTGCATGAATGAGGAAAAAGGGGCGTTACATCATCTCAACCAATCAGCAGGAGGGAGAACAGCCATTGGCCGAATTTAAATCACCTGACAGTTACTCTGCAATCCCCGAATATACAAAAGCTGCGAGTGCAGAACCACGAATAGTCAAAGGCCTACTGTATACGCTTTCTGCCCCCCCTTCCCCATTCAAACTTTCAGGAAGCCCGAAACTACTATTGATTACGCTCAACAGAACTGGTCAAGAAGCCTATATTATAAAATACTAGTGACAAAAACCAAGTCCAACTGAAGCAAGTAGACATACAAAAGTTAAAATCCTACCTTACCAGAAGAGATGAAATCCAGGCTAGAACTTAAAGCACACATCTATGGATTGCCAAACTGGGTGGCAGTTCCCCTTTTTAAAAAAGACTGGAGAGTGAGTTCCAACTATTTTGTACATTTCTCAGCCTACCCGGCAGTCTATTCAGGAATAGTGGAGAGGAGGATCATACCAATGGTTGCACCTCCGATTCTGGAGGAACAGTGTGTTTTTTGTTTTTTTTTATCCCAGCCACAGCACTCTTGACCAGCTCTATTCACTCTACAGGATTCTAGAAGGGGCATGGGAGTTTGCTTGACCTGTCCACATGTGTTTTGTTGACTTGGAGAAGTCTTTCAACCTTGTCTCTAGGGTTATCTTGTGTGGTGTGCCCTTATTGGACTAATTCTTAGCTGAGTGTGAGGCAGCTGGGATGAGAATCAGCACCTCCAAGTCCAAGGCCATGGTGATCTGCTGGAAAAGGGTGGAACTCACCCTCTGGGTCTAGAATGAGGTCTTGCCTCAAGTCGATGTGTTCAAGTATTGGAAGGCTAAGCTCTCAGTTTTCCAGTTGATTTATGTTCCTACAAAGGTTACAAGCTTTGGTGACGTGAAAGTACAAGACTGCAATTGGTTGAAATTAATTTACTTTGCAGGGTGGGGTGGGGGGCATTCTGCCATCTGAGAAGAGCTCAGATTAGAACTAATACTCCTCCATGTTGAGAGGCGTCAGTTGAGGTGGCTCAGACATCTGGTTAGAATGCCTACCAAATGCCTCCTTGGTGTGGTGTTTCAGACATGTCCAACCGGAAAGAGACCCCAGGGTTGACTCAGAACGTGCTGGAGGGGTTATAACTCTTGGCGAGTCTGGGAAAGCCTTGGAGTCCCTGGAAGAGCTGGATGAAGTGGCTGGGGATGTCTGGAACTTACTGCTTAGGCTGCGACCCTACAACCTTACTCTAAAACAAGCAAAAAAAGATAATGATGAAGTTCAGTAATGTCTATTTGCTTTTTATTGGCATTGTCCACATCATCTCATTTATTTATTTATTAAATTTTTCACATCTTCTCATTTATTTAATTTTTCACACCTTCTCATTCATTCATTCATTCATTCATTTATTCATTTGTTTATTTATTTATTTATTTATTTTGGGCTGTAGAAGAAGAAAAATAAATTTTAACGTTGAAACTTAAAATAAAAAAATGCAACAATAATGGTTGAAGTGCCCCAACTAATTTCCATGCACCTCAATGTCTGGGGGCCACTGCTACAAGATAGGTGTTTATGTGTGTGTGTGTGTGTGTGTGTGTGTGTGTGTGTCTGTGTGTGTGTGTGTGTGTGTGTGTGTATATGTGTGTGTGTGTTTTCACAGAGCAACATATGACTTTTGCACAAGTTTGACTGTTGAATGTGATTAATACAAAAATAAATCTTGCTATCTTCTAAGGCACCTGTGAGTAGGAAACATTTGCACATCACAATCTTGCAAGAATCATTCAACTAATCCAATGTTCATGGGTGAATCCATTGACAAATACCTAAGATTTACTGGTAGCTTTCCACCAATCAGAAAAGGGAAAATATTTTGAATTAAATAATAAACAAGTATAAATTTGGCTTATAAAACCCACTCAATTGAATAATTCCTCATATCACACTTCACCTGATTTAACAATGTCTTACTATGACCGCCCTAAAAAAATACTTCTTTAAAAATTACTTTTCTTGTGGAGAATGTGCAAATTTTCAATGTATGAGTTTAACAATGTTCTCCAGTCAGACAGTGACCAATATGACTGTGTGCACATGTCCTCTGTCACATTTAAAATTTCAAATTAAGCATAAATCTCGTTTTGGTTTGCTTTTCTCCTATTTCCTTGGCATGTACACTAAAACAATTATTCACCTTGGGCTCAGTTGATGTTGGTACATTGGACATTTTGTAGATATTTCAGCTCACCTTTGGTGAATAACTGTTTGCTTATGTCAACGAATTATTAAAGGGATGGAAAAACGAATGAATGGTAAAGAAAAAAGGCAAATCCTATGACATCCCTGATGAACCAATCAAATGCCCTTTATTTTCCCGTGTGTGATTTCCATTCGCTAGCAGAATATCGGAATGCGCCCCACCTCAACAGCCCCTGTGAGACAATGAGACGCCCCTTTTTTCTGAGGGTGGTTCCCACTCGTCTATCGGGTTGTGGGATACCTCTTTCTCTCTGCTTGGAGAAGTTTGAGTGTTGCTTGCGCATGAACAGCGCTTCATTTCAGTACGGAAGGAAAGGACGTCCAGCGCGGAGAGAGAGAGAGAGAGAGAGAGAGCGGCCCCTGTCTCTCCTACCATTTGGTGCCTGTACTTTCTCTCTATAACCGAATGGCTGTATAAAATTGTCGGCTCTTTCCTCTGCTCCCTCTCTTCTGGGACGTAGGAGTCCACCCTCTCTGAACCAGGCTGCTTTCTTGCAATAAAAGACCCAACGCCAGTCCAATCTGACAGCGTCGCACGCGCGCTGTGTGTGGGCATCCATGGATAGCCAAATAAAGTGGAAAGCAAAACGGAGGCTAAAGGGCACGCGGCTTGCACTGGGGATGCTCGTGCTTTTCGCTGTAGCTACCACATCGTCGCGCGCTGGATCAGGTGAGTAACGCATGCATTTAAACCGAGTGGGGACTTGATAACTATGGAGATAAAAAAGACCATAAGAAAATCACATGGTTCGACTTTAAAAGTGTGCTTACTGATTCCAAACTGTTTTTTTTTTTTGTGCACTTTTCCCACACGCTCAGCCAGACTATATCCTATTGACTAGTTGATAATCGATTAATCGATGTAGCAGCTGGTTTTAGAGATGAAAAGTTTTTTTCACCTCTCATCATTCCAAATGAAGAAAAACAGATGATGCACTGCGCCATCTATTGCTGCATCGGATCGGGCTCTGCAACAGCTCGTTTTAAACCTTTCAAATGGAATTCAGTTGTTTTCTCTGAAATCAAGTCTAACCACGACAGGCTAGATTTTCTGTGAGTAGATTATTAAACCGCATACTGCAAATTTCATCGTGCAGCGAAATGTAATGTGCAAGATTAGTTGTACTTTCCTTGTGGAAGATCAAGTCTGAGTTCTGATACTGAAACACAGAGAAACGACGGAATCTTTAACATCAAACACTTTTCTAATTGTTTAGTTTTATTAAAATGAACTAAATTACCAGAGAGCTGGAGCAATTTTTAATTGCCACCATTTTTCATGTTTCGAGGCCCCCTTCTTTTGGCTTCTTTCTCCCTCACCCAGACCGAGGAGAAAACCAGAGAAATAGAGTTTTGTGTTCGTCCTCGTTTTTAATTTTTTTCTTAATAGAAATACAAAATTGAGAAAATCATGTATAATATATTCATTACATGGGTTAAAAGACACGTGAAATACCACCGTTAAGTCTGGTGCGCGAGAAGGGCGGAGTTTGGAACTCGCTCGCGCCCGTTATGCTGGGTGGAGCAGCCGCGTGTCACTTTTTTGCGCAGACATTCTGAAGACTGCACTGATTACTTTTTAGTTAAAATCTTTTCTCCTACTGTTAGTCCGTCGTACAGCAAGAAGGTCCTTGGGTTTCACCTTCACCGAATTTCTTTGTGAAGTTTGGATGTTCTCCTCGTACTTGCGTGAGTTTCCTCCCAAAGTGCAAAGATACTGCAAATTGGGTGATCCAAATTGACCCTGCGAGTGTGTGTGTGTGTGTGTGTGTGTGTGTCTGTCGGCTTTATCTGTAACCCAAATCAAGTGGTAAGTGAAACTCAAAACGGTCAGACTTCTTTTTTGGACGGATCCCCCCCCCCCCCCCCCCATAAATAATAATAAGTACAATAGGCCCCAGTTTTTCGCAATGGTTCGGTTCCGGGCCTTCCCGCGGATCACGAAATTCTGCGAGTTATTTACGTATGATATTACATGTGCGAATTATTGATGCGGTTTAAAAACCCAATGTATAACATTACATATGCTAAAATATGCTTCTCAAACACATCTATGACAGTCTTACTCAATACAGTAATAATGGAGTAAAATGTAATGATTGAGTAAAAACTTTAATTTTGTACTGTGATATTTAGTGATGATAATCAAATATATACAGCATACAGCATATATATATATATATATATTTATATCCTATATTGTAATATATATCTTCTTTCTTCTTCTTTTCCTTTCGGCTTTTGCCTTCAGGGATCGCCACAGCGAATCATCTGCCTCCATCTGACCCTATACTCTTACTCCAACTACCTTCATGTCCTCCTTCACCACATCCATAAATCTTCTCTTTGGTCTTACTCTAGGCCTTCTGCCTGGTAGTTCCAACCTCAGCATCCGACTACCAATATACTCACGATACCTCCTCTGTACATGTCCAAACCATGTCAATTTAACCTCTCTGAGTTTGTGCTGGCCCTCTGATGTACTCATTCCTCATCCTATCCTTCCTCGTTACTCCCAAAGAGAACCTCAACATTTTCATCTCTGCTACCTCCAGCTCTGCCTCCTGTCTTTTCCCCAGTGCCACTGTTTATAAACCGTACAACATCGCTGGCCTCATCACTGTCTTGTACACTTTT
>CM045735.1:26252248-26262248 GCA_024760905.1 Plotosus lineatus
ATTGGTATCTTCAGCATAAGTTATTGGAAAAAAATGCAGTGGTGGCCTAGTGGGAAAGGTGCTGGATCACTGATCCTAAGGTTGGGGGTTCAAGACCCACCCTCGATGGGTTGTCACTGTACCGCCATTGCAGCTGCATGTAAAAGAACCATTGCTGACTTTCGACAAGAGTTGGCTGCAAAGCTGTCAGCGTGTTTCTGTCCTGCGATGGCCCGGTGAGCTGTCTAGGGTGTACTCTGACCTTGCCCTGAGTCGGCTGGAATGGGTGCCAGCTTCAATGGGCATAAGTTAATTATGGGGCTGTTTATAAGGTATGTCTTTTCAGGCAATATGATTATTTTTGCCTTGTTTTTAAAGCACAGAATTTTAAGTGTGCTGTGCACCCCCCCCCCCCCCCCCCCAACAAGTATCAGATCAATCTAATCAGATTCTAGAAAGTGATCTGTGTTCATTTCACTTTTAGATTTTTATGGACTTAACATTAATAAATTGTTAATAATGCTTCTTTTTGCTGTGAGCAGAAAATATAGAAATAACTTGGATAAATATTTTTAACTACACACTGAAAAGCCATGTGTAATGACTGTGACATTTTTAAAGTTATGAACATCTGTTGTGTCTGATTTTGAAACATCTTTACAATCCTGTAATAAATGTATGAATGCTTTCTGAATATTTTGCACTCACCAAAACTATTTTCAAATGATAACGAGTAAGAAAATGGTTGTGTCTCCTTTCTTAAACCTCTCTCAGTCTTTCTAATGTGTCCTAGGGCAGGGGTCCCCAACCACCGGTCTGGTCCGCGGCTCAATTGTTACCGGTCCGCAAAAGAAATAATTCATTGTTTCCGTTTTATTTTACCTGAGTCTGAACGATCTTTATTTTTGAAAAATCATTTATTTTGAAAAATGACCGGATTCTCTCGGTTACATGTCGGTCATGTAACCCACAAGGGGATAGCACATGAACAGAGGCGAGTTGGACATGTTTCAAACAATAGCGGGGATTTTGGGTGAGACTGAGCCTGAGCCTTCATTCTCCCAGCTGGTGCACCATCACCTGTGTTTTTTCTTTCTTTCTTTTTTTTTTAGAGAAGTTCATGCTCTACTTCCCAACCAACTTTATTTAAGCAGTTGAAAAATAACATTCATGGAGTGTTTATTATTATTATTACAATATAAAAAAATCTATGACAGTGCAAACCCCCCACCCCCACCCACCCCCGGTCTGCGGTAAAATTGTCAAGTGTTGACCGGTCCGCGGTGATAAAAAGGTTGGGGCCCTCTGTCCTAGGGAATAGAGGAAGGAGAGACATGGAGAAAATGCAGGCAAAATTTAAAAGCAAGTTGAGCTTTATTCATTTGTGATTACTCAGGAGTCTGTTCACAGCTAACATATTCTTAATTTTTAACTCTTAATCATGCATTTGGACCTAGCCAGCAGCAGTCCACAGCTATGTGATCACACTGATTCTTCAAAACATTCCTACATTTTGCCTGAAAATGTAATTCATTTTCTGAACCTCTTAATCCTAATTAAGGTTGCAGGGCAGCTGGTGCCCATCTCAGCCGACTCTGGGCGAGGACAGAGTACACCCCGGACAGCTCGCCAGGCCATCCCAGTGCAGAAACACGCTGATGGCTATGCAGCCTACTCTTAACGAAAGTTAGCAATGGTTCTTTTACATGCCTCACACCATAGACAGTGAGAAACATGGCCGGCCATGTTTTAAAGAAAATTGGCCAGGTTCACTACTCACTGCAAGGGCAAAAGGCATACTTAGTGATCTGCTATCCCCATAGGCTGCCTCATAGAGCTAGACTAGGGAACCCTGCATAATCTACCCTCCTTCCACTTCCCTTTCCACAGCCCTACTTAAAATAGAACTTCACTTTATTCATTTATTTTCTTGCATTATCTCTCTGGAAAAACTGGTTTATTCCATTAACTGTCTGTCTCCCTTTCGGCTTTTTCCGTTTTACTCGGGAGTCACCACAGCGAATCATCTGATTCGCACGTTTGATTTGGCAGAGGTTTTTATGTCAGATGCCCATTCTGGTTTAATTCCTTTAACTATTGAGGAAAATATTTACTTCATTAAGTATTAGTTTATTAATGACTGAAACTCTTCTGAATGCAATCTTGCTTTGTGCCTAGTGAAAAATTGTTCTGAAAGTTTTTAAAATGAAATTACTATTTAGTCTCATTTGCCTGTCTACTTCCTCTAATCTGGGTACATGAAAACTGGTAAAACTATTAAATATGGACATGTTTGTTTCAGAAAATGTTATATTGTATTCCATAATGAATTTACAACCTTACACATAGATGTAAGGATGCATCTACATCCAGGCCAGCACTGCTATTATGGCTGACTGTGTGTATGTTGGCATGTTGTTGTCTGTGGACATCCGTGTGTTCTTTTTTCACCTTCAGATAAAAAGCCAGCATTCTGGTTAACCTTGCTGACGGACGTGTGATAAATAATGGAGGGGGGGGGGGGGGTTCTGTTGTTTTTTTTCTTTGGGTAATGATTCAATTCTGAAAAAAATGTTGATTGTGGACGAAGGGCAGTGGGTGCCTGCTGATAGGATACTGTATTACTAATCCTATGGTTGAGGCTTCAAGCCCCACTCTCAATGGTTGTCACTGCTGTCCCCTTAATGTAGCTAAATGGGTTATCAAAGGCTGGCCATGTCACTCACTGTTTATGGTCAGAGGCATGTAAAAGAACCATTGCTTAGAGTATGCTGCATAGCCATCGGCATGTTTCTGCCCTGCAATGGCTTGGTGAGCTATCCTCAGTGTACTCTGCCCTCACCAAGAGTTGGCTAAGGTGGGCGCCAGCCTCTGTGCAACCCTAATTAGAACTAAATGGTTCAGAAAATGAATGAATGAATGAATGATTGTAGATGATTTTGCAACAAGCTTGCGAATGAGGCACACATTCAGATCAATAACATTAATTCCATTCCATAGTAATGTAGAGAAATTTTATCTTGACTTTGATTACAGTACATTAAATTATTTGGAATTTTGAAATTTTGGAAGACATTTACCATCACTTTCTTGAGACCTACCATAAAAGCAGATCTTATGCACAAAAATCTATTTCGAGCACCTCTGTCATACATTTGGGTTAACCCGTTACGCCCGACCGTGACTAATTTGTCACACAAGAATTAAGAGCCTAAAAATTTAATTTATATAACTACGGGCATCATGGGAACAAGTGTGATGAATGCGGTACATTTTCTGTTGAAGCGGAGATTGGTATTGCGTCATCTTTTCCCGCGCTTTGTCAGTTAGGCTCGAGACATTGTGACTGAGTGACGTCCGTGAGTCATCGTTCAAATTGTCAGTACTAAAAGCACAATGGATCAAATTCCAGGTGACATTCATGCACATAAAAATCGTCATTGAAGAATAATGTTAGTTTTGTAATGTTATGAAGTAGAAACAGTTTATTGAGTTCATTTTACTAAAAAAAACCCCCACATTTTATATGAGTGACATTTTTGTCACATCGGGGGTATGAACAAGCTTGGCTGTCAACAGTGATTATTTACAATATAGTTTACAAATAGTAGAATTCCTGCAAAAATAGTGTTAATATCCCAATATGCTTATAATTTTCATGGAAACTCAATACGAGCATCAATTATAAACATTATTGTTTTCTGTGAGGAATATCTTGGTATTATTTACTGATTCAAAGTGAGTCATTATGAGATAAAGTCTGACCCAATTTCGTCATTTAGAAAACATATTCGTTGAGTCAATTTGACTGGTGAATGTCTCTCATTATTCAATTTTACACCGGTATATCAATCACCCCCAGAACTTTTTATGGCAGGAAAACATCAGTGTTGAAACTGCTGAGCTGGCCACTTGTGACGAATCTGAGACAGAAATGGATTATGATTACAAGGTGAATGATCCCAACTTCATCCCTGATGATGTGAATATGGAAAAGGAAATAGATCTAGATGAGGAGACTCCTCCAAATGATGCAAGTGTCACCATTGAGCTTGATGGAGATTCGGCCGTTATCATAGAAGAACAAGCCCTTAATGCCAACTGCAGATGACTCTAGGGCAGGCAGAGCAACAAGACGAAATCTCACTCGAAAGTGGTTAGTCCTTCAAAATGAAAATCCTTGAGTTGTGGTGCCCTTGCTTGGTCCTGACATACCTTGTTCTACTGAAATTCTCTCTGTGGTCGTGGAATATTTTGCTGCGGGACTGTCAGACCGTCAAGATTACCTGGATTATCAAAGCATATGAATGGTCAACAGGCAATAACAAAAAAAAGACGAGGTGCAATTGAAGCTGCTGAAATAGAGAATGAAAACTCAGAAGCAATATATGTAAAATGGTTCAACAATAGAGTCGTGAACATGTTATCTACGTTCGCAAAAGTCGACCCCGTTATTACAGTACATCGCTTCCATTCCAAAACAAAGAACATGGTTGAAGTTGATTGTCCTGATATCGTGAAGCAGTACAATAAATCAATTGGAGGAGTAGATTTAGCCGATCAACTAATCTCACTTTATAGGAATCCCACCAGATCTAAGAAATATTATATGAGACTAGTGTTCCATATGTTAACGCTTGTTAACGCTTGGTCTCTGTACAGAAGAAATGCTTCTAGTCTCAATTTGCTAAAAAAAGATGTCTTGCCTCTAGCATTATTCAAACTTCTCCTGTCATTTGACCTGATGAAGGCTGGTAACAAATGGTAACAGCAAATCCATCTGATTCGAAGGTTACCATGAGTAGTTGCAAGATAAAGTACCACAGAACCGTGAACACCCTTATTTTCATACCAAATGATTTTTTATAAGTTATTTATTTCAACGTGATCCATTTTATTTTACATACATTTATAAGTACAATTTTGCCAGTATTTCTATGCCAAAATATTCTTCTACTGCTCGTTTTATACCGTTACTTTTGTAAAAGAGAATTTGTTTCAAGGTTTGTGATATATTGTGATACGTTATTGATAAATTCAATAAAAGATTTGCGATAAAAATAAACTTTTACTTTTCACTTTACAAAATTTGCACGTTAATTTATTTATTTTTATAATTAATGCAAAATTCATATTTTCAGTACATATTATCTTTAACCAGCTTACCTAGAAAATAATCCAGGGTGTAAAGGGTTAAATTTCATATGGTTTGCAACCCTTGTGCTTGTTGTATTGTTTATAATGAGTTATAACAGACTATAATAATTATGTCGACCCCACCTGTCATCCGTTATAAGGGGTTTAACGCCATTTTAATGCTATTTAGATCACCATCATTTCAGACAGAAGCATTAGAATAAACATTTACATATTTACTTAACTATATACAACTATGTCTATACTTTAAAGAAAAATAACATGCTTGTTTTTTTAGCCACTTTTTGTCTGACCAGTGGATAGTCTGAAGTATTTCAGTGACTGTTATCATGCCACATGAGAAGATTTTTTTTTTACAATTATGTGTAGATGTTTTGAACAGTTTTTTCTCTAATAACATCTGGAAAGAGTTGTGAAGCCATCTATGGATCCTGGAGAAAAAGAGACCCAAAAATGGGAGAAAGCAGGAAAGAATGTGTTCCAGATGTTTTTTTATTTCTCTTGTGGAGGAATGAGGGAGAACCTGAAGTAATACTGTTTGATTTACAGAGCAAACATTTTCTGATGCAGAAGAAGAAAAAGGTTTTGGAAGCTAATGTTTTTGCTCCCGAGGGGTTGAGGGTGACAGTACTGATAGTGTATTTCACATAGATGATAAGCACCATAAATGAATAAAGTGCGGATAGAATATATGTTGTATGAGGGTTGTCTGTGTGGTGGGGTGAGTTAAAGTAGAGAATTTACATGCAGAATCAGCAATGCAGTGTTGAATGTTGACCCACCCCCTTCTCTCTCTCTCTCTCTCTCTCTCTCTCTCTCTCTCTCTCCCTCTCTCTCTCTCTCTCTCTCTCTCTCTCTGTGTGTGTGTGTGTGTGTGTGTGTCTGTGTGTGTCTGTGAAAACTCTTAAGAATGAAACCCCGATTTGAGCAGTCTGCACCTCGCTATACATATGTGAAGGATTTGAACAGTGATGGACTTTAGAAGTCACATTTTCCAGGCATGGGAATGCTATGTAAACTAAAAAAGATGAAAAAAACCCCTGAGTGTTGTTATAGCATTATGCTTTGGAGGCAGACTGAGACAGGTTCTGTTCAAGAATATAGAACAGTACAAAAAAGCAGCTAAAACGCAGCTAGACCAGACTAAAAAGGATGCAAGAGAAGAGCATAATCAAAAAATGAAGAGTGAGTCAAATAGGCAGAGGCTCAGCAATTTTATGTGCTGTTGGAGAACAAATGTTCACATTGTTAGAACTGTTACAGACGTTTGTAGATGCAAGACTTTGATAGTTGACCTTTTTATTAAATTTGCTAGGTCAGCAGTTGTTTCATTTGTTTCGTAAGTTTACATATGTTATGCATCAGGTTCTTGCAAAAACTGACATTGAATTTAAATGTACATTATTTATTGTGGTTGTGTGCTGTTGGAATTTTAAACACCATTTTCAGTGAACCATTAAGTTTTGGATGTGGTGAAGGAGGACATGAAGGTCGTTGGTGTAAGAGAAGAAGATGCAAAGGATAGGGTGAGATGGAGGCAGATGATTCGCTGTGGCGACCCCTGAAGGGAAAAGCCGAAAGGAAAAGAAGATTAAGTTTTGACAAAGAACAGATTTTATTTGTATTTTTTATTTGTATTTTATTTTATTGAATGTCAAACTTAGGCTAAGATACAATGATAAAAGTAGATGCAAATAAAAGACAACAATATATTATGTAGAGCACAAGTCACCAAAAAAGTTAACTTTACAAGATTCCCTTTAAAAAATACTCCTTAGAGTCTTAGGCTTCATCAGAGTGCTTAGGGTAACCAAACCGAACTTGACATTCTCATCCTCGGCTGCCTTTTTTCTGGCCACGTTTTTTTTTTTTTTAAGTATTGTGATCTTTGCAGGTATCAACAAGGATATAGTCCACGCTATGCCCGTTCTTTGGCAGTCAGTCTACTTACAGATGATGATTGCTGATTTTAAACGCCCCAGTCGCAGTGACATTGCCATTTTACCATGGTTACGCGTCTGCCGACCTTTAACTTCTCAACTAAACTTGTTATGTATGCTAACAGTTCATTGGTCGACTGTGCGTCACATCAACCAATCACAATTCACAATGTAAAACTACCGGAAATAATGTTCATCATCTGCTACACGTGCACATATGTGATTGCCAAGAGAAAAAAAACGCAAATTTAAAGATTTTAATGCATATTTTACACAATTTGAATGGTCATATACGGAATTCCGTGCCAGAATGATGTTTCCATTTCATATTGCTTATTTCGTGATTTCTGTCTGTTTTTGCACGATTGTGGTAAATCATTGGCCCTACCTACACCCCCCAACGGTCCCAGACCCCTGGCTTATTTTCAGAGTTTTTCAGCAATCTTCATTCTCGGGCCTGGATGAGAAGTCAGCCAGCATCAAACACCAGGACAGACCATAGGATTTAGAAATAATGAGCATCAGGACTCTTGGGGCTTTGTAAGCGAGAGCTCTGCCCCAACAGTAGTCTTCATTATTCGAGGTATCGCTAAGCATCCTGCACCTTTTGATCTAAGAGGGTGTGCTGGATCAAAACGACAAGAAGTTTACCAAGATAATGTGGCACGAGACCAATAAGTGCTTTGTAGGTTAAAAGTAGTATTTTATATTCAATTTGAAATTTAACTAGGAGCCAGTGCAGTGTAAATAAAGAGAGAGGTGATGTGCTCATGTCTTCTAATTCTACCATGGACTCTTGCTGCTGCATTCTGGACTAATTTGATGTTTGTTTATGTACCTATTGGACTATCCAAGCAGTAAAGCAATAATTTAATCTTGAAGTAACAAAAGCATGAAAAGGTTTTTTCCGCACCATACACTGACATCACATTTCTTATTTCAGCAATATTCCTGCGATGAAAGATTTACTGTTACACATGATGAGACTGAAACACCATATAAAGTTATTCTATAATAAACCTTATTTCTAGCTGCATGAGATCTGAGGACAAGCACTTCTGTCTTATCAGAGTTTAATAAGAGGAAGCTGTATCCAATGTTTAATGTCCTACACATTTTTCATCATTATTCAGTTTATGTTTCTCATCTGGCTTTGCTGAAATATAGAACTGTGTATCATCAGCATAACAATGAAAGCTAATCATGAATGATATTACCCAAAGGGAGCAGATATAGAGAGAAAAGCAACAGGCCTAGGACAGAACCTTGAGGAACACTAACTCAACAAGAATGTACAGAGAAATCATCATTTACATGTACAAACTGACAAATAAGGCCATCAATAATTCTGCAACAATATTAAATAAGTATTTTGGATTATTTTTGTAATTTTCTATTAGATTTGAGAAATATATTGTTCTAGCAGCACTTTTCTGCAGTTAAGGAGACTCTCCTTCCATTCTAGTTGCAATACCATTAATTTAGTTTGCTGGCATTTTCATTCTAATTTGCTGGTGTTCTGGCGTTTCCGGACCCATTAGCCTTGTATTTTTCCGTGTGTATTCCTCCGCACTCCAAAAACACCTTGTGTAGTGCTTCTCAATTATTTTCTGTGACACTTCCTATTAGAAAAAAAAAAACATTTCACGCCCACCCAGCACCTGGCGTGCAACTATAAATAGTGTTTACTGCACTTGTTAACGACAGTGAATACCACTGCCAACTACTGTAGCGCAATTACACTTATACTACAGTATGGCAAAAAAGCATGCTCCCCAGGGTTATAACCCCCCCCCCCCCCCCCCCGCGCGCGCATCACACCTCGCCCGCAATATTTGAGAAGCACTGGCCTTGCTCACCACAGCCTTTTCTCGCTGGCATTTGTAGTGTGCACACGCACTAAATTCTCCTTCTCCTCCTCTGTTACACACCACCTCCTGTCTGCCGATGTGACATCTTAGTGCCCACGTGACATCTTCGCTGTAGTCAATGATGGGAAGGGTAGTTGACTTATTGTTTATTCTTGTTTTATTATTATTTATTATTTATTATTATTATTATTATTATTATTATTATTATTACCATGAAATATTTATTGTTTTTACATGTTTATCTTTAATATATTAGGTCAAATATACATCTTTGTTGCAGGTTATATGTGTTTGGGAGGGGATTGGAATGGATTTGTTGATTTTGTGTTATTTCTTATGGGAATAATTGTTTTATCTAACGAAATTTTTGGCTTACGACCTTGCCCTCGAAATGGGTTAAATTCGTAAGTCAAGGTACCACTGTAATAGGAAAGTGGAAGAGTCGAGTTGCAACAAGTTTAGTCTAGTTGTGTTACAAATGAGTGCCCTAATCTACAGAACAGGAAACTAAACCATTGTGTCTGTAGATTGTCTGCTATTATTGAGCATTAAGGAAAGGAAGGACCCAAGAATTTGAGCTGTGCGATATAATCAAATTTTTATATTCTGATATGTGTCATTTTGTATAATAATAATAATAATAATAATAATAATAATAATTATTATTATTATTATTATTATTATTATTATTATTATAATAACAACATGGCACATTCTCTGTAAAATCAAAGAATAAATAATTAAAAAATAAACTTTTTATTGTTTTATTTTTAGTTTTATTTTACCAATCAAGACTGCAGGAGGTTAGTGGGTAATTTAGTTTATATTCATGTTAGGGGTCATTCAACATTTTCAACATTTTCCTAAGCGTACAAAATGTACGCTGGGGGGAGGGGGTAAGATGTCTGTGTACACTTTTTAATATTATAAAAATGTCGATCAACAATAATACATGTGCTCGTGAATATATATATATATATATATATATATATATATATATATATATATATATATATATATATATATATATATATATATTTTTTTTTTTTTTTT
>CM045735.1:26264748-26359748 GCA_024760905.1 Plotosus lineatus
GCTAACGAGTCTGCCTAATTGTCAACATGGATGGGCTTAATTTCTCCTTTTGGGGTTGATAAAATATATCTAATATTTAAAAAAAAATTGTAGCCAATAACCGATTTGTGCTAATGCTGCTCCAGCAACACTTACTATATCTACCAAATTTTACAAGCGTTGCAGGAGAAGCTGAAGCAGCAAGAAGTGGGGCATACCTGGGGCAGGGTAGCAACTAGTATTAACTCAGTTGCATTGATGTCTTTTCTGTGTCCAGTTTTCAAGCTTTATTTTCCCCTCAGCATGTTGGCTGCTGCAATATGAGAATATCACTATAATGATTACACAGAGTACTTTCAGGGATAGTGCCATGCCATTTTAACCAGTTTAATTGACCTTAATACCTTCCACAGTACTCTTCATAGAAGCTATTTGTTCAGTTCATTTTCTGTAACTGCCATCGCAGGGCGGTAACACACCGACGGCTTTGCAGCCTACTCTTGACCAAAGTTAGCAATGGTTCTTTTACATGCCTCTCACCAGAGACAGTGAGAGACATGGGCAATTTGTTGATAAATTAAAGATTATGGTTAAGATTATGTATAACTGCCTGTAAATCTCTTCATAAAGCAAGCCCAGGTTCTATTATTCGCTAAACTGTTGCAACAATGTTGGTATAAACCAAGTCAGTTAACACTAGACAAATTTTACAGCAGTCTATGATTGGCAATGCATGACATTAATGAACATCTAAAATATTTTGTCAAGATCATCTAGTCAGTCCTTAATAAATGAATTCCACAAACAAAATGAGTGGAGAATAAAGAACACCTCTTTACTCAGATGATTAATTATTGTAGATGTCAGAGTAAGATGAAAATTAAGAAGAGCGTTCATACAAATTCATCTTTATATCAGGATGGCAGCTTTAAAACCAAAGGGATTCAAACACTGCAACATTATTGGAAGTATTGGGATCATAGTGTTGTACCATGGTCAGAACATTTCAGCCCACAAATTGTCGTAGGTATCAGAAGTGATGCATGATACATTCAGGAATTGTGACACACCTAAGCCTGATGATAGTCAAAGTTCAACCTGCAAATGCACATCTTGTAACCAAATAATGCTGAATAAATTTAATTGTATTAAAAGTTCATTTCATTCCTGTTCCAGTGGTACCAAATTCAACCATGTTCGTAGAAAAAGAATATTTCAATTTTAGACTGTTTGTGTTGATTTTTTTCACCAACCTTGATTAGAACGCCTTTGTTTTGACGAGATCTCAAGTGCATTGTGACCCGGTTGCAAGGTATTGTCCACAAAATCGGGTCGCACGTTGTGAGGATCTGACAAACTTGGTCTAAGCCATTCTAATTTCAAAATGAACAGATAGGACGTGTTCTTCAGATGTAAATTAAGACTCCTACTTAGTATGACGCTATTTGAGTGTTTTGAAGGAGAAATCTTACGTTTGGACTAGTGTGTCATCGTGAATCATTTCAAAAAATATTTGCAATGCATACATTCTTGTCTAAAATCAGCTGCTGCATGTGTACTATAGGCCACTTCCCCAGTCAATCAAGGTAGAATGATCATTATCAATAGTAGGATTGATTGTTTATTCATATGATTCATTTCTTTTTTATGTGAATGAAGAGTACAATACTTTAAAAAAAAAAAAATACAATTATTACTTATTACAATACTGCGATGGCCTGGCGAGCTGGGATGGGTGCCAGCCTCCCCACGACTTTAATTAAGATTAAGCGGATACAGAAAATGAATGAATGAATGAATTATTTATTACAATACTCTGAATTTTCCAAAATGATTATATATGACTTTTCCAACATTTTGCCATTTAATATGTTTGACCTCCTTCATACGTAAAACCATGGTAGATAATCTACAACTGATGGTTCCAATGGATTAAGATCATTATACCTTTGAAACAAAAGTTTCAGGCTGTTGGCTTGGTTGGTTGAAGTTCAATGGATTTTCAAAATTTGAATATTTTTAGGCTTTTTTTGTCAAATTTCACTTGTCTGACCCCTGTTAAACTCCCAAACCATGGTCGATAGCCCCAAACCAACGGCTCCAATGAATTACTCAGGAATTTTTGCCTTGGAAACAAAAGTATCAAGGTATTGACTTTGTTGGTTAAATTTGAATGAGTTTTCAGTTTGGTCATTTTGGTCATTTTCAGTAATTTTTTTTCCGGAGTAAGTTGCAATTTGATACATTTTTGAGTGACAATAACTTCAAAAGTGAGAAGAACTAGCCTTCATAAAAATTACTGTGGTTTAGTCTATCCCATTATATTGGAAAATAGCATAAAAGGGCTTTCCAGATTTCTAATTTTCACAACAGGGGCATCTAAAAATGCCTTCTTTGACAATTTGGTGTGACCATAATTAAAAAAAAAAGGGGGGGGGGGATTTTGAAATGGCTTTTACTACAAAACCTATTACCTCTCAGATGTCCAAGCCAGGGGTTTGAAGCGGGGGTAACAGAACAGGCTCTATCTCGGAAACCATTCAAGATAATTGCATGGAATTTGGACTGGCGATTTGTAATGGTTAACCCAACAAATAGAACTATCCATTTATGATGACTCATTTTTTCGGTGGCGGTATCTAATTATAGCTTGTGACATGTAAAAATTGACTGCTGCTTATTAGTACTTCTTCTTTTCTTTTAGGCTTTTTCCCGTTCTCGAGAGTCGCCATAGGGAATGATTTGATTCGCACATTTGATTTGGCGTGGGTTTTTACGTTGAATGCCCTTCCTGTTACAACCCTTTTAGCAAGGGACAGAACCACGCTGACGGCTTTGCAGCCTGCTCTTTTCGAAAGTCAGCAATGGTTCTTTTACACCATAGACAGTGAGAGACATGGCCCGCCTTTGATAACCCAGTTAGCTGCACTGGGGGGAAAGTGACAACCTTGTGGGGACTCAAACCCCCAACCTTAGGATCGGCGAGCCTGCGCCCTAGCCACTATGTGTATGTATGTATATATATATATATATATATATACATATGTTTCATGTTCCACGTAGCAAGCGCCCTGCTCCAATACCCCCCCAGTGTTTTTGATCGTGCATCTAATAACCGCCCATGTGTACTGGGATCAAAATGGTACATCAAACTTAATAATTTTATTCAACCAGTCTCAGCAACTGTAAAATGAGGCATTCACTGCCTGTACAAGTGAGCTTATACAGTATTTCAAGACCGCCTGCCAGTGGAGAATGTCTATACAGACGCTCCCCGACTTACATTCATTCGTTTTACGTTTTTTCGATTTTACGGGGGTTTTTTTTTTCCCCAAAAAAAAAATGATATCAAATTTTGAGTTTAGCATGCTCTCTCTAGTACGAGATGTACCTACGTAGTACGCTGATGTAATGATGGAATGACGTAATGATGCTGCGTCCATTGTTTACAAACGACAGACTGAACGTGCCCCAGTTCACTGCGTGTTACCCTTGTGTTAAGACGTCGTCTCTGTGATCTTAGTGTTTACACTGTTTTGCGGACTTTTGTAAACCTAAGCAAATATGGTTGGTCAGAAACGCAAGCTTACTAGCATGGGTGTGTGTGTGTGTGTGTGTGTGTGTGTGTGTGTGTGTGTGTGTGTGTGTGTGCGTGTGTGTGTGTGTGTGTATACATGTTTAGTTAATACCTTACGTTAGGTGCATTTACGTACAATACACAGATTAAAATATTTTCAGTTCACAGCCATGGCTCAACTTATACTCACTAAAGAAATAACTTTCAAGCATTGCTGTGTATAATTGGTCAGAAATACAAATGATTGAAGCACACATCACTTATGTATAGTATTAGTGTGTTGAGAGACTTTTATACAGGTCTCGACAGGAGAAAGGAAACAGCATGTACTAAAGCTCTGCAGTGGAAACTTGGCACTACCTGTCTCCTGCCAAGCAATTAAACACCTCTCTCCTTCATACACACAAACACACAGATATTACCATCCATTTTCATCAACCATCATATTTGACCACATTGTAATTGCTTATCCAAGTTGGTCATGTTAAAGGCCTACTTGATATTTAGAAAACTCTTTTACAATTATGTTGACACTGCTGTACTAATTGTAAAAATTACTCCTGTCATTACCCACACATGATTATGTGTAATTAAATCATTAATTGATAGGGGGTGTTCAAAGTAATAAAAGTGGAGTTCAGTTGAGGCCATTCTTTCTTTGAAAAACAGGTGCTAATTATTGCCCTAATTTAAGGAAGGAAGGCAGCAAATGTTGTGCATACTGGTTATAATGCAATTCTCTCTAAAATTCTGCAGAAAATGGGTAATTCCTAAAATTGTTCTGAGGAACCTTGATTGAAAAGTTGATTAGAGAGGGGAAACCATAAATTGCAGAAAATGATAGGCTGCTGTGACGGACCGGCGGGTGGATAGCTGGAGTAATTAGACAAACTCTGTTAATGTAGCAATTTATTCATCTAGATACACAGAGGTAAGCAGTGGCTTGTAATGTCTCGGTTGTCTGTCTTTTGATGTATTCGATTACAGAAGGGGTGAGGTGGGACAGAGCCCTCCTCTTATCATTCATTCCCTGTAACCGCTTAATCCTCATGAGGATCACAACTCCAGGCAAGGGCAGAGTACACACCGGATAGCTCGCCAGGCCATCGTAGGGCAGAAACATGCTGACGGCTCGGCAGCCTACTCTTGTTGAAAGTCAGCAATGGTTTTTTTGCATGCCTCACACCATAGACAGTGAGAGACATGGCCGGCCTTTGGTAACCCAGTTTGCTGCATTGAGGTGACAGTGACAACCTGTTGAGAGTGGGACTTGAACCCCCAACCTTAGGATCAATGATCCAGTACCTTTACCATCAGGCCATGACAGCCCCCTCCCCTTCTATACACTCTATTCCGCACAGTGTCATAGTGACTCCCAGCCAGTGTGCATATCATGATGGCCTAACATCACAACCACTGTAGTATCTGTCTGCACCCCTCCCTCTGTAAAATAAAAGTTGAAAGTCCTGACAACTTTTAGGAAGATAACATAACATGAAACAAAAGATAATTACACATTCTGTGAAAATAAACAAATGTAACTAATTTTTAATCAAACACACACACACACACACACACACACACACATATATATATATATATATATATATATATATATATATATATATATATATATATATATATGTAAATTAGTCCATAAATGATCTTTCCTTGATGAAAGTCATGGAGCTGCCAGCTGCCTCTAGCGGGAGAGCGCATCTGCACATGTGTTGTCGGCTCCCTTTATGTGTTATTGCTAGATCATACTCCTGGAGAATTAGACGCCATTCAAGCATCCTTCTGTTCTTGCCCTTCATCTTGTGTAGGAACGTCAGTGGGTTGTGGTGGTGGACACTAGTATGGGTTTGCTGGACGAGGATAGTATATTTATTGTACTGCTTCACGATATCAGGACAATCAACTTCAACTATCTTCTCTGTTTTGGAATCGAAGCGATGTACTGTAGTAATGGGGTCGACTTTTGTGAACGTAGATAATAACATGTTCACGACTCTATTTCTGAACCATTTTACATATGTATACTGCTTCTGAGACTTAATTCTCTACAGTGGTATGAAAAAGTATCTGAACCTTTTGGAATTTCTCACATTTCTGCATAAAATCACCATCAAATGTGATCTGATCTTTGTCAAAATTACACAGATGAAAAAACAGTGTCTGCTTTAACTACTTTTACCCACCCCCACTCCTTTCTGCTTTAGCTGGAGTTCTGCCCTGCACTACCGCCACTCATGGATGTAAGACTGAGTCAGATTTTTTTCCACAAGTCATTTTGGTTCATTGACTAAATTCTATCCTTATCTAGTTTATGCAGTTTTTTCCTTTAATTGTCGCATGTACTCCAGTAACACAACTGAAAATTAGATTCACAAGTACCATAGAATTATACAAAATACATGAATTCAATAATCCAGTTTTGTAATAGATTTATATTACTTCTGCCACACACATGCATGCACGCCCAGACACACACACACACACACACACACACACACACACACACACACACACACACACACACACACACACACGCAAGGCCCATGAAGCAACTTGGAAAGTTGGGGGCGAACTGAAAATTTTGGGAGTCCATGCAGTCAGTGAACGACTAGAGCATATATCCCCATCAAGGAGACTATGCATGGCCATGATCCATTTCTTTTTCATGTAAATGAATAGTACAACACTCTGAAAAAGATTACAATTATTACTTATTATAATACTCTGAATTTTCCAGAATGATTATGTATTAGACTTTTCCAACATTTTCCCATTTAACATGTTTTGACTTCCTTCCCTCCCCACACCATGGTAGATAGCCTACAACTGTTGCTTCCAATGGATTAAGCAGGTCATTATACCTTAGAAACAAACGTTTCAGGTTAATGCCTTGGTTGGTTGAAGTTCAATTGTTCTCAAAATTAATTCTTGTCAGATGTCACTTGTCTGATCCCCTTTCAACCCCAAACCATGGCAGCCTAAAACTGATGCTTCCAATGGATTAAACGGGAATTTCCCCTTGGAAACAAAAGCATCAAGGTATTGACTTGGTTGGTTACATTTGAGTTTGAGTTTGAGACATTTTACATTTGAGTACATTTGTGTTTGTTTGGTTTGAGACATTTTTGAGGGACAATAACTTTGAAAGTGAGAAGAACTGGAGTCCATAAAAATTAGTTTGGTTTAGTCTATTCCATTATCTTGGCAAATTGCATAAAGGGGCTTTTCAGGTGTGTAATTTTGAAAATATGTGTGTCTAAACTCCATCTTTGCCAATTTGGTGCTACCATAATTTGAAAAAAAAATAACAAAACAATGCATTTTGAAATGGGTTTTACTACAAAACCTATTACCTGAGAGACATGAAACTCCATATTGCAGAACTAGGTTTCAGAAAGGACTGAGAAATGTCATTAATTGTTTGTAGAAAGTAATAACTCTTGTTTCATAGTCTGCCCAAAAGTGCTCCAAATGATGTCCAAGATGGGCTTGAAGTGAGGGTAAGAGAACAGGCTCTATCTTGGAAACCGTTCAAGATAATTGCATGGAATTTGAATTGTTGATTTGTAATGGTTAACCTAACAAATAGAATCTAAAACCATCAATATATGATAGCTTTCATTTTTTCGGTGCTGGTACCTACTGAAACGAGCTTCCTTTGTCAGATAGCAGGGGTCTCCCTTAGAGATATGGAGAGAAGCTCAGTCATCTAGGATGATTTTGGAGTAGAATCGCTGGTCTTCCACTTTTAGAGGAGCCAGTTGAGGTGGCTCAAGCATCTAGTTAGAATGCCTCCCTGATGTGGGGTTTTGGGCATGTCTGACTGGGAAGAGACCCCGGGATTGACCTAGAACACTCTGGAAGGATTATGTCTCTTGGCTGGTCTGGGAACGCCTCAGTGCCCCCCCCAGAAGAGCTGATGGAGGTGACTCGGGAGAGGGATGTTTGGACCTCATTGCTTAGGCTGCTGCCCTTCCTTATGCATTTGGTATGGGCCTTCAGTGGGATTTAACGGTCTCAATCGACCTTTTAATACCACCACTATCACGTCTCAATTGTACAAAAACAAATTAATAATTTCCAAAATACAATATAAGAAGATGTAGCACTGCAAAGAGAGAGGTCTTTCAAGCATTTCTGCAAGCAACTCTGAGCATAACTTTCATCGGTGTTTACCGGTGGGTTTCAAGGAAAATTATCGTTCACTTTGTGGTGTTTAGCTTTTCTCGAAAAGTCTGCCACGAAAATAGAATTTTTAATAATGTCTGACACCAAGTTAATTTCTCCTCTCAAATACTAGAATTTAAATTTGTACATCCAGGACAGTGCTTGTGTGTGTATGTGTGTGTGTGTGTGTGTGTGTGTGTGTGTGTGTGTGTGTGTGTGTGTGTGTGTGTGTGTGTGTGATTTGATGTGATGTGATGTGATGTGATATGTAATGTGTGTGTGGTGTGTATGTATGTGTGTGTGTTGGGGGGCTGATCACAAAACTGGTACATTTTTCAACTGTCCTACGTCAAACTAGAATAAATATATCCATGTCCAAGTTTTTTTGTGAATCAAGGCATCAAAATCTTTAGTGTATGCCTGCCTATGAGCTAATATCATATCCAAATATTCACATATGGTGACCACAGTTTTTGAGATAATTCACATACTTCTTTTTTCCTGTCCATTTTACATAGCGTATCTTGTACACCCACGGATAATGTATTGCCATTTATTCACGAGAGATAATAAAGAAAAGCTGAACATGTCAACCGTGACCAATTGGCATATTCATTCATTCATTCATTTTCTGAACCGCTTACTCTTAATTAGGGTCACAGGCAGTGTTTCCTCTAAGCTGCGCGCGTGAGCAATTGCGCAGGTGCTCGCACACCTCAGCGCACAAGAAAATCTATGCAGCGCATAAAATAAAATTCAACATAAACGTATTAATTGCGTTGTAACTCGGCGAATGACAGGTGTCCAGCCAATGATACGATAAGGTTCACTTCCGCTACGCAGCCAATCATAGCATTGACATTGCTACTACATTGTCATAGCCTACACGCGCCGTGCAGGTTAGCAAGCTAACACCAGAACAAGCTAACACCAGTGCGGCGGAGTTCAGAGACGCAAATGCTAACCCCTTATCATGGCAAAACGAATGGGCAGCGACACATCCACTCACTCATGTACAATTTAAGTCAGATTTGTGTGTATTCTAGTGACATTTATTAAGATTGTTTAATTATGGATATGAATCATTAAATGCTGTTACTACTAGATCATTTACAGGCAGTAGAAATGCTAATAAAAAACTGAGTAATTAGATATTTTACAGACAAAGAGTTACATGAATTTACACTGTATCACAAGCAACAGCACACGTCATTGTGCAAAATGTAAATGTTTTAACAAAACATAACAAAATGTTAAGTCTGAAAGGTGTATATGGATCATTTCTTCCAGAACTGGACCCTAAGCCAGGCAACAACTGGTCCTCTTTCAGGCCAAAGCAGGACTCTTTCCATTGACAAAGCAGGACTATCATATATAACATACTACACATCTCATGAAAAACAAGATTTTTGTCTTTAATTTTAAGTGGGCCAAATCACTTATAATAAAAGTAAACTAATGAAAATTGCTGCTGCAATTTGATTCTTTTAATAAGCCATGTAACTTGCCATGATCTAAAGCTTTGAAGTGTGATACTGGTGTCGTGGTGTGGCCACAGCGTGCACACCTGATGTCGCTCACAATGGTCCTCAGTGTGCTCAGGGAGCTTATGTGTTTGCTCGGACACATGAAAAATTAGAGGGAACATTGGTCACAGGGAGGCTGCTGCCCATCTCAGCTAACTCTGGGCGAGGGCAGAGTACATCCTGGACAACTCACCAGGCCATCGCAGGGCAGAAACACACTGACGGCTATGCATAAGAATATGTGAAGTAAAGGGTGAGCTGAACATATGTGAGCGCTCCACCGAAAGTAGGCGCCAAGAAAAGGCCAGAAAAGTAAAAATGGTCCATTTTTATTGAAATTCGGATTTTTGCATAAACTATTAAAACAAGTATTCAACTATCACTTGCTCAAGTGAAATCAACGAAAACTCACTAAAAATATCTTTTTTCCCCATTTTTCTGATGAGTACCTTCATAAAACTAGATAAAAACAGTAGCAAACTTACTGGTTTTCCTTGCAATTATTCACCAAGTTCGGTACAAGACACACTATAATCCATACACCAGAAGAACGGCTGTGAAGTAGTCTCTCCATTTTGGATACTGTTTTGATATTAAAATGCTGTTTCATCAAATAAAATAAAGGTTATTAAGACGATATGCTCATAAACAATGCAGGCTAGTTGCTGAGGAAGATCTGAAACGAACACACTGATTGGTCAGCTCGGGCTTGCACATGTGCAGTACCCATCACACATTAACTTCCGGTTTACTTCCTGACTCTCGTTTACTCCATGCGGAACAATATCTCCGAATTTTTTTGATTATTTGATTTCTGTGTAATCTTGTCTGGACTGGACATGCTGGATCGTGGGTTGTTTAGTTTTCTATGAAAATTGTTCAAGACCTGAAAAATACTTAAATGTTTCATTCTTTTTACATCTGACCAAACTGATGATGATGAGGATATCAGCTGTGTTGATGAAGATTTTGATTTTGATGTTGATAAAGAAGAGGCATCTGTTAATAAAAGTGTGCATGAGTTGTGTTGGTGGTGAGGATATAGATTAAGATGATAAATATTGAGGGCAGAGTTGATGAAGCCAGCTGTTGAGCAGAGTTTATGATGCCAGTTGTGTTGATGAAGATTTTGATGTTGATGAAGAAGAGGCATCTGTGAATAAAAGTGTGCATGAGTCAGTTTTTTTGTGTTTGGGATGAGATGTGATCCTTTCTGCTGAGCAGGATATAGATGAAGATGATAATGCTGAGGGCAGAGTTGATAAAGCTAACTTGTATAAAGAGATCAGAGAGTTTTGTTATATAGTTTTCCTATATATAGTTTTCTTAATTCAGTGTGATTGTTTGAACCTGACAGTGTTTTTTTTTTTTTTTTCAATCAGTAGCCTTTGAAGACATTTGAACCTTTATATAATGGTCAAAAAGATACATACTGATCTTATTGGAATAAACAGAAATGAAAAAAAAAATAGTGTTTTTTTGGGGGATTACCACGGTGACTGATGGTTTAAAAAAGGGCCTGTCAGATTAAAATGAGGATGATTTCTATCATCTGTTCATAAAACTTTTTCTAGACATGTTTTCTAAAAGTTTATATGCCTGAAGTGCATAAAATGTTTGGTTGCTAAGGACTAATTATCTTGGAAGAAGGGAAATCTTTGTACTCATTCTTCTCTAAAACGTCTTTTGAAATTTTTAGTTGAATGCTGACACAAGAAATGGCATTGCTCGGTCAATTTTCAAGGTATTGACAAACTTTTTGGCTGCATTTTGCAGCTTTAGGCCTCCTCTATCTGACTGTGTAAAAAGCTCATTTTTCATTTTTGGACCCAAGAGCCTACTTTCGGTGGAGTGGCTCATATATATCATGCCATAAAATGCATTTCTCCCTAACTTTCTTCCTTATTTGCACTTCAGAGTTTTTCTGGGACAGGTTTATCCCTTAAATATGTTCACAGAACAAAAAGAATTATAATCGTGTCACTGTACATGATTTTCTTCATTGTAATCTATGTACTTTAGTATATTTAATATGGAATATAGAATGCTTTACCTGGTTAGTAAGTGTTTGTAGTATTTTTCCGAAAGGTCCTGGCACCATATGCATATGAATTTTCTTGGTGCCTCAACAGGTTTTCACAAAAAGTTTGTAAGTTTCAATTTCACATTTTCACCAGTGTATAGTGAAATCATGATGCACTTTTGCAGTCATAAGCAATTGAACTTATTTTTTAGCTAGGCCATTTTAATTTGATTATCAAACCCACAAAGGTTTACTCTCCAGCTGTTCAACTAACCTAACAAGGGCAATTTTATTAATTGCTTAATCAGCACAAAGGTTTTCAGATGTGATGACTTAATTGCAAAAAGATTTTCTAATGATCAATTCATCTTTTAACATGACAATAAAATGACACAATGTGCTATTGTAACACAAGCATGATAGTTACTGAAAATCCACTTTATTCTCTTCATAATACTCAGGTGTCTTTCTAATCTATATCGAAAGGGCTGAGAACCAGAGTGATTTACCCAAAATAAAACTGTTTTTGAGAAAAAAAAAAGTTTTTTATCTTTACAAAATCACTAAATCAGGGATAATGCTCATTATGTGGTTCAAGCTTACATGGAATATGAAGAAACCATTCTGACAGACATGTTTTTTTTTTTTTAATGTGGGAGGAAAACGGCAATCAAAGCCTGGCCTTCTTGCTGCGAGAATCAGGATTAGAACACTTCATTGATCTTATAGGAAATTGTGTGGACACATTTGCTCCATACAAGAGTAAGATAAAGTTAAGGTCTCAATAAAGAAAATGTAATAAAATGATACATATTTATTAATATATGCAAATGTACATACAGAATCTCCATACATGTAATATGCAATGTGTAGGAATAATTTCCTGTGTTGTTCAGTAGAGCATTTACATGGTATCAGTCTCACACTGAATGTGCTCCTGTCACTGATCAGTAAGTTATGAAGCGGGTGGGAGGAATTTTTAAATTTGTCTTTAGTTTGGACAACATTTGGCTCTCTGACACTACGGTCCAGCTCCATCCTCACAACTTTACTGGCTCTTCAGATCAGGGTGTTCAGTCTGTTAGAGTCTGCGGCCCTCAGCCTCCTGCCCCAGCATGTAACAACAGACTCTTAGAACATCCTGAATAGTGTCTGAAAGAGTTAAATGACTGTGGCACTTCTTTTAAAATGCGATAGTCTTTGTAACCCAGTCCAGTTTATTGTCAATATTAACGCCAAGGTATTTATAATCCTACACCACTTCCACATCGACGCCCTGAATGGAAACGGGCTGCTGCTACATCGGATCTCCTGAAGTCCACAGCCAGTTCTTGGTCTTTGTCTTACTGAAGATGCAAATGACTCTGCTCACACAATGTGTCGAAGGAATCAACAATATTCTGATATTGACCTTATGGTGTTGAATGCACTTGAAAAGTCAAAACGATATGACCCTCACAGTGCTCACCGGCTGGTCCAGGTGGGTGTAGACACTGTTAAGCAGATGATGGTGTCCTTGACTCTGTGATGAGGCTGGTAGGTAACCATGGGTCGGAATTGATCCAGTATTAGTCTCTTGACGGTCATCATGAAGTCAGTGCCATGGGTCTGTAATTTTGGGGCCACCGGGATGTGAAGTCTTTGGTACAGGAATGAGGCATGACATTTTGCAGCGCACTGGGATCCTCTGTAGACTCAGGCTTATTGTGAAGATGTAGAGTTTCAGATTACACCCTCAGGCTCACCCTGTCCGGTACTGCTGCCTTGGCTGAGTGGAGTCTTTTCAGTTTTTTCTCGGCCTGACAATAAGTTAAGTTGACAGGTGGGAGAGAGGTGTCAGGTCTATCACAAAAGGCACTGGTGCAGTGAGGAGAGGGAGGTAGCGAGACGGGTGTGGCAGGGGGAGGGGGGTGTTCAAGCCTGCTCCTGACGAGTTAGAAGAGTGCTGTGCAGAAGCTGCAGTGTCAAAAAACATTCAGCTCATTGACACTTATACTCATACTCGGTTAAAGACCATATTCAACTTCTCTGCTGATGGATGGCTTGAAACCAATGATGGGCTTCATACTGCTCCAAACCTCTCTCATGTTGTTCTACTGGAGTTTCCAATGCAGGTTTGACAATGACAATGACAATACTTTATTGCCCGAGGAAGGAATTTGTCTTGCACGTACACAAGCTCCATAAAACATACATACATAAAAACATATTACAAACATGAAGACATAATACATATATAACATTAAAATATCTTAAGGTACAATGTAAGAAGACTAGCACTAAAAGTTCAAAAATAAAGTTTAAAAATACTTTAAAGAATACTGTATGTTAAAACGGACATGTAACGACTTAAGACATAAAACTGAGTTTTTAAATTAGATAACGCAACAGATGAAACAGTGGTACAAAATGTAACAATATACAAGAGACTAAAGGTGGAGGCTACTTATTTAAAAGGAAAATGCTAGTTGGTATATAGGATGTACGGGCTCTCTTTGATTTAAGTTTGGGTAATTGATATCTGCGGCCGGAAGGAAGAAGGATATATTCAGAATGAAGAACATGAGTTTCATCATTAATAATTTTGGATGCTAAATTTAGTACACGAGATTCATAAAAGTAGTCAATGGGGTCTACAGGAGTTCCAATGATCTTGCTGCTTACGTTTACAATTTTGCCAAGTTTGTTTTTGTTTTTGAGAGAGAGGGTGCCGTACCAACATTGTACACTAAAAAGTAAAACAGATTGCACACATGATTTGTAAAATAACAACATAATGGTTTTATCAATATGAAAAGATCTGAGTTTGCGAAGGAAGAACAGTCTTTGTTGACACTTGTTGTACACGGCATCAGTATTCTGGGTAAAAGTCAGCTTATTGTCAATGATAGTTCCCAGATATTTGTATTGGTCAACTTGTTCAACAGTCTCTGAGTTAATTACGATAGGTGCATGATCAGATTTTTTTGTTCTAAAGTCTATGATGAGTTCCTTCGTTTTCTTTACATTCAGCTGTAGGAAATTGTCCTCACACCATGAGTTGAAGTTATAAATGTCTTCTCGGTAGTTGGCTAAAGACTCACAATCAGTAAGGAGACTAACAAGGGCGGCGTCGTCTGCGAACTTGATGGTAGAGCAATTCGAGTGGGTACTGACACAATCGTTAGTGTAGAGGATGAACAACACAGGGGAGAGAACACATCCCTGTGGAGCCCCCGTGTTGATGGTAACTCTACTGGACATGCTGTCGTTAACCCTCACGTACTGGGTTCTGTCTCTCAGGAAGTTGAAGATCCATTTGATCACTGCATTGTTTACGGATAAGCGTTGAAGTTTCTCAATCATTAGGTGTGGCTGTATGGTGTTAAATGCGGATGAAAAGTCAATGAACAGAACCCGAGCAAATGACTTCGGAGTTTCAAGATGTTGGTATACCTGGTTTAGAAGTGTGATTGTGGCATCTTCAACTCCCCGTTTTGCCCTGTGTTTAATTGTAGAGGGTCCAGCTTGTCTTGGACGTCGCGTAGCAACGACTTCAGCACCAACCTCTCCAAGCACTTCATGACAACCGATGTAAGGGCCACAGGCCTGTAGTCATTTAGAGTTGATGGTTTGGTTTTCTTAGGTACAGGAACTATTTCCGACAATTTCCAAAGTTTTGGTATTAAATTAGAATCCAGTGACATTTGGAATAATTTACAAAACACTTCACTGAGCTGGTCGCGACACTCCTTTAGGACCTTGCCGTCCAAGTTATCTGGTCCAGACGCTTTACGTATGTTCAGTTTGGAGAACTCATTGATGACGTCATCGTGTTTAAGTAGTATCGGGCTCGAGTTGTTGGTGTCTAAATCCGAATACAAGCGATCACATTGTTGACTAAAATCGAAACAATCAAACCTTGCATAAAAGGCATTGAGTTCACTGGCGAATGCATTTTTATCGGGAACATTGATGGCTTGTCTCTCGCTTTTACTACCAATCATAGTTCTTACACCATTCCAAGCTTGGCGAAGGTTGTTTGTGTAAAACTGACGCTCGATCTTCTCCTTGTAGGCCTGCTTACATTGTCTTATTGTGCAATCAATTTCCTTCTGAACAAGCCTCAAATCATCTCTGTTTTGTTCCATGAAAAGTATTTTCTTCTTGTTAAGCAGCAACTTTAACTCTTTTGTGACCCAGGGCTTGTTATTCGGGTAGACTTTTACTGTTTTACTGGGAATAATATTACACAAAAGTTTATATAACATGATATATGATCAGTAACAGTATCCAAGTCTGCACAATCGTCAAAAAAAATGTCCCAGTTTGTACAGTCAAAACACCCTTTCAAACTTTCAATAGAATCAGAATCCCACGTCCTCACAACCTTTGAGTGAGTTTTGTCCATTTTCAATTTAGTCTTGTACTTAGGCATTAAGTATACTCCGTTGTGGTCAGATGATCCCAGAGGCGGCTTACTCACAGTTTTATAGGCGTGTTTAACGTTCCCGTAACAGAGGTCGATTGTCTTGTTTCTGCGGGTTTTACATGTCACATATTGTTCGTAGTGTGGTAAAGTTTGTTTAAGTGAACAACTGCTGAAGTCGCCGAGAATTAGTTTCAGTGCTTCAGGAGAGAGATTTTCTAATTTTTGCATGTGGTTGTAGATTTGATCAGTTGCCTTCTTGTCGTTAGCACTTGGAGGAATATACACCAGTGTTATGAAGACTTGTCCAAACTCTCGTGGTAGATAGAATGGACGAAACGATACAGATAGAAGTTCAATATCAGATGAACATACTCTGTTTCTTATCGTAAAGTTATTGCACCACTTAGAGTTCGCGTATATGCAAACACCGCCCCCGATGGTCTTTCCGGTAGCGTCGGTGTCTCTGTCGAGGCGGATAGGGGGTCCGAACCCGGGTAGTGTAATCACAGAGTCGTCAACCTGTCTATTCAACCATGTCTCTGTAAAGCACAACAGTAAACTATCACGGTACTCAAACAGATGTTCCACACATGCATTGAGCTTGTTTTTGATGGACCGTACGTTTGAAAGCAGTATAGTGGGAAGCGCAGGTTTGTGGTTACGGGCTCGAACTCGACGTCTCACGCCCCCTCTCTTACCTCTTTTACGTCGTTTTGTGGTGGTATGGTCCTCTGAAGTCAGTACACAATCCTGAGGTATATCCAGTTTAAGGCTACTCACATCCAGATTGTCACTGTAGGATAATAAGAACTCCCGTCCATAGCGAATGTAATGACTGTGGTCGCCATGTTGTATACCCAAGCCATATCCGTATCCCGCTTGTGTGCAATCGACAACATTATGTTGAAATATGATAGTTTTGAGCAGATGCAGCGTCAAAATGCTCAAAATAAGTGTCCCCATTTTCTTAAAGTCATTCACAATGAACAAATTCGTCACAGTAACACACAAAAGAACACAAAACAACAAAAATATCCGGAGCTCTGAACGTGCGTGTCGCCAGCTGCGCAGCGCCACCTATATTTTATACACCTATATATAAACCTAGGTTTCTCCTGTAATTGTCCTTCGCCTCTCCAATCCTGACGCTCAGAGAACTTTGGATCGTTCTCTCCTTGTCTCTGTTGCCAGCCCTGAATGCCCTCTTCTTGCCATTGAGGAGAGATTTAATGTCTTTAGATTAACTATAGGCATCCTTACTGTTTGCATACAGCCAATCTAAAGTTCTCTCTGGTGAGGCATTAGAATTTACTAATCTTATCCATTTGGCTGTAGATGTGATATATAACTTGGCTGTAGACTATATATATATATATATATATATATATATATATATATATATATATATATATATATATATATATATATATATATATATATATACAGTGGTGGTCTAGTGGTATAGGGCGCTGAATCGCTGATCCAAAGGTTGGGGGTTCGAGTCCCACTCTTCACAAGGTTGTCACTGTCTCCTCAGTGCAGCTAACTGGGTTATCAAAGGCAGGCCATGTCTCTCACTGTCTATGGTGAGAGGCATGTAAAAGAACCATTGCTGACTTTCGTAAAGAGTAGCTGCAAAGTCGTCAGCGTGTTTCTGTCCCTTGCAAAAAAGGGTTGTGACAGGAAGGGCATCCGACGTAAAAACCTCTGCCAAATCAAATGTGCAAATCAGATGATTCACTGTGGCGACTCTCGAGTAAAAGGGAAAAAGCTGAAAGTAAGACATACATACATACATATATAAATAAGTAAAAATAAAAGAACAGAACAAAGACTTTCTATTTAAAACTTCATTTTCACTACATATCTGTTTCGAGGGGTGGTGAAACCATCCTCTCTCTTCAGGTGATTACAGAAGAATATATATATATATATATATATATATATATATATATATATATATATATATATATATATATATATACATATACATATACATATATATATATATATATATACATATATGCATTAGGCCCTTGACATTCGCGGGGGTATGGTTCCGGGCCTTCCCGTGAATCGAGATAATCCGTGAGTTCTGTACCCGGAAGTAAAACCCCATGTATGACGTCACATGCGCGAATGAACAGCTGTAAGTAAAATACTATGTATCTATTCCATGCACTAAAATATGCTTCTTAAACACATTCTATAGACATTCTTACTCATTAATACAGTATTAATGTAGTAAAATGTAGTCATGATTAAGAAAAACGTTTCAATTTTTACTGTTAAATTTATTGATGCTAAAATATAATCATTATACAGCATACGCATAAAACACCTTTCAGTGCATTCTGTTTATAAACATACAGCACTGTAGTTTTCAAAAATGCTCACTAGAGGAACGTACTGTATTGCATTAGGCATGACACGACTGAATTCAGGTATTAACTGCATTAAGTCCGAGCAGCTTGACTACGCCACCCCCAACCGGAGCTGAAGTACAAAACAGAGTTTTAGAGTGATAAAGTTAGAGGTGTTACAAACCAAAGAAGCAGTGATGTTGATGTGAGTTAATCCTCTGGCGTAGAGCTGAGCATGCTTTTGTTCATTGGGAGTAAATGAGAATAGTGAAGTCAGGTGTGTGTGAGCAGCTCAGCTACGCCCCTCAGGAAGTAAACAGTTAGTTAGATGCACAGCATCAAAATCAAAGTCTGCCAAAACACAGACCATAACAAAAAGGACATAAAAGAACAAGAAATGTAATAAATTGGATAAACAAAATACAACGAGAAACATGCTACACCACAGTAAATAAAATATAACACACAAACATTACCTTAGGTCATGTACTGGAATAATAATTAAAAAAACACTTTAATAGTGGAGTGTTTTACAACTGTATTCCTCTTCAGCAATGATGTGACTTCAGAGGAAACTATCGTTTCCTCCGGAGAAAGTCTTATTTTTTCAGAAGAGAAATCCAACTTCATTACCTTTTTCTGGTGCTTAAGCAGGCGTTTCAGTGACATCACAGAACTTAACTGGTAATTAAAACACACTAAAAAAGGCTCATTGCCAACTTGTGTGCGAATGAGGAAAAAGGGGTGTTACATCACCTCAACCAATCAGCAGGAAGGAGGACAGCCATCGGCTGAATTTGAATCACGTGTGAGCTGCTCGGCAGTCCGTGAATACTCAAACTGCAAATGCAAAACCGCGAATAGTCAAGGGCCTACTATAATATATATATATATATATATATATATATATATATATATATATATATATATATATATATATATATATATATATACACACACACACACACACACACACACACACACACACACACACACACACACACACACCCATGCTAGTAGGCTTGCGTTTCTGACAAACCATATTTGCTTAGGGTTACAAAAGTCCAGAAAACAGTGTAAACACTAAGATCTCTCACTGTCTATGGTGAGAAGCATGTAAAAGAACCATTGCTGGCTTTCGTAAAGAGCAGGCTGCAAAGCCGTCAGCGTGTTTCTGTCCCTTGCTAAAAGGGTTGTGACAGGAAGGGCAGCCGGCGTAAAAACCCACACCAAATCAAATGTGCGAATCAGATGATTCGCTGTGGCAACTTTCGAGAACGGGAAAAAGCCCAAAAGAAAAGAAGATATATATCTTGGCTATATATGGCTCCTGTTGCAGCCAGACAAGAATGGCATTGAACATTCGGTCTGCAGCTTCTCGTAGAAATTCGATACTAGAATAACTATTCCACCATTGAAACGAAGCCACTTGCTCTAATCCTACTTGTATAGCATTTCGAGGTATACCTAGCCTTGTCCAGCCAGTCCATACTAGTGTAGACCGACCACAACACGCTGATGTTCCTACACAAGGTGAAGGGCAAGAACAGAAAGTTGCTAGCCTGGAGTCTGATCCTCCGGGAGTATGGTCTCATCATAAAACATATTAAGAGAGCAACTAAACATGTGCAGATGCGCTCTCCCATTTTAAGAGGCACTATTTACCCAGTTTTTGTTTTCAGACACAAATGCATTTGGGACAGTACACATTCTATTCAGAATCAAAACATGAAGAAACATATCACATTTGTGTTATTCCTTTCAAGAAATTGAAGAAAAGTGAATCTTAGACTTTTTCAAAAAATTGTGTCTGCTTTCTTCTTTACAAACTCAAACATTCACTGTCTGAACTGAAAAATGTTCTAAGATTTTGCTTTCATTTGAATCACTGAACTACATTTCTGAGAACTGCTGTACATCTGTGTTGCATGGAGTCAACCAACTTCTTGCATCTGTGAACAGGTATTCTAGCCCAGTATGACTGGATGACATTCTACAGTTCATCTGTATTTATTTGTGTTGCCCCAGAAACTGCAGTTTTGATGTCATTCCACAAATTTTATATTAGATTAAGGTCCGGGGATTGGGCGGGCCACTCCAGAATGTGAATCTTGTTGGTCTGGTACCAAGATGTTACCCTCTTACTGGTGTGGTTGGGCTCATTGTCTTGTTGGAACACCCATTTCAAGGGCATGCCCTCTTGAGCATAAGGCAGCATGGCCTCTTCAAGTATTTTGATGTCATCAAACTGATTCATGATCCCTGGTATGTGATAAATAGGCCCAACACCATAGGATGAGAAATATCCCTATATCATGATGCTTGCGCCACCATAATTTGCTGTCTTCACAGTGTACTGTGGCTTGAATTCAGTATTGGTGGGTCATCTAGCGGGGGCACTTGACATTAAAAGAGCAATCTTATTTTCATCAGTCCACAAAACGTTGCACCATATCTCTTTGGGCCAGTCAAATGTGCTCTTTGGCAAATTGTAACCTCTTCAGCACACACCTTTTTTCAACAGTGGGACTTTGTGGGGGCTTCTTGCTCATAGCTTGGCTTCACATAAGCATCTTCTAATTATAACAGTACTCACAGGTAACTTTAGACCTGTGATCTTCCTGGAGTTGATTGTTGACTGAGTCCTTGCCATTTTGGCTATTCGTCGATCCATTCAAATGGTAGTTTTTCGCTTTCTTCCATGTATTTTGGTTTTGGTTACAATTTTAAAGCATTTGCAATCATTTTGTCCAAGCAGCCTATCATTTTCTGCACTTCTTTATATGCATCTCCTGTCCAATCAACTTTTTGGTCAAAGTCCGCTGTTCTTCTAAACAATGTCTGGAATAACCCATTTTCCACAGAATTTCAGGTAGAAATGCACTATAACTAGCATCTCCTTTCAATTAGTGATTCAATGACACAGAATCAGCAGCATGCATATCATGACTGTTGGGTCTGTTCGATTTCTATTACTCTTCTACACCAGTTAAGAAATTATTTGCCATGTAGAAATATAATTTCTACCAAAAACAGTGATTTATCAGCTTAGTGATGTCTGCTATTATTTTGAACCCAACTGTAAGCTAATTTCCACATCAGAAAAGGTGCATATAGAACAGAACTTGCAGTTGCCAGTATCTCACACTTGTCTTTAGCATTTTCCCCTTGTCTGGCTTATGAGATGGCAGAGATATGCTGCATATGTGTGTTATTACCTTGGACTAGGTTAGGCTGTAACATAGATATTAATGAGAGTGGTGAGATTAATATTGCTTTTGCTTTGGCTTATTTTAATCACAGTGGTTGCCTCTTTGAAAGCTAGCCAGTCTAAAATACTGTCATAAGCAATTTAGTTATACACATTTAATGTAATTTACCTAGCATCAGAAAGGAAAAAAAAAACAAAAAGCAATGGCCTCCCTCACTCCAAATGTAAGCCAAAACCAGGAGACCACATGGGAAAATAAATGGCGCCAACTTCCAACTAATCACAGTGCTATTTATAGTAGTAGTAGTTGGCCTCCTTTGGTCGAAATCAACAATGGAAACTGTGCCCTTTCACTGTCAGTTCATAGTACTTTGCTCTGTACAATGTGGCCTCTGGATTATGAGGCCAATGCGGGAATGGCAGTCCTTGCCACACGAGGAACAGATGTGAATAGATGCGGCGGAGTCAGTTGTTTTCTCTTTTAGCTTGGCCCTTTTTTCGATGGCTTCGTAGGTGATTTTCTCTTCACCTTCCTTAAGTTGCTTTTGAAGAAAGCAGTGCCAGCTGCTGCGGTCTGCCGCAATGTCTTCCCAGCTCTCGGGGTCGATTTCCAAGGCTTACATGTCTCGTTTACACACGTCCTTGTACCTCAGCTGTGGGCGGCCACGGGTTCATTTGCCAACAGCAAGTTCTCCAAAGAGGATGTGGCCAATCCAGCGCATTCTGTGCTGTCTGAGTGGTGTGTACATGGTGGGGAGACTAGTGCAGTCCAGGACCCTGGTTTTGGGCACCTTGTCTCTCCAGCTAATGCTGAGGATATGGCGGAGGCTTTGCAGGTGGAAACTATTTAGCTTCCACTCTTGCTTGCTGTAGGTTGTCCATGCCTTGCTCCCATATAGGAGGGTGCTGACAACGCAGGCACTATAGGTTTTGGTAGTGAGCTTGGGGTTCTCCCAGACACGAGTGGCTAATCTCCCCAGCGTCATTGCAGCCTTACCGAATCGTTTGTTTAACTTGGTGTCAAGGGTTGTCTGTGATGGTGGATTCCAGGTAGGTGAACTCATGGACCACTTCCAGTTGGTAGTTGTTAATGGTGATAAGAGGTGGTGTATCCAAGTCCTGACGTTGGTCTTTTTTAAAGTGATGGTCAGCCCGAAGTCACAGCAAGCATGAGAAAATCGGTTCATCAGTTGCTGGAGGTCATATTCTGTGTGTGCAGTGACAGCTTCAATGTCTGCAAAGAGCATGTCTCTTATGGTGGTTTCGCGGACCTTGGTCTTTGCTCTGAGTCTTGCAATGTTGTACAGCTTGCCATCTGATCTTGTATGCACTCCTTCAGTCGAGGTCTCAATGGCATGTTTAAGAAGGCGGGAGAAGAAGATGCCAAAGAGTTTTGGGGCAAGGATGCAGCCTTGCTTCACACTACTCTCGATGTTGAAAGGCTCTCACATGCTGCCCTCATTCTTAATGGTTGCCTTCATGTCATCATGGAAAGATCTAATCATACTGTGCCGATTGGGGGGGGGGGGGCATCCGATCTTCAGGAGGATGTTGAAAAGCCCATCCCGGCTAACCAGGTCAAATGCCTTGGTAAGATCAATGAAGGCAATGTAGAGGGGTTTCTGTTGTTCCCTGCATTTCTCCTGGAGTTGGCGAATAGAGAAAATCATGTCCACTGTTGAGCGTTCTGCGCAGAAACCGCATTGGGATTCAGGATAGACACGTTCGGCCAGTTGCTGGAGTCATGCGAGCAAGACACAAGTGTACACTTTGCCCACAATGCTCAAGAGTGAGCTGCCTCTATAGTTGTCACTCTTGTCCCCTTTGTTCATATACAGAATGACGATTTTGGCATCTTTCATGTCTGGAGGAACGCCGCCTTCACGCCAGCGCTGGCAAAAGATGTCGTGTAGTGGCTGTAGGAGGGCAGACTTGATGAGATCAGGAAGGCTGCCATCTGTTCCAGGGGCTTTGCCACAGGCTAAGTTGTCGATAGCCTTGCTGAGTTCTTCCACTGTTGGTTCGGCGTCTAAGTCCTCCGTGACAGGTGAGGCTCGATGGCATCCAATGCCGAGTCAACAACACTGTTCTCTTTGTAGTAAAGTTCTGAGTAGTGTTCTACCCATTGCTCCATTTGTTTCCCCTTGTCAATGATCACTTCCCCACTGATGGATTTGAGGGGTGCTGTTTTGCTGAGTTGGTCCGAGAGCTATTGTGATGCCATCATACATGCCTCTGATGTTACCTGTGTCCGCTGCAGTCTGGATGTTGCGGCTGAGCTCTTGCCATTACTCGTTGGCACATTTCCTTGCTGTCTGTTGGAGCTTGCTCCGAGCTGCTCTTAATGTCTTAAGGGTCTTTTCACTTGGAGAATGCTTATATTCAGCAAGGGCCGCCCGTTTATCTTCTATGACGGGGGTCATCTCTGCGGACTTTGCATCTGACTAGTCAGCACCCCGGGAGGTCTTCTTTCCGAAGATGGCTAGTGCTGATGTATGAATGCACTCGCGTAGCTGGATCCAGATGTCTGAGGCAGTACTTTGAGGATTTTTTTGTGGAGATGGCTTCTTCAAAGATCTTTGAAAATTCCTTGATCTTTGCTTTTTGTTGCATCTTGATGATGTTGATGCGAGGCTTCCCTTGACGCTTGGCGCAATGTCTTTGGTGTCAGGCGGATCTTGAAGCATACAAGAGAGTGGTCTGTGTCACAGTCTGTGCTTTGACAGGTGCAGGTAAGAAGCACGCGTTTGAGGCTTGTGTGCCTGACGATGATCATGTCAAGCTGGTGCCAGTGTCTTGAGTGTGGATGACACCAGGACACCTGGTGTTCTAGCTTTGTCTGGAAGAAGGTGTTGCTCACACACAAGCCGTGGTAAGAGCAAAACTCTAGTAGATGCTGTCCGTTGTCATTGACCTTGCCAACTCCAAAGGAATCAAGGCAGGAGGGCCAGGAGTCTCGGTCGGCACCCACCCTGGCATTAAAGTCACCCAAAAAGACGAGCTGTTTGTTGTTGGGGATGTTCTTGATGACGACATTCAAGTTGGAGTAGAATTCGTCTTTAGCCTCAGGTGTTGATGTTAGAGTAGGAGTGTGGGCACTGATGAGGGAGATTGGACCGTCCGAGGTGTAGAGGTGGAGAGTCAGCAGTTGTTCACATCCCTTGTCGCCTGGTTCAACCATCTTCAACAAGGTGTTCCTGTGTTCTCTACGATGCTCAGCACTCTTTCCTTTCCAGAAAAAGGTGTAGTCCTTTTCTTTCAGCCTTCCAGAATATGCTAGAAGAGTCTCCTGTAAGGCGGCGGTGTCTATCTTCAATCTCAAATGCTCATTGTTGATAACGGCGGTCTTTCTTGCATCACTAATGTTCTGGAGATCATCAAGTCCGGTGGTCATGGTGCGGATGTTCCAGGTTCCCAATTTAAGAGCTGGTCTCTTGCTTTTGCTCGTTCTTATTCTCTTGCTTGGTGCAGGTTGCGGTCTGCTTGTTGGTTGTTACCTAATCCTCATGTACCCAATGAGGAAGACAGACTGTGGCGGGACAGCACCTTATTGAACCGGGGTCTGCCCGGCTTAGGTGGGTGGTAACTGTCCAATGAGGTCCGAAGAGCCCTCCCAGCGATGAAAGTGGCCCCTGGTACCACGTTCTACGCCAATCAAGCATTGTGGCTTATAACCGCTGTGAGGCGAAGCTGGAGTGTCCTCTCCAGGGCACAGGCCAGGGCAGGGGGATATGGAGCACCAGCTCTTGCCCAGTTAGCAGGACCCCCCCCTCTCTCTCTCCACGGCGATGACTGGTCCGGACGGAACAGCAGGGCCGGTACGGTCCAGGGCCATTGACGTCGCGGGAGTTGCCAGAACAAGATTGATTACAACGATGAACTGCCTATGGAACTCCAGCTCCAGATTTTTCCTCGAGGTTCACTCCTGAAGCCTTTTCTCTAAAGAGATATTAGCCGCAAGGCAGCAGAGGTTTTTGACAGTTTTCCTTCTCTGCTTGTGTCAGGTAGCACAGGATAGCAGGATACCTGTGGCAGGAGCAACCTGACCTAACTATATATGTGTGTGTGTGTGTGTGTGTGTGTGTATATGTGTATATATATATATATATATATATATATATATATATATATATATATATATATATATATATATATATACACACACACACAAATTGTTTTTGCAATATATACAATCATTATTCAGATTCAAAGAAAAACAACGCACGCAAGGACGGTAGTAAGCACTAGTTTATACACAGATAGACAGTAGCGAAATACACAGCACAAAAAACAGAGCAAAGGCATTTGGTACTCTAGGCTGTTGTATACCTTACAAGTTCAATTTCATGCTCCACTGTAATTGGAGCATCCATCCCAACCACTGAAATAGAGGAAACCCCCCCCCCAAATAATTCAGATGCTCCCCAACTTACGAACGAGATACGTTCCGGATGGCCATTTTTTACATGAATTTGTTCGTAAGTCGTTCCAGGGCGTTCTTTCGAGGGGAACGTATGTTTAAAGCTTGTATAAGTAACCTATACCAGTTTGTATTGTATACAACCTCTCTCTCTCTCTCTCTCTCTCTCTCTCTCTCTCTCTCTCTCTCTCTCTCTGCCTAATCATCTTATTTCATTATATTGAATATATAATTTATTTGTATAAGGTGCAAACCTAAATGCACCATAAATTATCAAGCTAACTGTGACATCAGGAACTTTCAGCCAGACCCAAAATGCAGGAGACAGAATGAGCACGGAGAGATTTTATTATTACAGGGGAGGCACTTGAGCAAGGAGGAAAACCTAGTCACTGCTAGTGACGAGGAGAAACACGAAACTTTAGATACGAGGAACTACGGAGCGAGAACTGGTCGACCGCGGAGCTGAAACCAGGAGCCAGAGAGAGCACAGGAAAACAGGGATGTGAAGTGGGACAATCTTCTAGCACCGGGATGAGCGCGCTGCTCGTCTTTATAGTACGGTAGATTGGTGAATAGGATCTGGTGTGCGCATTGCGATCCACCTGCGTGTGTCAGCCATTCCCCTCTGCCAGAGCCTAATTGAATATTAAGTGTACCTTATGATAATGTTTAATCATATTTCATACTTATGTTTATGCTATATCTTTCTATAGATTTTATTCAATTTCTATTTCTACTTGTTCTTCAATTTCATTTCACTTTCACTTTCCACCTCAGACAGCCCTGAATGAAACTTTGCGCAGCACTGCACTTCCCTACAGCAGCGCTGGGAGAGCTTTTATTCTCATTATCTTATATTGTTTGAATTATTTTAACTGAAATCATCATATATAAATTATTGTTCTAATTTAACTGTTAACACAATTCAGTGGGAAAGGATGTTATCAAAACCATGTACTCAAGTTAACCTGCATATATATAATGTACATTACATGTAGGTAAAAAGTGTATAAATATATATACTCAGTGGAAATGCTTACTATGTCAGAAAGATGGACAAAGTAAAATCACAATACTCAACACAATTTAATATAGTTCTGTAATCATTATTATATTATAATTTTATTTATAACTTAATCACTCATTCATTCACTAATTTTTTGAAATGCTTATTTCAGTAAGGGTGATGAGGAGGCTGGAGCTTTATCTCAGCTGACACTAGGTGTAGGCAGGGTACACCCTTACCAGTGCAGGGCCGTCATATATATATTACTATACAACACAACAAATCAATGTGTTCCTTGACCGAATAACAGTACATATACTGTATTTTCTGGACTATAAGTCACTTTTTTTCATACTTTGGCTGAAGGTGCGGTGTATACTCCAGAGCGACTTATATGTGAAATTATTACACATAATTTCGCATTTTTGTTGTTTTTACACTTCCAACCACAAGAGGGCACTCTAGTTTGGAGTGAACGAGAAACTTGTGAGGGACTGGAGAAAAGCGGAGATTACTATTACTGCAATGAAAAAAAACAAACCAAAAAACCCTAAAAAACTAAAAAAAAAAAAAAAAAAGCTAATCGCGGGCTAAAAGCTGGATGCCACAGCTAGAGGAAAGAGCTCGCACATGGGTGCTTGAGCAACATGCTTCGGGTTGGGGGGGCTTGTCAACAGTGCTGTTGCGTCTCCACGTCCTGGTAGTGAAATATCATAATAATAATGAACATAGTCTAACATGTTTATTTTTACATTCACAACTGCAAGAAGGCAAGAAGAGGGCAGAAAAGTGGAGATTTATTATTACTGCAATAAAGAAAACAAAAAAGCTAATCACAGGCTAAAAGCTAGATGGCCACATCTAGAGGAACAAGCTCGCACATGGGGGTTTGAGCAGCATGCGGCAGGGAGAGGCTTGTAAACAGTGCAGTTGCGTCTCCACGTGCAGGTAGTTCTCAGGGAGATGAAAAGAAATGACTTTGCGTGAGGACTTTTTTGGTGTTACCGCTTCATGCCACACAACCATCTCTCTATCAGAACAAGGACCACAATGTCACATAAACTGCCAGCAGATTTCCAAGCCAGGGTAGGCAGCTTCCATGGGCTTGCGACTTATAGTGCAGTGTGACTTATGTAAGTTTTTTCTTCTTTATTATGCATTTTTTTGCCAATGTGATTTGTACTTCAGAGCGACATATAGTTTGGAAAATAGGGTAGCTATAAAAGTCTCCCTGTGTTTCAAAGTATAATGCAGCGACCACTCCGGAATGCAATGGTGCCATATCCTTGTTTTCGTCCGAATTTTATGTGTATGGACACCAAAGACGGTGATGTTCATGCATACGACTGCCAGATGCTTGCTGACTTACTGAAGCTACGATATCATGCGGTTACTAACCTTCTGATAGCATGTTGGCCCAATTTCTGAATGAAGACTTGAAAAGCATGATAGTTTCTGATGATTTGCGCAGTTTCCCATTTATAAGAATCGCCCTGAAACCTTGACAGATGGTTAGATTGTTTGATGTGCTGTATTTTCATATAAAACTTCTGCCCATCGCTTCGCCTAAAATGGTTAAAATACTTGTTTAAAGTTTTCATTTGTGTATAGAATGGCTAAATAAATGTGAAATCATGCCATTTTCATATATAAGGAAACATATTGTCTAGTTTAAGAAATGGTTGCATAAAATAAAATAATTTGACGCAAAATCCACTGAGCTGAAGGTATAGACCAGGGGTCGGCAACCTTTGCCATTCAAAGAGCCATTTGGACCCATTTTGGACCCATTTTACACAGTAAAGAAAACACTGTGTGCCACAAATAATTTTTTTAACATTTAAAATCAAAGAACACTGCATATAATGTTATCCCCCTTTTTACTTTATGTTAATATAAAAAAAAAAAACGTGTTGCATTGATGTAAACGACTACAGAGACAATTAAATTACAATTCTGCTTGCATCAAAAACATTTAGATTCAAAAAAATCTCCAGCCTCCCCGTGACCCTAATTAGGATTAAGGGGTTCAGCAAATGAATGAATGTGTTTGAGTCCTTCTTGTATTTTTATAAAGAAAACAATATCTATCCCACGAAGCAAGGGACGGGGTGCAGCCAGATGTGTTAACGGGTTGGGTATCCCACCATTACTCCCTTCATGGGATCTTCTTTTTCTTTATTCATTATATTAATGCTGTTTTGTCATAGTGTTAATTTACGAAAATGACAAAAAAAGTATCTGAAGATTTAGTTTCAGGAGGAGCCTGCTCAACATTCTTTTAAATAATATTAATGCTTAATACTGCACAAACCGACCCATTCTCAGAGTGGAGACTGAACCGCACCCAGACTTTTTATTTTGTCACTGGGAGGAGAGTGATTTAAATCGGAGATTGCTGTGCATAAACTAGATCTCATTCACCGTCTCTTACTTCTGCTGTGATTTCTGTTCCTGGATTACAAACCCCAGCAGGGGAAAAATCTCTCGCTCGCTGTGCTGCTGCTGGGATGGTGAGAACCCTCCTTGCCATGAACACAAGGGTTTGGAATACCGTGGCTCCCCCCACCAACACAGCAGATCAAAAACACTGAGACTCTCAATGTAGCTGATTGATATAAAGATAGCCATGTCCAGAAGAACACATACACACACACACACACACACACACACACACAATCACCCCGCCCACACCAAATAAATATCCACCCGCACCCGTGACTGTTAATTCTCATCCTCATAATTTTCAACCCTAAAAGTGCATTTTTGCAAGGTTACCCACTGGGTACCTGTGGGTACCTTACCATGACAGAACTCTGCCTTAGGCAGATTCTCCCATCATTCAGGTGAAAGCTGGTTTAACTCTTTACTTTTGCCCAGGGTGCTTCCGATGTGAGTAAATAAGCAGCATTTTCTTTTTGCAGTTGTTTTTGGTGATGTAGTAGTTTTTGTGTATGAAGCACGTTTGTAAAGTACACATTCATTATTTTCAAAAGCCACGGAGCCGTATCAGAGAAGTGAAAGAGCCGCATGGGGCTTCGGAGCCGCGGAGTGCTGAACCCTGGTGTAGACCCAAGTCTACTCACCCACCCACGGATGTTTAGTCCAAGTTTACTCTCTGGCCCAAGGACAACTTGGTGCAAGAAACAGTGCGGATCCACTGAACACAGAAGTGACACAAACACTGAAAGAAGTTAATGGGAATTCAGTATTTATATGTAACTAAATACAGTGGAGCCTCGGTACTCAAACGTAATCTGTTCCAGATGGCTGTTCGGATTTCAATTTGTTCAGATTCCTAATCCGCTTTTACCATTACAAATAGTGTAAATGGTCTTAATCCATTCCGTTGTCTTTTGAACAGTACCATAACTCATACCATAGGTCCGCAAATTAAGTAAAAAAATGATTGAATACAGTACAATCTGTTATGATCTGTGTTGTGAGAGACTTTTTAACTTTTCTGTCTCTCGAACGGTGACTACGATTTCCCTGTTTCATCTATGAAATGGGTGTGCTTTATTGTTCACAGGGAAGGCACTAGAGTATGGGCACTAGAGCAGTAGATACACGGAAATCAAACTAAAGCGGGAACTGGTGGAGAACAGTTTAGTTTGATTTCCGTGTTTCTCCGCATCTCTAATGGTGACTACGATTTCCCCTTCCCTGTGAACAATAAAACCCACCCGTTTTTAAATAACGCACCCATTTTTAAAAAATGCACCCGTTTTGATCTAGTGCTTTCCCTGTGAACAATAAAACGCACCTGTTTTTTCATAACATCCATTTTTAAAAAACACATGCATTTTCAATAAAACGCACACATTTTGATTTAGTGTCCTCCCTGTGAACAATAAAACGCACCCTGTGAACAATAAAATGCACACCTGAGAGAGACCATAACACAATAAAATAAAAATCACAGAAAAGTTAAAGCATCAGAACAATAAAGATAAGAATTTTAACCTTTGTGGGGGTGAGCAGTTGGCATATGTAAATGTTGGAGATGAAGAGAAGATGCGGATTCATAACAGCTTCAGGTAAATCAACCAAAGCTGTTTTTTCTCTTGCTACCGCTTTCCATGGATGACTCTTCTTCAGAATGTTCCTTTCTTGAAGAACATTTCTAATGTGGCTTGTTTCTGCCTTCTTTTCAAAACTTTATGGAAGTGGCTCATGACCTTATTGTTAAAGGTTTTCACAGCACTGCTAGCGCTTTAGCTTAGCTTTAGCGCTTTAGCTTAGCTTACGTACATACATACATACATACATATATACATCCTCTTCCATTTCATTTAGGCGGTTATGCCAAAAGCCGATCTGTGGGTTTTCTGTTCGGTACTCTAAATCGTGTTTGTCGGTGGGCAGTGGTGGTCTAGTGGTATAGAGCGCTGGATCGCTGATCCAAAGGTTGGGGGTTCAAGTCCCACTCTCCACAAGGTTGTCACTGTCCCCCCTAGTGCGGCTAACTGGGTTATCAAAGGCGGGCCATGTCTCTCACTGTCTATGGTGAGAGGCATGTAAAAGAACCATTGCTGACATTCGTAAAGAGTAGGCTGCAAAGTCGTCAGTGTGTTTCTGTCCCTTGCTAAAAAGGGTTGTGACAGGAAGGGCATCCAACGTAAAAACCTCTGCCAAATCAAACATGCGAATCAGATGATTCGCTGTGGCGACTCCCGAGTAAAAGGGAAAAAAGCCGAAAGGGAGACAGACTCTAAATCGTGTTTGTCGCTGGCGCTATATGCATATGGCGTTAGTGATTAGATAGCTTTAGTTCTTGTGATACGTACATAGTACTGTATCAACAACTTCCGGACTTCCCCAGGACAGCTTTATTAGGGTGATACATAGAATCAACAATTTCCGGACTTCCCCAGAACAGCTTTATTAGGGTGATAAATAGTATCCACAACTTCCGGACGTGGCACACTTTTTCTCCCTCTTGGTCTCGTTTTTTTCTCGCCCGTTTCTCGAGTTCTACTTCCGGTTTTTGTTTGGTTTCCCGGACGGAAGACCTTACAGATTTTTTGTTCGGATTCCAATTTGTTCGGACTCTAGAGCGTTCGGATTCCAACGCTGCACTGTAACTTAATTGTTTCCCTTGCATTAATCTCATAGCTTAGTGTTGCATGAATATGTATATTGTTATGGGATAATAATTGATTCGTTATTAGCTGATTGTTCAGGCTATGAAAGAAGGAAAATAACACTTTTCATTGATCGAAACTAACAGTGTCCCCATTTGAACATACAGTAAAACCTCCGCTGACGAACGCTTAAGCTCACGAACTTTTCGCCTCAGAACATTAAATTTGCGATCATATAGTCTCTGCTGACGAACTAGTTTTCGGTGGACGAATCAAACCACGCGGTCGAACAGCGCCACGGTGGCGGCCACGAGAAGCTGACGCACGCTCATGGCGTCACAGTTCGTCACCCCCTTTCTTTGAGTGCGGAAGTGGTTTGTGTTTGCTAGACATTTTGGACCATATTGAGTGTACTTTTGCTATTATGGGACCGAAAAAGACCCCACCACAGGCGGAGATCATTGAAAAACACGAACGAGGTGTGCGTTTGTGTGACTTAGCGTCCCAGTACCAGTACGCTAAGTCTACCATTACTCCCATCCTTAAGAACAAGGAAGCTATTAAGGGTGCGTGTGTGGCTAAGGGTGTTTCCAAACAGTAGGCGTTTCCAAACACTCCTTCCAAACAGTAAGTCCCTCCCTCCCTCCCTCCTCCCACTCCATTCCATCAAGCCATCAACTACCATCACAAAGGTAAATAAAACGACTTTATTATACAGTACAGTTTATTTCTTTAATTACAATACAATAGCACATTTATTATACATAAAATAAGGTATATTTTTGTGTAGTTTTAAGGCTTATTTAGTAGAAAATTATGTTTTATGGGGACCTGGGAACGGATTATTCTCATTTTAATGGTTTCTTATGGGAAATAAATGTTCGGAAGACGAACTTTTCGCCTTACACACACTTTCTGGGAACCAATTCTGTTCGTGAGCAGAGGTATCACTGTATTTGACAAAGTGTTGTGACCATTAAGTTTTAAATTTAAATATTTATATAAATACTACATTTAAAAGCTGTAACAAGCGTTATTTATCTATTTGGTTGTCAATACTTTTTTTTTTTGATTTGTTGAAGTAAGGAAATAAATTCATTGTTAATTGATTACATTTAATAGACAAAAAGCAAATGTTTTAAACTGTGTAGCAGTTCAGACTTTATGTTAATGGAACCGATATTCAGGAAATTGTGACTTTCAAATTCAACATATTTGCAAACGCGGTCATTTTGACAGGTGGAAAAATTACTCCCCCTATTTTTAATAGTGAATTTTATTACATTTATCATATAGATAATAACTTGAAAAAAAATTAAAGACAAACATCATTCATCCATTCATTTTCTGAACCACTTAATCCTGATTATGGTCAAGGGGATGCTTGCAGACTGTGGGCAAGGGCGGCTTTGATAACCCAGTTAGCTGCACTGGGGGAACAGTAGTGACAACCGTTCACAGTGGGTCTTGGACCCCCAATCTTAGGATCAGTAAGTTGCTGGACTTACAACACTAGAACAACTGAACTGTACAAAACCCTCTGTCCCCTTCACACACATTCTCCTGCACATTACATTTAGAGCATTTGGTAGACATTCTTATCCAGAGCGAATTACATTTCAATCATTTTTATACAACTGAGGGAAAGGGACCTTGAACAAGAGCCAAATACTGCTGATAGAACTGCTGATTTTTTGATCAGGAACCCATTGCCTTATTCACTAAGCCACTACTGACCACCTGTATGGACACACACACACACATGACTTATATTGTTCACTATTTGTTGCACTCTCAACTCTGTTATTATTTCATCATACTGTTATGTTTATATTTTTATCTATGCCTTTTTCTATTTGCACTACCTCAATTGCGTCTACTCTGCACATCTTTTCATTTTATTATCAGTGCTAAGTGTCTTGTTCTTATGTTGTTTTTATTTTTTTGTGCTTTTTCTTTTTGGACTATTTTGGAACTGTGTTGTCTTTGCACTGTTTGCACCTAGTGGTATGTGGCGAAGACAAATACCTTGGTCCTAGCTCCGTCTGTTTTTTTTTTTCAGTTCAGTTAATTTTCTGTAACCGTATAACCCTAATCAGGGTCGCGGGGAGGCTGGCGCCCATCCCAGCCAACTCCGGGCAAGGGCAGAGTACACCCTGGACAGCTCGCCAGGCCATCGCAGGGAGGAAACATGCCAATGGCTTTGCAGCCTACTCTTGTCGAAAATCAACAATGTTTTTTTTACATGCCTCCCACCATAGACAGTGAGAGAGAGACATGGCTGGCTTTTGATAACCCAGTTAGCTGCACTGGGGGTGGGGGGGCAGTGACAATCTGTGGTGAGTGGAGCTTGAAGCCCCAACTTCAGTGATCCAGCACTTTTATCACGAGGCCACCACTGCCAATCTTTTTTTTTTTTTTTTTTTTACCCCCTATATTTGATCCTTATGTTGTATATTTATGTAGCACCAGATCCTGGAGAAACATTGTTTTATTTACTGTATTTTCCAGACTATAATTCACACTTTTTTCATACTTTGGCCGAAGGTGTGACTAATACTCCAGAGCGACTTATATGTGAAATTATTACATATAATTCTGTTCGTCATCATTAACATAATTTCATATATTTGTTATTTTTAAACTCGCAACCACAAGAAGGCACTCAAGGCTTGGGTACAAGTACCAGCTCATCCATCACTGAAGAAATGTCCCCAAAAAGAAAATTGTATTCTGTGGATTAGAAGCTGAAAGTAGTGAAATATGAAGCAGAAAATGGGAATCGAGCAGCAGAAATAAAGTTTGGAGTGAACGAGAGACTTGTGAGGGACTGGAGAAAACCGGAGATTATTATTGCTGCAATGAAGAAAGCAATAAAAGCGAATCGCGGGCTAAAAGCTAGGTGGCCACAGCTAGAGGGACGAGCTTGCACATGGGTGCTTGAGCAACGTGCTGCAGGGAGAAACTTGTCAACAGTGCAGTTGCGTCTCCACGTCCAGGTAGTGAAATTATGACATATAATTCTAAGAAGAGGGAAGAAAAGCGGAGATTATTATTTCTGTAATGAAGAAAACAAAAAAGCTAATCGCTAAAAAGTTAAAAGTTAATTGTGGGCGAAAAGCTAGATGGCCACATCTAGAAGAATGAGCTCGCACATGGGGCTTTGAACAACGTGCTGCAGGGAGAGGCTTGTTAGCAGTGCAGTTGTGTCTCCGCATCGAGGTAGTTGTCAAGTAAATGAATATAATGATTTTGCATGAGGACTTCCTCAGTGTTACCGCTTCATGCAATGCAACCCACTCTCTATATCAGAGCGAGGAACACAATATATATATATATATATATATATATATATATATATATATATATATATATATATATATATATATATATATATATATATATATATATACATACTAGTCCTTCTCAAAAAAATTGCATATTGTGATAAAGTTCATTATTTTCTGTACTGTACTGATAAAAATTAAACTTTCATATATTTTAGATTCATTGCAAACCAACTGAAATATTTCAGGTCTGTTATTGTTTTAATACTGATGATTTTGGCATACAGCTAATGAAAACCCAAAATTCCTATCTCAAAAAATTAGCATATCATGAAAACCATGATACTCTAAATGAGCTATTAACCTAATCATCTGAATCAACCAATTAACTCTAAACACCTGCAAAAGATTCCTGAGGCTTTTAAAAACTCCCAGCCTGGTTCATTACTCAAAACCGCAATCATGGGTAAGACTGCCGACCTGACTGCTGTCCAGAAGGCCATCATTGACACCCTCAAGCAAGAGGGTAAGACACAGAAAGAAATCTCTGAGCGAATAGGCTGTTCCGAGAGTGCTGTGGGACGTCTGTGGGAAGGGAAAATTGTGGCAGAAAAAGCTGCACAACCAGACGAGGTGACCGAACCCTGAGGAAGATTGTGGAGAAGGGCTGATTCCAGACCTTGGGGGACCTGTAGAAGCAGTGGATTGGGCTACAGGTGCCACATTCCCCAAGTCAAGCCACTTTTGAACCAGAAACAGCGACAGAAGCGCCTGACCTGGTCTACAGAGAAGCGGCACTGGACTGTTGCTCAGTGGTCCAAAGTACTTTTTTCGGAAGAAAGCAAATTTTGCATGTCATTTGGAAATCAAGGTGCCAGAGTCTGGAGGAAGACTGGAGAGAAGGAAATGCCAAAATGCCTGAAGTCCAGTGTCAAGTACCCACAGTCAGTGATGGTCTGGGGTGCCATGTCAGCTGCTGGTGTTGGTCTACTGTGTTTTATCAAGGGCAGTGTCAATGCAGCTAGCTATCAGGAGATTTTGGAGCACTTCATGCTTCCATCTGCTGAAAAGCTTTATGGAGATAAAGATTTCATTTTTCAGCACGACCTGGCACCTGCTGACAGTGCCAAAACCACTGGTAAATGGTTTACTGACCATGGTATTACTGTGCTCAATTGGCCTGCAAACTCTCCTGACCTGAACCCCATAGAGAATCTGTGGGATATTGTGAAGAGAAAGTTGAGAGGCACCAGACCCAACACTGTGGATGAGCTTAAGGCCGCTATCAAAGCATCTTGGGCCTCCATAACACCTCAGCAGTGCCACAGGCTGATTGCCTCCATGCCACGCCGCATTGAAGCAGCCATTTCTGCAAAAGGATTCCTGACCAAGTATTGAGTGCATAACTGAACATAATTATTTAAAGGGTGATTTTTTTGTATTAAAAGCACTTTTTTTATTGGTCGGATGAAATATGCTAATTTTTTGAGATAGGATTTTATTTTATAGATATATTAAAACAATCAAAGGCTTGAACTACTTCAGTTGTGTGTAATGAATCTAAAATATATGAAAGTAATTTTTATCAGTACATTACAGAAAATAATGAACTTTATAACAATATGCTATTTTTTTGAGAAGGACTAGTAAGTATGCACACCCGAAAACTAATGTTTTCTCGAACCTGCTTTTGATTTTATGTCAGCATTCAGTCTTTTCAAAACATTTTTGTGTACGTCTTGGCAGCCTCCTGAACTGAGTTTCACCTTGTATTTTCAACAGTTTTGGTGGGACGTCCAATTGTTTTTATTGTGCCATATTTTCTCCACTTGTTGAATACTGTCTTAATTGTGTTCCTTGGTATCTGTAAATGCTTAAAATTCTTTGTAGCCTTATCTTTTTGAGGACCATAGCTTTATCTGTAAGGTACAGTAGAGTTAATGTCAAGAAACAGCTGAACTTTGAACAGTTGAATTTTATTTGAGGTTAACTCGGGTTATGTAATTGGCAGCAGATGTGTTATGACTGCTACTTTTTTCTGTAAACCTTACTTGATAAAAACAGGAACTTTACGGAATTTATAACACAAACATTTAGTCAAAGGAGAGATAATAGTTTACAAGAAAATAGTGAAGTAATCACAATTATTTTAATACCCCTATGATTGAAGGAAGATTTAATGGCTATTGCTTGATCTCCCTTTAAAAAGCAATAAAAATAATAGAAAATAATAAAAAAACGCTTTACTACCTGTCAATTTACTCAAATCTTGCCAAGAGTACGATGAGATTCATGATAAATGTTTCCTTGCGCTTTGTCGTAAATCTGTTGAGCTCGAAGAATCCAAACAGCACATCCCCCAGAAAAGTTCAAAATCTTTTTTAATGTTGTAAGCAATACAGTGACAAATATCAGTTCTTAACAATGGAGCAATGCCAAAATAAATTGGAAACTTCTTCAGTTTTTTCAGTATGATCATTGGATGGATAAAATCTGTAAATTAGTTTAAATTAAATTTCTCTGACTTTTTTGGTCAACAGGTAAAAAACAGCTAAAAGCCAGACCTTTTTCCATTTGATATGTTCCGAGTATTTACTCCCGTGCAAGATGAAACTGACATGATATCCTTTTTAAACAGGGATCTAATTAACTTATAATTCTTACCATGGTTACAGGTCAAACAGATTTTACCGATTGAATTGTTATTCATATGTATAATTAGATTGGATTAATAACAATAACAATTACATGGATAATTGATGGATTTCCACTCCTGCTTGAGATCTAAATAACTTGCAAACACCATAGGGGATTGCTCCAAAGACTTTTGCAAAGTCTCCAGGTATCACAAGGATAATTATAATTATATTTATATATTTATACTGCACTATGCCCGGAAAAAATGAACAGTTCTCTGGTTAAACAAAATGGCCGTAACTTCAAAGTTAGATGTTCCACATTCTCAGAGCAAGGTTTAGAGATAATCTGCAGTCAGTACACCAGGTTTATTTAACAAGAATCCGTCGTTCTTCCGCCGCGGACCTTGTTGTAATCCACTGCGCTCCGGTCCTCCCTGAAGGCCGTATATCTGGCTAGTGTAATCGCCTAGTCGGGTGTACAGGAATCCCTCGCTACTTCACGCTTCTATTTATGCAGCTTCAGTGCATTGCATTTTTTTTTTTTTATATTCCTCAAAATAAAAAATAAGGAAATTAAGGAAGAAAAGGGTAAAAGGTTAAAGAAAATGCCACAAAAACAAGGCCAATTATCCCCCCCCAAAAAAAAACCCCGAAACAAACACACACAAAACAAACCCAACCCAAAATCTCTCATCAAAACTACATTTTTGTGAGGTGCGCATCTGAGTGCATGCGTTTTTTTGTGTGTGATTATTTATATTATTACATCTTATGCATTATTCTTTCATGTTTAATTGGTATTATAAGCATTTATAGTATTGAATATGTATTTATTGATATTATGTACACATATAGATGAACGTATGTGTGTGGGGGGTGCTACTTCACGGATTTCAGTTATCGCGTGGGGATCTCGGTTCCAATTACCCGTTGGAAGTGAGGGATTCCTGTGCTCTCCTCTAGCCATGTTTCACAGAAACACAGCGTGGAGCAGTAGGACGAGGTGCGGTAAAGTTTAGCAACCTTGTCTAATTCCTTGAGATAGGAAACATGCCACCCAGGAGTTTAATAGAGATTAAAGATTCCTTTTATAATACAGTATAGACTTTTAATAGCTTAAAAAATTACTTCCAAAACTGAATTTCTTAAGGGATTGTAAAATAAATGGATGCTCAACTTTATCTGCATCATTTATTGTTTTAACCAATAGGGAATTTAGAAAATGACAAAAAAGTGTTTTGTTCTCCTTTTTCTAATCACTTTGAACGAGACCTAATGGAAGCTCCCTTTGCTTTTTGTTGATGTCAACTTTAATTTGTAAATAAGCTAAACCTTTTTCTTCTTCTATTAAAGAGTCAGGCTCTTTGCTGGACAAATTAGTTATGGTTGAAATAATATTTAACTTCTCTACTTTCCTACCCTTGACTTTTGAACACCACTCTTTTTCAAGTATTTTCCTATCTTATATTCCCTAGTTAAATCCAAAAGTGTTTTTATTGTTTGCTTTAGACCATTAGAATGAAATCATATCCTTCATCTTTTTTTATGTTCATCATTTAGTAGTACAGTAAGCCCTTGACTATTCGCGGTTTTTCACTCACGGTTTGAGTATTTGCAGACTGCCGAGCAACTCGCACATGATTCAAATTCAGCCAATGGCTGTCCTCCTTCCTGCTGATTGGTTGAGATGATGTAACGCCCCTTTTTCCTCATTCGTGCACAAGTTGACAATGAGCCTTTTTTTAGTGTGTTTTAATTATCAGTTAAGTTCTATGATGTCAGTCAAACGCCTGCTAATCACCAGAAAAAGGTAATGAGGTTGGATGTCTCTTCTGAAGAAATAAGACTTTCTCCGGAAGAAACGACAGTTTCCTCTGAAGTCACGTCATTGCTGAAGAGGAATAATCGTCTGAACTGTTGTAAAACACTCCACTATTAAAGTCTTTTTCAATTATTATTCCAGTACATGACTTAAGGTAATATTTTAAATAAATTATTATATTTATACATTTTTTATAAAATAAAATATTTTCAATAGGAAAAGGTTTACATTTTCTCTTTTTGTACTGTAATCATTAATAATGCAAATTATGTTGATTAAATCATTATATTCAGTAGGTAGGCAAATGAAGTGACTGTCTGGGTCACATTTCGTTACCAATGTCATAAATCTGACTTTAAATCTGTCATTTATGGTTCTAACCCAACTAAGTACTATGTCCCATGGCACAGCCATAGAGTATTACCGCACTGAGAATTAGTATTGTCCACAGTAGGGTGAGATTCTTGAAAGCAGAAAAAAAATCTGATTTGAACGCTTTTGCAAATAACAACAACGCTTTTCTCTTAACATTATTATGTAACCCCCCCTGGTGTTTAGTGAAACAGTTGATAATATTAATGAACAATAAAAACAAAAGAGTTATGTGTCATTTCATTTCATTTACTGTAACCATTTAATATTAATTATGGTTGCGGAGAGGTTGGCGCCCATCCCAGCCGACTCCGTGCGAGGGCAGCTCCCCAAGACATTGTAGGGCGGAAACACGCTGACGGCTTTGCAGCCTACTCTTGTCGAAAGTCAGCAATGGTTCTGTTACATGCCTCACACCATAGTCAGTTAGAAACATGGTTGACCTTTGATAACCCAGTTAGCTCCAGCGGGAGGACAGTGACAACCCGTGGAGAGTGGGGCTTGAGCCCCCAACCTTAGGATCAGTGATCCACCACCTGTACCACCAAGCCACCACTGCCCAGAGTTATATGTAAGAAAACAACAGAAAATAAAAATGTCTTGGATATTGATTACACAACAGTGTCAATAAGTAACAAAAGTCTGTCGAGATCAGCACTGTATCATTATAACTGGGCACACTATCACAAAGTTACAATTAACAAGAGTTCACCTGTACCTTATTTGCATAGTGATATGCATTTCAACATGAAACAAGAGGTACGGAAATCACTTACTTGAAAATCATTCCCTTTTTAACCAGCAGGTACTAAATACCTGATAATTTAGAAGAACAAAGCGCATAGAAACTTAAACCTTAGGGAAACGAACTAAAACCCCCAATTAATAACTCATTATGACCTGAGCAGAACGCACTTAGTCAGACCTTGAAATTTTATCTTGAACAGATCACGAATGAATTTCAGAGCCATTCACAATATTTTTTCCTGTGATGAAGTAGGCTATTTTTTCATCATTCGGAGCTTTCTTTATGAGGGGACCACAGTTTTTGTCGTTTTACTACCAGACTTCTTGTACATATTGGTTGTGCTTGTTTGATCTTTCAACAGAAACAGGTTTTGAATTTCTGGGAAAGATTATGACAGCTGTATTTTCAGAAGTTGACATATAAACTGTGCTCTAGACCATGGTTGGTGCCAAGAGCTCGAAATGTTCTGACTATTCACTCCGCCATCTTGAACTCTGTTCTGACTATTCGTTAACAGAGCTTTTAATGTAATTTTAATGTAATTTTTAACGTAATTTTAATATAATTGGTTAATTCTGAACACTACCACACCACCAATTATAAGTTATAATTATAACTGGCGGTACTAAGATCAGCAAGCAAGTTGAAAGGTATGGACATTAAAATCTCGCCAGACTTCGCTGAGAAAATACAGGAGACACAAAGGAAATCACAGTCTTTCCTTAAAGAGGCACGTGCCAAGGACCAGTTTGCCATGTTACGATACGATAAAATTCAAATTCAAAATAAGGTGTATGAATTAGAACCGGGGAGGGAAACCCTTTCCTTGGTTAAAACGCTCCCACCCTTACAAACGAGTGATTTTGTTTACACCTAGGGGTGTGGCCAGGCTCAGAATAAACAGTGTGTGAAGTGTGCAGTATGGAACTGTGAAGGTCTGAAAAAACTTGAACAGAACTGTATTTAGAGAATTCATCTCAAAGCATGACCTGATTGGATTAGTTGAAACTAAGATGAATGTGACAACTTTACTTTCGATGGATACAACCATTATAAACAAATCAGAGAGAGAAAGAGTAGTGCTATTAGAAACTCCGGTGTCCTATTAATACTAGTGAAACATTCTATTTCGGAGCGTGTAACAATAATGACATCAAGTTCAATCAACATCGTGTGGGTGAAGGTCTCCAATTTAATGCAGGAAATTGAACTAATATGGGGTGTTGTTTATTTTTCGCCACCTGGATCTAGTGAACATTCAGATGAAAACATTTTTGAAAAATTGGAAAATGACACGAGTTATTTTAGAAATAGATATCATGGATGTTTATTTTGATACAGGGAGACTTTATCAGTTTTTTTAGTCAGTTAGATCAGTTAGATTCTAAAAATCAGTTAGATTTTTTCAGCAGATAATTTAATGACAGCATTATCCCATAATGATAGTAAAACATTTTGGAACGTTGTTAAATCTAGACCAAAGAAGATATCTAATAATATTACACCACTTGAATGGACATTATATTTTGAAAACTTATTCCATGGCTTAAATCAATCTCCAGAAGAAAGTGATTTTTATATATACATTGCTGATTTTGTGAATTCTATTAGCGACGATTTGATAGAAGTTACAACTGACATTGAAGGTTTGGATAGAGAAATTTCATGTCAGGAAATTGTGGATGTTATTAATCATATGCAAAACGGAACTGGCTTCAGAAAGGGTTTTCAAACAGTAGATAATATTTTTGTTTTAGATACTATTATTACAAAGTACCTATCTCTATACAAGGGAAGGCTTTACTGTGCGTTTATTGACCTAAAGGCTGCTTTTGATTCTGTACCGCACTATGGCTTGTTGTATAAGTTACGGACTAACAATGTAAAAGGAAAAGTCTTCCGTCTTATTCAAAACATGTATTCAAAAGTAGTATCTTGTGTTGCTGTGAAAGATGGTTACTGTGATGTGTTTGATTGCTTATATGTCACCGTTATTATTTTTATTATACGTAAATGATATCATAAGAGTTTCTTGGTGAGGATGGCGATAGGTGTGTTGAAATGTGTTGAAATAGTGTGTTGCACAATACAGGTTCTAATGTTATTGTTTGCAGATGATCTGGTAATTATTGAGAGTAGTATTGTTGCATTGCAAAGGAGATTAGATAAAATGAGTGTGTATTGTAATAAATGACAATTGAGTGTTAATATTAATAAAACTAAAGTAGTTATATTCCATAAAGCAGGCCGTCTCAGGAAGTATGAAAAGTTTCATTTTAACGGATCTAAGATTGAGATAGTGTCATCCTATAAGTATTTAGGTGTGCATCTCTCTTGTTCAGGGTCATGGTATGTCACACAAAAACACTTGCGGAACAGGCTATGAAAGTAATCAGAGCGTTAAAACATAATGTAAATAATTACTTAAATTTGCCTGTTAATGTATTATTGCACATTTTTGATATCAAAGTGATTCCTCTGTTATCCTATGGCTCCGAGATCTGGGGTTTCCATCCAGCTCCCAATGTTGTACGGGTAGTAGATAACTATTATAAACAGGTTCTTCATTTGGGTAGATCATCACCATGTATCGCTGCTAGCGGTGAATTGGGTCGCTTCTCAATTAGAGTCAATTTTTATGTGAAAATTATAAAATTTTGGGTTAGAATTTTACACCAAGATATTAATAATATTTTGTGTAAAGCGTATAGTTTCCAATACTTGCTTGCAGAAAAGGGCAAACGTTGTTGGGCTCTTAATGTTAAAAATATGCGTTTTAGTTATTGATTTGGATACATTTGGTTGAATCAGGATGTTGGTTGTGTAAAATCTTTCATTTTAAAATTTAAACAAAGGTGTATCCTTATAGATTATCAAAATTGGTTTGAGAGCATTAATAATGTGCCAAATTTGAATTTATTGAGAAGTGTGAAGAAAAAAGTGAAATTTGAGGAATATTTGTCAGTTATACGAGAATCAATCTATAGAATAGCTCTATGTCGTTTTTGCTGCTCTAATCATAACCTGCTTATTGAAGAAGGAAGAAAGATGAAACTGCTGTGTCACGAAAGGTTATGTCCTTTTTGTATAATACCTAATGTGGAATCTGAATATCATTTTTGCTTGATTTGTCCATTTTATAATAGTTTGAGAGGCGATATACTACCACGTCATTTTGTTAAAAACCCAAATGAAGATAAATTTGTTCAATTGATGTCAACTACAAATGTTAACCATATTAATGCCTAAGCTAAATATGTCTTCCTTGGTTTGAAACAGAGATGTAATTTTTTTGTCAAATATAAAGGACTGAACATTGTATATTTTATGACACTTCAACTGTATTGTTTCACTTGTGCATCTGTAAAATGGGCCTGTGGCCCCTTTACGTAAATAAAATCATTCAGTATAAGAGGGTATTCCCACTTATACATTATTTAAATTCGTCAAAGGTTGACTGGCTTAAGTATTTATGCATAAGTTTTTGTTTATTTGTTTCCCCCTAAAAGATTTCAGTTCATTTTTCAGTTGAGCTGTGCAGGTTATATCATACTAAAGGATGAACTACTTCTATCATTAGGGCAGCCTTAAAAATATCTTTGTTGGCGGTAACACGGCTGGTTGGGCCAAAATTGTACATAGAAACCTCGCCTGAGCATTCACAGATGAAAAAAATAAAAACATACCGGCCAGTTGTGTTGAAAAAACACGCGTGTCCCCTATCATACACCATAGTAAAAAGTGACCAAAACGAAATCAGTATTAACGCCTTGTGATTGGTCAATTTAATTTAAGTACTGTCTTAACAACAAAGGCGGAAAGCGTGATGGAAGGCGATAATGATGAGGCAAAAAAAAACTGTTCTCTGGTACTATTAAAGGTCCACTGCGTTTACAACATCACATACATAATATAGCATAATGTATGAAAAAAATTCCAACACAATTCCCTGCTGGCCGTGATTGGTCAATTTAATTTAAGTACTGTCTTAACAACAAAGGCGGAAAGCGTGATGGAAGGCGATAATGATGAGGCAAAAAAAAACTGTTCTCTGGTACTATTAAAGGTCCACTGCGTTTACAACATCACATACATAATATAGCATAATGTATGAAAAAAATTCCAACACAATTCCCTGCTGGCCTTTACAGGCAAAAAAAAAATCCTCCCTGGTGAATCTTTTTTTTTTTTTTATCATGTTATTGCCAACAAACAATTTTTTTAGCATGGCCTTATTTATTTTGGTCATTATATTATATAAAAAATAAAAACAATGTAGAAAAATTGCTTGATAATTTTAAGGTTCTAAAAAATGAATTGAACTGAACATTGTAACTGAAGAGATCTATGAATGCACATGGATAGTGTAATTCGGGGAAAAAAATACTCACCACATTCTCATGCCATTGGTTCATCAATCAAGATATCTTAAACTTGCATTTCTTTGTAATATTCTTTTTGATTTATTTAACAACAGCAAGCCAAGGCTATTTAACATTATTTTTTAATACACATTCCACCTGAAGTTTTAAGACTGAAAAAAGAGAAAATGAAAAGACTAATTCAAAGAGTTTTACTTTTAATACATTTTAATAAGCTTTGTTGCATGGACCTCTGTTAATTTTTCTATCTGTGGAAACAAGCCGGTGATGAGTCAGACCCATGTTTAAGAAAAACAGAGATGTTTATGTATTTTTATGCAAATTATGATCACCTTGAACACGAAAGTATAAACTGTGTGTGTGTGTGTGTGTGTGTGTGTGTGTGTGTGTGTGTGTGTGTGTGTGTGTGTGTGTGTGTTTCTGCAGTGGATCCAGCTGATATTCTGAAAATTTTAGATTTTCCAAGTTTGCCTGATGGTGTATCGAAAACTATAGGTTTCTGCACACACAGGAAGTCATCAAAAGGACCTGATGTGGCCTACAGAGTAACCAAAGATGCTCAGCTCAGTGCTCCTACTAAACAACTCTACCACGGTGAGTGAGCACATCTTAACAGTTATTTACACACTCAGTCTGTAGAGAAACCAATAATTAAAAAAATAAATGCTCTGTAATGTAATACTCACATGCCTGAAAGTACATTCCAATTTGAATACTTGAAAAATTTTCAGAACCTTTTTCTTATGTAACAAATGCATATACTGTATGTATTTTTTTAATACACATAGACTCTTTCTAGTTGAACCCCATTTACATTGTGTTGTGTGTGTGTTTTAGGGGTAGGGACACCCCACTGAGGTAGATTGTCAAATTAGTTTGACGCCACATTAATCAGGAATGTACTTAAGACTGAACACTGAGGATTTAAATGAAGCAGGAACGAATGAGCGAGTGAGTGAGAAAGAAAGCAAGTAACAAGAACAGGAGAGACAGAGAGGCCCTTCAGTTTAGAATCCCTTTTGTGTTGGAGTGTATGGATGTGTGTGTATGTGTGTGTGTGTGTGTGTGTGTGTGTGTGTGTGTGTGTGTGTGTGTGTGTGTGTGTGTGTGTGTGTGTGTGTGTGGATAGGTGTGTTTCCACAAACACACTGAAGTCATTCCAGCAGCCTTTCCTCTGTCATTTTTCCATTTTATAAAGACTGTATTTTGTTTTTTTACTGAGATTTAGGCATTCAAGAGCACAACCTATAATTTTAAATTAAAAGTTGCCAGCATTCTTGTCTCAAGCAAAAAAAAAAAAACAAAAAACCATCACACAGGTGGCCAAACTGTGATGAAAATTGAGGTGTATAATAAAAAAAAATCAAGCACGTGGAGTAATTGGTTTAGCAGCTTTCTAACTTTAAAGCCATCAAAAGTTTTTTGTTTTCATTAAAAAAGAGGGCTTAAGAAGCTTTTAATGCATTAGAATGGTTCATGTCTCCTCACAAAACTCACAGTGCACAAAAAAACAGATCAGTTTGCATTTTAAGATGTAAAAACAGCAAACATGGCTTTCCAGTCTCTTTCCTAGCCTCTATATTTTTATTAACTAGTTTGACCAATTCCAAATTGCAAATGTGGACAATAATAAAATTAATAAATAAACAAATTAATTTAAAAAAGTGAATGCACAAATTATTTCCAGTTCAATGTAAAAGTACAAAAACTGCTCAACTGTCTAAGGTTTAAAATCAAAACCAACTACAGTAATACCCCGCCACTTTGCGTCCCCGCGATATCTTGGGATTTCCCATCGGAAAATTAAAAAATTAAAGATTATTCAAAATTCACGAGCAGTACAGCACTACATGTACATTCAACTACGCTACCCAACATGCTCTGTTCTCCTGCTTGACTTGAATGTTCTCTGATTGGCCGTGAATCCAGCAAGCTGATTGGTCGAGATTATATTTCCCAGCATCCAACACACCTTTCCTCCCTCATGAAACAATGACTTTTATTGAGCTCAGGGGAAGCACTGGGGTGCGGGAAAAATCGTGTTCACTGTAGTGGTTAGGAAAAAAAAAAAAAAAGTCACTGGGAGAGTATCAACACAGAAATTGGTCGAGCACGGAGCTCTTTACAGCTGATAGCTGAGTGAATTCAGGTACGCTCTCTGGATTTCGCCCTGCTGGATTTTCCCCTGACCAGCGCATGCAGTGTATGTAGAGAGAGAAAGACAGTTAAACACCTGTAAGTTTGGACACGAACATGATATGTACTAAAGCAAAGGCTCTGGAGGCACTGACGAGCCCCAACCAAGCACCAGTGCTGCCAGTGATTCTCCTTCGAGACGTGACCATGGATTTGTTTTATATATATATATATATATATATATATATATATATATATATATATATATATATATATATATATATATATATATATATAAGGTTTGTTATACAGTATTTACATATATTTATTGTCATTATTAGGTGTGTAATTTATTGATATATTAATACACGTTGCCTATATGACATTAACATGCATAGAACACTTTAAAATTAACTTTTATATGAATTTTATATAATATATCGGTGGGTGGGTGTCCTGAAGAAGTGGCAGAAGTCATTTCGCGGTTTTTCGCATTTCGCGGGGGGCTGGTCCCCATTAACCGTAAAATAAGGGAGATTACTGTATTGGCATCACTGTTATTTTTCTTTTTACTTATGCTTATAACAATTTACTCCCATGTCGCCAATTAAATAAGTAATGAAAATCCCATTAAATTTTCATTTTATGACATTAGTTGTAAACTTGGTATGGATTTTATAATATGGCTAAAATGTTATTAAAGTTAATTTCATTTTAAAATAGGTTTTAATAATATAAGCCTATATTTAATTATAGATAAAATCAGCATTTTACAATATTTGGCACCCAAAATACTAAAACACTTTTCAAACTGTGACACGCTGAAGATATTCAAAAGCACGTTCACAGAAAAATCTTCTGATAGTGTTCTCTTTGGTCCCGTAGTCCTTCCGCAAACGTTCCGTCATTTCCGCAAACGTTTTGTGATCATTCCTTTTATTCTGCCAGTGTTCCTTGATTTTTCCGCGAGCCCCCCCCTCTTATGGATGGTCAAAAGTTCATCTACGGATCCCCACGGAATACTCACAGAAGGTTTGCGGAATGGTTGTGGATAACACTGAAGACTTGCGGAACACTCACGGAAGTCACTTCATGGAATAAAGTTTTGAAGTTATAATCACTGTGGTTTGCACATGTGCGCATGGTTTTTAGTTTGGAATGATTTATTGAGATGCAAATTAAAGGAACATAATGACATTATTGATATTAAACATTAACAGATGTTAAATTTAATTTTTTTTGTAAATGATAAATATATTGCACATAATAAACATATGGTAAATTACAAACATATGTTAAATTTTACATTTATTCTGCATTATAAGCATGTTGTAAAATAACATATAGTACATTACAAACATATGTTAAATTTTAAATTTACTGTACATTATGAACATATTGTAAAATATAAACATATAGTACTTTAATAAACATCTTGTAAATTATAAACATATACAGTCAGCCCCCTTCTTACGAAAACCCCTGAATACGAAAAATCCAGTATACGAAAAACATATTCCTAAATTTTTATCCACTATGCACAAAACAAGTTCTTTTTACGAAAAGCGCCATAGGCGCCATTCAAATGCGCCATTCAAACATTAAAACGCGCCATTCAAACAATGCGCGACTTGGTCTTTCATTGGCTGTCTCCCAACATCCTTCCCCGCTCGCCGCCCATTGGCCAGGAGGGAGCTGAATCTCCATAGTACTGTACCTATAATGCTTGTTTGTCACATGTGTAAAGGAGAGATGTACTGTTGGTTCATGATTTTTTTTTTGAAAGTGCTCATTGCAGCTTATTTTTCGTTTTTTAAGTTGTTTAATTCAAGTAAATGTTTAATAAATGTGGCGCGCTCCGCCAAATGTGGGCAAAACGCAGCTCATCCGGACCTCCCATCCCTCAAGCAAACAGGTGAATATTGAGGACTAAACAAGTATTCAAAGCGCACTTGCCTACTTGACAGATTGGAGGTCCGGACAAGCCGTGCCACATCTCAAAAGCTCTGGCGTCTTCGGCGGAGCGCGCTGCAAATGCTTAATAATGTTCAATATTGTTTGGTTTGGTTAATAAAAATGTTTAATATTTAATATTGTTTGGTTTGGTTAACTAAAAAAATGGTTAATAAAAAATGTTTAATAATGGTTTAATTTATAAATATGTTAATAAAATGTTTAAATGTATATATACAACTGAACTGGGAAGAAGGAGGGGCACGTTCAGTCTGTCGTTTGTAAACAATGGATGCTACGTCATTGCGTCATTACGTCAGCGTACTACATAGATACGTTTAAACTCAAAATTTGACTTTTTTTTTGGTAAAAAAATGTAAAAGCGAAAAAATGTAAAACGGATGAACGTAAGTCGGGGAGCGTCTGTAACTGGTTTTGATGGGAGATTTTGATTATATTAATAACCAAATTAATAACCACAATATTAATAACACTGTGCATATAGCTATCGAGTCAGATAAGCTACTGTGACTAATAAATGTAGAAAATATTACAACAAAATTCTGACCCTACAGAATAGGGAAGACCTCCCCACCCCTACTTTCTTGTATTTCCCAATGCATTTGTGTGGGTGGTCTTCCCTATTCTGTAGGGTCAGAATTTTGTTCTGATATTTTCTACATTTATTAGTCAAAGTAGATTATCGGACTAGATAGCTATAAGCACAGTGTTATTAATATCGTCTGAAAGGCTAGTGCTATTATTCATTCATTTTCTGAACCGCTGAATCCTAATTTGGGTCGCAGGGAGGTTGGCACCCATCTCAGCCAACTCAAGGTGAGGGCAGAGTACAGTTTGGACAGCTCACCAGGTGACACAAATGTGCTGACGGAAAGTATATCAGAAATGGTTCTTTTGCCTGTCTCTCACCATAGAGGGTGAGCGACATGGCCTTGACAACCCACTTAACTACAATGGGGGGTGGGGTGGCAGCAGTGACTACCTATTAATAGTGGGTCCCAACCTAGGAGTCAGTAATCCAGCACCCTACCACTAGGCCGCTCTGAGTATTCTAATTAAAGTGAATTAAATTATACTTATGAAGAAACGAGTGATCTTTGTTTTCTTATTCTTTTAGAGGGTAGGATTTTGTTTTACTATTTTTTATGTGGTAAACTTGCAAGTGTCTAAACTGCCTGTTATTTTGACACCACTTGATTATAATAAATATTCCTAATAAAAGTGCAATATTTTAAATTTGCCTTTGTCTTCCTTTACTGTACAATGATGAGAATGCTCAATATTTTGTTTTATTGATTCAGTGGCATTATCTAATTGTCTTCTCCGTTTCTTCAGCTTCTATTTTTCCGGAAGATTTCTCCATTGTGGCAACTGTTCGGCCAAATAAGGGCAGCCAGGCATTCCTGCTCTCCATCTATAATGAGCAAGGCATGCAGCAATTGGGCATTGAGGTGGGCCGCTCACCTGTTTTTCTCTATGAGGACCATTTAGGCAAGCCAGGCCCTGAGGACTACCCTCTCTTTCGAGGAATAAACTTAGCTGATGGAAAGTATGTCACATTCATATACCTAAACTGCAAAAACTCATCTTAGTCTGCTACATGTGTATACATACAGGCATACATATTTTAAAACCATTTGCATGAACCCACACTTATCAAGGACTTCAAATGGTGATGACAGTGAGATGTGCACATGAACTTTCAGATAAGTTAATGTTACGGATTGGCATGGTCCACTTTAGAGGTGTCTGAATTTGTATTACAGAATTCTTATGTACTGCGATGGCCTGGCGAGCTGTCGGAGTCACCCAGAGTCTGCTGAGATGGGTGCCAGCCTTCCTGCAGCCCTAATTAGCATTCAGCGGTTCAGAAAATGAATGAATGATTGAATTCTTATGTAAAGAAAATATATTCCTAACATAGGGCTCAACTAATATGCTTCATACATAAATTACTTAGCTTATGATCTTTTTTTTTCTCCTTCATGTATATATGAAGGGCTAAGATCCAGAATAGTAGAACCAACAGGAAACTATTTTTGAGAAAAATGATATCAAAGTTTGGGCAGTATAAAAAACGAACTCAGGGATAATGCGCACGATATAATTCAAGGTCATATGAAAGATAAAGGTGACTTTTTTTCGTTAGTTAACTGCCCAACTTATCCACAACTTTCAAAATATGCCCCTAGCTCATTTGGTGGATAGATCACTGTAGGTCTCCACCCTTCATATATCATCCCTTTTCTTATCTGAGGTTGGGTCATGGAGACAACAGGGTGATCCGAAGATATTTTCAGGCTAGAGGGGAAAAATAATCCCTTTAGTGAGTTCCAGGTCTGCCCTGGGGCTTAATCTAGTTGGACATTTCTGAAACACCTCTAAAGGGCGGCAACCATGAGGCATGTTCATCTGATGCCACATACACTAACAGTGGCTCAAACCCTGTGTTCATACAGATGTCTGAGCTCATGAACCTATCGCTAAGGCTGAGTCCAAATGCTTTCCAAATAAACTAATTTCAACCATTAATAATAATGTAGCAGCAAACTCATTCTTTCAGTCACTGCCCAAATCTCATAAACATAGGTGAGGGCTGGAGCATAACTAAATCAAAACATTTGCCCTTGGGCTTCACTCTCTTTTTATTACACTGGACTGGTGCCCACAGATTCATCTGTCCATCTCTTGCTACATTCTGCCAGTTGGGAACAAGATCCCATAACATTTGAACTCCTCAGCTTGAGCCAAGGAATCATCCCCAATTTGGAAGGAGCTTGATACTCCAAGACGGACAAGGCAGTCTGAAATGTAATTTGGTGCAGAAGCAAAAAACAACAATCAGAACTTTCCCCTGCAACTTATAGTTGCAAAGGGACAGCCCCTGACTCAGGCAGTTAGTTGGGGAATTGTAAGTATCCCTCACCTAGCCTCTCTTACCCTGGGAATCTCCAGACTGACAAAGTGTCCAGGCCCTCTCCAAGATAGAGGTGATCTCAACTATATCCAGTTGATACTGCTCAACCTTCCCCTGCAGTAAGGTGTAAAAAACAGCATTTGAGTAACTGTTGAATGGCTACCTAAAAACCCAAGTTGCTTTTTAGATAATGAACTGCTGAGATGATTGATTGATCTGGCGAAGCCACATCGTTCCAACATTGGATAAAATGCAAAGCAGGAATAATTCTGTCCATTTTAATAAGAGAAAGATATTTTCCCATTTGAAGAAAGACTACCAGAAGAAAGTGATTTGTTGAAAATTTTTCATAATGAGAGAGCAAGTTAATGAGCATGATTGACCAAAATGGGAGTAGGCAGACTGCCATAACTACAGGCTTTACTAGCATTTAAGTTGCAAAACAATGATTTTATTTTAGGAAAAATCAGTAGAATAGATGATAACACGGATCCAGAATCTGGTTGGGCAGACATCAAATGAAAACACAATAAAGAAGTACTGATAAACAAATTTGTTTGTGTGTAAGGATATTTGACAGTTGCATATAAAGAGGCTACTTTTGTAATATGATTCAAACATTTTTGGGGTTTTCTTAATGTGTGTGTGTGTGTGTGTGTGTGTGTGTGTGTGTGTGTGTGTGTGTGTGTGTGTAGGTGGCACCGTGTAGCATTTAGCATCCATAAGCAGAGTGTTACACTGATTGTGGACTGTAAGAAACAGACAACAAGGAAGTTAGCACGAAGTCCAAGGCCCATCATTGACACTAAGGGCATTGTGGTGTTTGGTACACGCATTCTGGATGAAGAAGTGTTTGAGGTGAGAAAATCTGCACGCACACACACACACACACACACACACACACACACACACACACACACACACACAAACACACACACACAGGCACGTAAAGGGCAGCTGGAAAGTAAGTATATGTGTATGTGTGTGCCTAGTTTATTGTTCTCACTATCCTAAAATGAAGCCAGAGCTTAGCATTAACATTTATACATTCTAAAGATAAAAAAATAAATAAAATAAATTAAACTCAGTGGTTTGTTACTGATTGAGACACAAGGCCCCTGTCACATCAACAATTTGTCGAACTTATGCCGATGTATGACAAATTTCAACACTGACCCACACTGGCATATCATCAACAGGGACTTAACAAGGTCTGTCTGCCATTTAATTTAAATTAGATAGAAAAGGTAATTCCTGATGGGCAGGAATTGGATATGATTAATATTAGGGGGAAATGGGGGGGGGGGGGAATTATATAGGCACCTCTGACTTAACTTTGATGTCTTCAGAACTTTTAATGAACGTATTTCTAGTTTACAGTTAGTGGTTTATGGGCGTATTTTCTGCGTTCAGGTGAATTGCTATATGAAACAGAGTTTAAATGAGGAACTGGTCAGAATTCCCCAAGACTCCACGAGGAGCAGATGTCCATGTCAACCGATAGATTTAGGATCCACCAAGGTTGAGAAGAGAATACCTACTAGCTGTCCTCCATCATCATCAACATGACCTCATGACGGCGATGATGATAGGCAATGTCTAGTTCGGATCTGATTTGAATTAGCAAACAGCAACCTATTATAGGCTGCATCATGTGCTCAATTGTTGTGGATACTCAGAAGTGAAGTCAACACATTGTACAGCGTTTACATCTTGTCTGGAAACAGCGAAACTTTCTAGTGAGGATGAGAATGCTGCCAGTGATAAGTGTGATGGTAAATCCAAACTGTCTTGTGCAGCTAATGTTTTACCAATTCCCCTTTCCTGTTATCAGATGGTTTAGGAACAAAATGTTTTCCACAATTTCTGCGCTTGTTGCTTATACTGGCTGATAACGTGCTATGCTACATGGGTCAGTGACATAGCCCAGTCAATCCAATAGTCTTGCATTACTACCAGTTTGGAACACAAATGCAGCATGTCTCTGAGCATGCCTCGAGTCGTAACACTTACACACACACTTTGAAAATGGGCATGGAATGATGTTGCCAGAAGGAACAGCTAACATTATATGTGATTGTTTTAAATAGCTAATAATACTAATTCACCACTGGTACACTTTTACCTTCGTTTTTCTTTGGCCCCTTCATGCTATTATTATTATTGCTGATGCATAAGCAAACATAAATTGTTGCCATAACAAAAGGTAACATCACATATACTCTACTTTTTGGTATACCTCAGGACAATTTTGTACAGAAAAAAGTTTATTGCTTTTAAGTAATACAATTTGAACCTGTGAAACTCATAAACATGTTGCCTGCTGTGTGTGATGTAGCATGGTGGCTTAGTGGTTAGCTCTGCATCACTGCAAGTACAGGGATTAAATTTCAGCTATGAACCTTTTTGTGTGGAGTGTGGTTGCTCTGCTTCTACTTGAATCTTGAGTGCTTAAATTATACTGACAACAAATTTTAAGACCATAATTTTTTGACAATTTTTATTCTAACCCAAAAGTAGATTTTTTAATATCGATAATTTGGTTAGCATTTTGGCTTCAAAAAACAATAACAAACTAAAGTGGCAAGAATAAATTATCCATATCAAAACAAAACAAAATGGCACCTGCCAAAATGTAAGTCACAACAGTCAGTATTGGGTATGGCCTTTGTTTTTGTTGCTACAGATAATGATTTATGGTAATACAGCACAAGGACTGACTGGTCCCACAAGTGCTGCAACCAGGTGTAGCTATCCTGTTTGTTAATCGTCACTCTCGCCCTGGACATGGCCAGTCATGAACTGACTCTGTTATGTTGTTGTGGTCAATCCGTTTTCTGATGGTGGGTTGTATACAGCTCAAAACGGTCTCCACAATACCCATTTCCCGGAGACTTTGTTTACATGATAGATGTGGCATTATGATGCGCACTAGACTGATATAGAGGACTTTTGAGCCTTTATATATGCTTTCCAAACGACTTCTCAAATTCTGATGATATAAATTGTGTTTTGCTCAAAACTGCATTTGGTCCACTTTTACAAAGTGACTCACGCATGTGCAATGAAGCGTGATAAAAATGACATTTCATCATTTTTTGAAGTACCTGAGTACAAGAAAAGATAAAGCCACAGGATATACTGTACTTCCAACCCCCTGTAAATACAGATGTACAGAAGTTTCTCTATCAAAAAGATTGTAATGACACTCAGTATAGTAAAACTTTCAGAAAAAAACTGAAAGTAAAAGAAATTAGAAACTTAGGAAGCTACTGCTTTTTTCCTTATACTCCCCCTCCAAGTTGTATCTAAAGCCTTTAAACCTCTTTTCAGTCAGTGAGAAGCATCTCCTTCGACATTATGGCCTAATCAAATTGAGTGAGTGAGTGAGTGAGTGAGTGAGTGAGTGAGTGAGTGAGTGAGTGAGTGAGTGAGTGAGTGAGTGAGTGAGTGAGTGAGTGAGTGAGTGAGTGAGTATATTCATATCTTTCTGAGAAGTTACTTTTATTTAACAGTATTTTATTTAAGTAATAACAATATGCTATTGTTAGAATAACATGTAGAATAATTTCCCTATTCATTCATTTTTCAAGTTGCTTAATCCTAATTAAGGTTGTGGGGAGGCTGGTACCCATCTCAACCTACTCTGGGCTAGGTACACTATGGTCAGCTCACAAGACTATCACAGGGCAATTGAAGACCTGTGTGCAAGAAGTACTTTAGTAAAAAAAATAAACACTTTTGAGATATTAAGGGTCAAAGTTTGGAAAACATGCTTCAGATACTGTTTAAAAAATAACATTAAGTGGTACCTGCTGCTAGTCCCAGAGGTTATACAAGTAGACAGACACAGTTTTGGGGAAAAATAATGCTTTGTTACAAAAAACTCCAAGAAACTCAGTTTCAAACTTTGGTACTTATTGGCATAAAATGTATGGACTTCGGCATTTTAAATTTACATTACATTTACATTATTTAGCAGTCACTCTCATTGAGAGCGACTTACAGACATTTACGACATAAATGTTGTTTCGTTTAGTTTCTGACTGGTTTCCTTGCATTTTATTATTTGATTTGTTGTGTCGTACAAAATAAATAAATAAATAAATAAATACCTGACTTAGATACTTTACCCCATGAATTTTGACTCATTTCTTATTTCCAAAACTTCGGCAAACACTTGAGTATTTCATGCACAATAATTGAGTTGATTCAGGGAAGGCTGTATATCAGTATTGAGGACTTGAGTACTTATATTTGCAGATTTTTATCTTTAATGATGTACATGACACTCTACTTTATGGTCGTAGTGTCAGCTCATTTTTTCAATGTGAGTAGCTCCCCACTGCCACTGTAAACATTGTTACTGGAGTACTGCCTCCCCCTCCTGAGATGTCAGAACCTTTAAGAGGCCACCTGATTTTTTGGTCATTTTCCAGGATGTCATTGAACTTCTTCCACACTAAACAGTTTGCATTGGTGACAGTCCTGGTTGTAGCATTTTTGGCCCGCCGGTATCTGTCTGCTTCCTTCTGAATCCCATAAACTAAAAAAGAAACCCAATAGGTCTCCTTCTTCAACTTCATGCCCACCTCACTACAGGTGTCAACCATGAAAGGAACTGTTGACCACCTGGCCACAGCTATGGGTTGCTGCCTCAATAATGGAGGTGCAACACAGGCCCCATTTGGATTCTATGTCCCATGCCTCCTTTGATATGCATTAGTAGTCCTGCCAGAGGTGGGAGTTGAAGGCCCTTCTGACAGGAGACCAAAAGTTTGCCAGGAGATCCTAACTACATGCTTTGGTCTCTAAGGTCTAAAAAGTGGTGTCCCCTGCAATCGGAGTCATCTCACCACCAGGTGGTGATCAGTTGACAGCTCACCTTCACCTAAGTGTCTAGATATCAAACTGCAGCCTATTTGTCCTGGTGCCAAGTGCACTTATGAACACCCTTATGTTTGAACATGGTAATCATGATTGACAATCTGTGCCAACCACAGAAGTCTAACAATGAAACACCATTCGGGTTCAGATTGGAGAGGCTGTACCTACCAATCACACCCTTCCAGCTCAGACTGTCTTTGCCCACATGGGGCGATGAAGGAGTCTCCAGGAAGGAGTCTCTAGAACACCCCTACGGACTCCAAAAAGGGAGTCAACCAGGAGGACACCAACATGTGGGCACCAAGACAGGGGACAGCAAGGATGTCCATACTGGCTCGCCGCCTCTCCCCATGAGCAACACCAGAATGGAATAAGGTCCATCCCCTTTCAAGGTAGATGGTTCCTGAGCCCAAGCTATGTGTTGAGGTGAGCCTGACTATATCTAGCCAGTATCTGTCAGGTCAGACTCCTTCCTTACCACAGAGGTGACATTCCATGTTCCAAGAGCCAGAATCAGTAGGCAAAGATTGGTCTATCAGACCTACACCTTTGGCTTCCACCCAGGTCACATCTCACCCAACCCCAATAGCTTGTCCCACAGGTGTTGGTTCCATGGGAGGGTAGACCCAATTCTCTTCAACCGGACTTTATGGGCAGAAGTCTGACCACCAAGTACTCGACTTTGGGCCCCTCCCCTAGGCGTGGCTCTATGTGGTTATGCTGGTAACCCACGACTGTCAAGGAAAACTGAGTCCTTGCTATTTATTGAAATACACGTACACTACAAAATAGACATTAGACACTTGTGATTCAATTCAAATCATTACAGTAACAAAACTGTTACAGAAATGACTGTCACTCGTGGTTCACCCCACTCTTTATACATGATGAACACAATATAAAAATAAGACAACACATATAGATTTTTAACTTTTGGCTTAATATCCCTCAATGAAAAGGTTTCCTCAATGGAAAGAGAGCAAATAATGCCACAGCCATCCGTGGCTGGTAGCCCATGGGAGCTAATTTGCCAAGCTCTTGCGGGAGGGCGGCATTGCTTATGCTCACTTCCCTGCCACTCACAGTGATTGCCAGCAAGCCTTAAAACTACACAAAAATATACCTTATTTTATGTATAATAAATGTGCTATTGTATTGTAATTAAAGAAATAAACTGTACTGTATAATAAAGTCGTTTTATTTACCTTTGTGATGGTAGTTGATGGCTTGATGGAATGGAGTGGGAGGAGGGAGGGAGGGAGGGACTTACTGTTTGGAAGGAGTGGTTGGAAACGCCTACTGTTTGGAAACACCCTTAGCCACACACGCACCCTTAATAGCTTCCTTGTTCTTAAGGATGGGAGCAATGGTAGACTTAGCGTACTGGTACTGGGACGCTAAGTCACACAAATGCACATCTCGTTCGTGTTTTTCAATGATCTCCGCCTGTGGTGGGGTCTTTTTCGGTCCCATAATAGCAAAAGTACACTCAATATGGTCCAAAATGTCTATCAAACACAAACCACTTACGCACTCAAAGAAAGGGGGTGACGAACTGGGACGCCGTGAGCGTGCGTCAGCTTCTCGTGGCCGCCACCGTGGTGCTGTTCGACCGCGTGGTTTGATTCGTCCGCCGAAAACTAGTTTGTCAGCAGAGACTATATGCTCGCAAATTTAATGTTCTTGAGGCGAAAAGTTCGTGAGCTTAAGCGTTCATCAGTGGAGGTTTTACTGTATATATATATATATATATATATATATATATATATATATATATATATATATGTACACCGTGGTACCTCACTTTCGGAAATCAATCCGTTCCAGAGCCTTTTTCTTAACCTGGATTTTGGATTTTTCATAAATTGAACCGCATCTTACATGTAAAACGTGATTAATTCCAAGGCCCCCAATACTACCCCCTGAACCCTTTAAAAATTATAAAACCATACCTTTTAAGACCTACTTCTGCGTGCGTGCGCGCGTGTGTTGACCATGTCTTCTTAGCAGAGTTATAATGTTACAAACATTTATGGAAGGTTAAAAGCCTGAGTCAAGAAATAAAGCATGAAACAACAGTAACTCTGTCCTTTACATGAAAAGCATTATGGTAGATGCAGCTCCATAATAGCCAATGAGAGGGTGCTGCATCATCCCTGCTAGCCAATGGGAGGCCAGCGGGACGGGATGTTGGGAAATGGGCAATGGGAGGGAGCTGCGTCATCCCTCCTAGCCAATGGGAGGTCAGCGGGGCAGGATGTTTGAACGTCACTGATGACAGAGTGTGTGTGTGTGTGTGTGTACTAAATACGACTAAATTGAAAAAGAGGACCAACAATTTGAGAGTATAAGACTGAATTTATTTTAAACGACATTGTCATGATGAAGTTATTTATTAATAAGAAAAGTACTTCTTACTATTAATGCGACTTTTGATGCTGCATGGTTTTGCTGATGGCTTTGTAGTCTGATTGATACGTGGTGAGGTTCAGCTTCATGCAGGCGTTTAGGCTTCCATCTGTTAAATGTGACTGCAGGTTGGTCTTGATGTTTTTCAGGTGAGAAGGACTGCTTGCATGCATATGTAGAGCCAAACATGGTCAATATGTCAAGACTCGCACGCTGTCGTGTTTGGTATGTGACAGGAAGTGCATTACAAGTTTTGTCAATCAGCTGGTCTGCGGGTTATAGTTTTTCCATGTCTGTTCATTTGTGTTTGCTTGCCAGCTGTGCTTGGTGTCGTACAAATTAGCTGATCAAAAACGAGGAAATTTACCTCTTTATTCAAAACAACACTGCAGTCTGTGGCTGTTGTTATAATCCAATAAAATTAGAGTTTCAAGGTATCGGACCCGCCCGCATACTGGTGTACAGAAAGGATTGGCTCTCTGCCCACAGTGACACGTGGCATTGAAAATAGATGTATAGATTTAAATGCACGAGATAATATTCATCTGTTTTTGTTTTATTTGATGGCTTTTTTTTTGGTATTTTTATTTAAATGACAGTGAAATTATGTATTCGTTATTCTGTTAAGAAAGGCCACCTGATTTATCTGAGAACCAGGTACAGTCATCAAAAGCACTACATCTGGCTTGTGAACCATAGGTTCCGGATCCCTGTTGTAAGGTATAGTAGGCCCTTGACTATCCGCGGTTTTGCACCCACGGTTTGAGTATTCGCAGACTGCTGAGCAACCGGCACGTGATTCAAATTCAGCCAACGGCTGCCCTCCTTTCTCCTGATTGGTTGAGCTAATGTCCCGCCTCTTTTCCCTCATTCGTGCACAAGTTGTCACTGAGCTTCTTTTTTGTGTGTGTTTTTATTACCAGTTAAGCTTTATGATACCACTCAAATGCTGTGCGTCTTCTCTGGCTAGGCGATAGAAAATGCTGGATGTCTCTTCTGAAGAAATAAGACTTTCTCCTGAGAAACGATGGTTTTCTCTGAACTGTTGTATTAAAATCTTTTTCAATTATTATTCTAGTACAGTACACATGTTCATGTTTATTCGTGAGATTTTATGTTCTGTAGCATGTTTAACAAACCCTTGGAACCCTCTGCCTAAGGAGACTTAAAGAGCAATTGAAACCAATTTTTACCAAACAATTTAAGTCAGGCATGTGCCCAATCACTGATGAGTGGCTTAAAGCTGCCCTGCCCACTATAAAACACACACCTGGTAACACCCCCCCCCCCCCCCACCCACACCCACACACAAACACACACACACACACACACACACACGGTCAGACCAGCCTACGCCCTTGCTGGTCACAAACTGAAGCGTGGTCGTCCAAAAGCCAATGACCAATAAAAAATGCAGATATTTTGAATTATATTTTAATATAAAATAATATTATTAAAAACAATGTCATTTTTATTATTAAAACCAAATGTCTTAAAATTAATATTAAAGCAGGTGTCATTAAAAAGAATTCTTTAAAAGTATATATTTTTATTGATTTAATTATTATTTGACTGGTGTATAAAAGACTTATTGATCAAGGAAATACATTGATTTATTTTATAAAAGAGGTTTGACCATTGTTTTGTTTAATATCTTGTTTAAAAATCCTGCCGAGAGATCATCAACATTTATTTGTACGCTTTCGGAGGGGGGTAGGGGGGGTCAAAAAAAGCGTACTCTCTGTATGCTTGGGAAAATGTTGAAAATATTGAACCACCCCTAATTCCTTAACTCCAGCAACATTTTCTAGTCTGTCTAGGAGACTCGTCTGATCAATAGTGTCAAAGGCTGCACTAAGGTTAAATAACACAAGCAAGGAGGTATAGCCATGGTCAGTGGCAACCAGTAGTTCATATACCACCTTAAATAGTGCCATCTCTGTGCTATGATGAGGCCTTAATCCTGACTGATCTATTACATGAATGTTATTCTAACAAAAATATCAACATAACTGCTGTGCTACAGCTTTTTCTTAGAGCTTAGAGACAAAAGGGAGGTTTGATATGATATTTACGAATATAAAACAATGGTTGGAAAACATTTTGTAAACAGAGAAAGAAATCACATTAATTCTGCTTCAGCATCCTATCCTCATTCTGGGATAGGCCAGAGATACTCATAAATATCAATTAACTTCAGTTTTATTTAGTATAGCACTTTACAACCAACATTGGAAGCTTTACCTACTAAGATAACAGGCAATGTTTGCCATATTGGGGGGGGGGGGTGTTGCTGTTTACCTATAGGCCAATTATCTTTCTTGCCCTTCTCTCTCTCTCTCTCTCTCTCTCTCTCTCTCTCTCTCTCTCTCTCTCTCGCTCTCTCTCTCGCTCTCTCTCTCTCTCTCTCTCTCTCTCTCTCTCGCTCTCTCTCTCTCTTTTGTTTTTTGACCCTCCCTAATCTGAGTTTATGAGGAATGGCCCTGGCATCAGTATCAAGGATTCAAACAGTACAGTAAATGACTATTCTAAACCACATTGCCGCAGTACTCAAGAGTATTATTATCTAGCCTGTACAGTATATACACTATTGTACTTGAAAGGGGAAGGTCCCCTACTGATGAACTGGAGCGGCCGGCAATGGGGACCAATACTTGATCAGTCGCTAGGTTCCGTAGGACCAAGGACAGATGAAACTAAACCTGAAGAGGGCTGAACAGAAAACAACCCTATTAAGGACTAATATGACTCCAAAAAAGGAGTGCAGCTTAGCACCAGCAAAAGAGAAAATAATGGCCAAAACTAAAGAGGAAAATTACGCTGGAAAAACACTGACCAACGGTACCAAAAACTAAGAAAAACAAAAAGAAGGGCGCTCAAAAGGAGCCTTGGTGTGGTCTAACCAAAATAGGAACAGCAGAGCAATACTAACTCAAACTAGACTTGAAGAAAGTGGTAACGTGAAGGCCCTGAATCTAGCAGCCACAACAAAAATAAAGGAAGCCAAAAGGATCTTTTCAGAGAAACCAAAACCAAAGAGATACCCCTGCTAAGAATTCTTACTAGGAAGTGAAAACAGAAGAAAAGAAAACTACTAAACTAACAGTTTCTCATATACCAAAATTACCAGCTTACTGCATCACAATGTTACACAGAAACATAGACTGGGAAGAAGTCAGTGCTTAAATAGAGCTCTGTCCATAGACTGAAGTAAAGAGAAACACCTGCTCCCCATGAAGGCATTCCACCAGGCAGATTGTGGCCTAGTGGTACTAACAAGGAACTACTCCTAGAACCTTGACAATACTGAAATATTTGACACAGTATAGTAATCCATACTTGCATAAATTCCAAGTGCTAGTCTTTGAGTATATTGGAGTTTCTTTTGAAAAGAGCGTCAATGCCTTGGAATACTGTTTTAGTCAAGATTCAAGAGATTCAAGATTTTTAATCACCATTTGTGCTTTTACACACATAGGAATTCTTTGTGAGGTTGTTCAAAGAGTCAAGTTACAAAACAGAGAGGCTCAAATCAACAAAAACACAAACTGCTATAAAATAAATACCTAAAAATTCTATATTTAAAAGTGCCTTACACAGACCCAGTAAACAATATAATGATAATAAAAGTAATAAAAATAAAATTATATTAAGAATAATGATGACGATAATACAAAAAATAATCACTAGATATAACAGCAATAAATAAAACAAGTTATGTTATATTATATTGTATTGTATTATATTATATTATAATTATATAATTATATTGCACTATGCCCTTTTTTTTGTTTGGAAAAAAAAATAATGAACAATTCTCTGGGTAAACAAAATGGCTGCAACTTCAAAGTCAGATGTTCCATATTCTCAGAGCAAGGTTTAGAGACAATCTACAGTCAGTACACCAGGTTTATTTAACGAGATTTGCCGTTCTTCCGCCGCAGGCCTTATTGCTATCCGCTGCACTCCAGTCTTCCCTGAAGGCTGTGTAGCCGGCTGGTGTAAACGCCTCGTCTAGTGTACTCTCCTCGAGCCATGTTTCACAGAAACAGCATGGAACAGTCCTGTAGATCCCTTTGTGTTGCAATCCGAGCATGAAGTTTGTCCATTTTGTTTCGCAGAAACTGAACATTTTCAAGCAGTATGATCGGGAGTGCTAACCCTCCACTTCTAACCAAGCGACGCAGTCGTCATTCAGCCCCTCTCCGCCTGCCGCGTCTTCGCCTGGGCTTATTGTTATCCGGGGTGCGGCTAGCATTGAGCTGCCGTAGCATGTTAGCTCAGGATAGGAGTTGAGCGTGCACAGTTCTAAATGTCCGAAAGGACTACGCTCTCATAGCTGTAATATGGTCACCCAGTCACAGACGAGCATAGTGCAAAACATGAACAAACAAAACAACATACAAGACAACAAATAAAACAAATCAAAACAAACCAAGGAACAACATTACTCTGAGAACTCCGCGACTTCGCCCTCAAGGGAGTGCCTTCTTGGAAGGGCATCTTGATCTTCAATAAGTCTCTATTGTATCTCCATCAAACAAATGATATTGTTTGTGATGATTATTTTGATGAGATCTATCTTTTGTTCCTTTGAAAATAGAGGTCTTCTGCCTCATTAGGTGGCTGTCTCATTTCTCCAAAAATGCAAGTACTGATAGGATTACAGTAAACCATCCATTTGACAAAATAGGAGCATACAGTAACTGTGTGTGCTGTGGTAGAGTACAATGCATTTAGACAGCATATAACTTTTCCAGATCCAGATTATTTAAACTACTCTGAAACTGCTCAAATTTGTCTGCGCTCTTAGCCTAGCTTCCCTCCTTGGCAACCCAAGGACAAGGTCAACTAGAGTTGCACAACTTTCATCAGAAACCATGTGTCTCCTTGCTCTTACCCTGCCATGGCTCCATTGTTTCAAAGCAGTGAATGGACCCATGGCTCATTTTTCTTGTTATACTGAGGTGTTGATTGGTGTGTGTGTGAATAGTTTTGATTATTTGTCTTTCCACCTGGGGAATTATATGTTAATTAGGCTCCAGCTGTAATGAGTTTATGATTCTGGCTGCCAGTGCTTTCTGAGTGCATGGCAAGTGATATATGAAGAGATTTGATTGGTTTTTAGAAGTTAAAAAAGAAAAGTGTTTATAGTTTTTTGGTACTGGGTCTGTCTTTTGGAAGACAGTGTTATGGTTTGAGATGTTTGGTTAATAGTCCCAGTTGAACTGTGTAAGCAATCAAAAAACTATAATAAAATTGAAACCCCAAAAATATAGGCTCATACATCACTGTTCAGACTCACATTAAATAAAAAAACAATCTAACTTATGTAGGCAGAGAAATTTTCACTGAGCAAAACACCAGGCATGAAAAGGAGAATTGAACTTGTAAAATGTATAATTAAACTAGAAAGCTAATTGATACAAATTAATGTGGAAATCGGCTAGTGAAATTCATGAAAACATCAGTGTTAACGGTTCATGCTTTCAATCCAGATCAAGGTTGGGAAATGCAGGTGAGATTTATTTATTTCCTCTCGGAATGAAGTTGATTTTAGCTCTTAAAGGCACTACTCATAACACCAGCCTCAGACATCTATGAATTGTAATCTCTATTGGGAGTTCTGCTATCTGACAGTTCTTACACACACACACACACACACACACACACACACACACACACACACACACACATATGTATGTATGTGTATGTATATATATATATATATATATATATATATATATATATATATATATATATATATATATATATATATATATAAAATGTTTTTTTAATGCAATGAAAATGTAGCACAATTTTTTAAAAAAAGGAGAAATACCTCTGGGAAGGGTGAGATTGCCCCTTAATGGTAGGCAAATGAAACAGGTTTTGTTATCTTGGAATGGATATTCTTTGCTGTCCTATTGCTACATAAACATTGCTTTCATTTGTTTTGTTGTTAACTGAGTGGAGGTTGTGTAGTATTGTGTTTGTGCTAATGATTTCTGTTCTTTGCAATTTGGGCTGTTGCTCTTAATCAGTTTGTCACTGAAGTTTTGTTTAATATTGTTTTTGTGGTATTTTGTTTTCAGGGTGATATTCAGCAGCTAATGATTATAGCAGACCATCGTGCTGCATATGACTACTGTGACCATTACAGCCCTGACTGTGAAGTCTCTGCACAGGAGCAACCACAAAACCAAGACCCTAACACAGACGTGAGTGTCCTTTATTCTGTAAAAACACTGAGTAATGTGGGAATTTTCCTTCCGTATTCTTTACACTCTACTTATCCCAAATGAGAAATAGATATTTGTTTTCATCAGATATACTATAATCTTTGATGCATGATTTCCATACATTTTTTAAAGATTCTTTGGATGTCTTAGAATAGTCTGGGACAAGTCTATAAGTTTTCTTTAGACATCCTATAACCATAGAATTTTATTCATTTCTCAATACATATTAATAAGCACATATAAAGTGTTCTGTGCATAATCCATAAACATCTCTGTACTTTTGTGAACAGTCTGTCAGTACAGTCCATGAAGCGTTAGACTACTTTCCATTAAAAAATACAGACGCATATCTGCCAAAAATGTTTTAAATGTTACCAAATACACAGTCCACAGTCCTCTAGGGGCAGTGGTGGTCTAGTGGTATAGGGCGCTGGAACGCTGATCCAAAGGTTGGGGGTTCGAGTCCCACTCTCCACAAGGTTGTCACTGGCCCCCCCCAGTGCAGCTAACTGGGTTATCAAAGGCAGGCCATGTCTGTCACTGTCTATTGTGAGAGGCATATAAAATAACCATTGCTGACATTCGTAAAGAGTAGGCTGCAAAGTCATCAGCACGTTTCTGTCCCTTGCTAAAAGGGTTGTGACAGGAAGGGCATCCGACGTAAAAACCTCTGCCAAATCAAACGTGCGAATCAGATGATTCGCTGTGGCGACTCCCGAGTAAAAAAAAGGGAAAAAGCCGAAAGGAAGACAGACCAAACACACAGTCCAAACATTTTTTTCTATCCAGTCATAAACAGTGATGGCTTTTCTTTATGGAGTGTGTAAACACAGACCCAAGGAAGTTTTCTCCCCATATATATTCTAAACATGGTGTTCCTATAGAACTTTGCAATGTGCCAAAGTATGTATGTAAGTACTGTTTGTCTTTTTTTCTATTAGTATTTTGAATTATCACAACATACAATTAATTTATTAAGATCAACCTGGGTAGTGTTACTTGCAGTATGGGGTCAGTGGTGGCTCAGTGGTTAAGGCTCTAGTTTAGTGCTTAGAAGAGTGGGGTTCAAGCCCCAGTACCACAGTAGAACCAAGTAAATGATCTAAAAATGTCAGTTGCTTTGGAGAAGGGTGTCCGCCAAATGCGTAAAGATTTTTTTCTTTCCTGTGTCCCCATTAAATTTGGAGGATCATGATAACTCAAAAAAATAAGCCACATATCAACACAACACTTTCAGAGTGTCTCAGTATACTCAAAGGACAGATGAAATTTGATTTTTGTTTTCATCTGTAATTGATAAATTGCTATTTTTGGTCATTGTATCCATTTATGTTTTTGTATAAAAGATAGTAAGTAGTGGCATAGCGACTTGCACAATATTACTCATACATTTGTTCATTCAGTTAGGGAGTCTGAGAAATTGCTCAGATTATAAACATCATACTCTCAGACCATTGTTGAAGATGTTTTAAAAACCCCACAAACTTGTTTAGTTTCCAACACAATCACTTTCAAAAATTCAGTTGAGGTGGACACTAGCAGTTAACCACTTGTTTTGTTTTGTTCTGTTTGTAAGAATGTGTGCTGAGTTCCAGAACATAATATGCATCATTTGCGCACCTGAACTACAAGGACAGAGTGCTTGGTTTTACAAACTTGCTTCCAGGGGCACTGCATTTATTCTGAAGATGCCATCATATCTATGAGCTCCTGTGAGCAGGGACACTGGCCGCATCCAGTGTTTTCATAGCATAAGATTCGCTTCGGTCAGACACGACCTTCCGATTTTCTAACCTTAACAAACAAGCTAGATTTTTAGAGGAATGAAGCTAAAGTTAATCACCATGAACTTATGCATGTATCTGTTAAGTGAAATTTTGTCCATGGCAAAGTTTTATTGTTTAATGCAGTGCTTCTCAGTGATTTTCTGTGACACCCCCTACAGGAAGAAAAAAAAACATTTCATGCCCCCCCTGACAATTATCCCATAGGAAATAATAGAAACCTGTGACGGAATGACCTTCAGCCACACCCATAAATGCAGGAGACAGTGTAACATGACACAGAGCTGGTTTAGTATTTTAACGGGGAAAGACTCAAGCAGGATGCAAGCACGGTAACTCTTGGAGACGAAGGGGAAAAACACAACAAATTATTTATTTTGTGGCCCCCCCTTTGGCAGCAATAACTTCAACCAGACGCTTCCTGTAGCTGCAGATCAGTCTGGCACATCGATCAGGACTAATCTTGGCCCATTCTTCTTTACAAAACTGCTGTAGTTCAGTCAGATTCCTGGGATGTCTGGCATGAATCGCTGTCTTTTATATATATCATATATATATATATATATATATATATATATATATATATATATATATATATATATATATATATACATATATATCTCACTATCCAAGTTATGACGTGCGCAAGTTATGTCTTAAGTTATGTTTAAGTCTTACCTTGGCAGATACAATTCTGTGATCCAAGTTGACGCTTGCAAAGGAACTGTTTGCCTCCACATTCAGCATGCTGTTGGGCCACTTTCTACGCATAAGGATGTGGTCTAGCTGGCACTTGATGCCTTCTGGGCTGATGAAGGTCCAAAGCTTACCTGCCTTCTTCCGAGAGTTGGTGCCAGAGCTGACTAGGTCCTTTTCTCTTGCCAAATCCAGCAGCTGTCTACTGTTTCTATTTGTTTCCTTGTGAAATGTGAATTTGGCATCTTGTGCTCCTATTCTTGCATAGAAGTCCCCTATAACAATAAGTAGGTTGTGTTTTTCTATTTCTAATAATGACTGCGGGTGCCACTCCTGCAGTTTGGTTTGTTATATGAGTTGTCCTTCTCGTAGTCCTAAACTGTCCTCCTACCTCCGCCCCTTCGCCTTAGTCATCCTAAGTTGCACAGGTTCAGGACTTCCTGCTTCTCAAGGTCTTCTGAACCGCACTTCATCTGGACCCTCACCCAGGACCCATTTTCCTTGGGTGACCCTACCAGGGGCATTATGCCCCCGACAACATAGCTCCTGGGATCATTAGGTCGCGCAAACCCCTCCACCACGATGAGGTGGCCATTCAGGGAGGGGAAAGAATAATAATAATAAAAAAAGAATAATAGGCAAGGAGTAGTGGTGGTCTAATGGTATAGGGTGCGACTTACAGTTTTTAATTGGTTCCGGACGGCCGAACGTAAGTTGTTACAGCGATGTATGACGTGTGACGTATTACGCTCATACTGTACTATACATCCATAAATACCATTACCGTATCTCATAAAACACCCCTAAAGCAATTATTATAAACATAACATTGTAAAATAATATTAAATATATCAAATACTATCAAAATTAATTTCAAATAAGTCACTTATTTATACCGAGTTACTTTACATGAAGCTTAAAACAGTCAATCAACGCTTACAATATGTGAAGTGCTCAATACCGAAAGTAGTGCACTTGCAAAAGTAGTGTTCTTGCTGTGGGTTATACAGACTTCCGGTCTTTCAAGTGCACAAGGGTGCAGTTGAACTCGTTTAAAAAACAGCCTGCACTGATGTAGTCTCCCAGCAAAGCGGAGAGTTCTTACTTTTGTGTAAGTAAGTAAACTTTATTCAAGAGATGCATACAAAGAACAAGTACAAGTCCTACTGAATATTAATATAAAAATAAGTATACACTCTTAGGATTCTGCTAAAAGATAATAAATATAAAGATTGTGCCGATCTGAGTAGATAGTTAATTCATCTCTGTGTATGAGACTTGCACCCAAGCTAGTAGGCTTACACTTCTGACCAACCATATTTGCTTAGGGTTACAAAAGTCCGCAAAACAGTGTAAACACAAAGATCACAGATACGACGTCTTAACACAAGGATAACACGCTATATAACTGAGATATATACACTCGGGCTGTAGTTTGTAAACAATTAATGCAGCGTCATTGCGTCATTACGTCAGCGTACTACGTAGGTGCGTCTAAACTCAAAATTTGACTTTTTTTTTTTTGGAAAAAAAAACGTAAAACGGATGATCGTAAGTCGGGGAGTGTCTGTATATGTATGTATGTATATATATATATATATATATATATGTGTGTGTGTGTGTGTGTGTGTGTGCTGTCCATTTATTTTTATTATATATATATATATATATATATATATATATATATATATATATATATATATATATATGTATGTGTGTGTGTGTGTGTGTGTATATATATATATATATATATATATATATATATATGTAGTGGAGCTGGTGGTGTAGTGGTTACAGTGTTGGGCTCATAATCGGGAGGTTGTGAGTTTCAAATCCCACTGAGACCCTCACTGTGCTAAGACCCCTGGGCAAGGTCTCAACCACAAGTGTGCCTCTGTTCACCCAGCAGTATAAATGGGTTCCAGTAAAAATATATTGGGAAGGTAACCTGTGGTGGACTAGCGTCCCATCCAGGAGGAGTTCAACTCCTGATTGCTTCACGCTACGGAAACCGGGGATGAGCACCGGCCTGATGAGCCGCTCGGCTGGGGTGTAAAAACCCAAACAGTTAATCAAATCAAAAATATATATATATACATATATATATATATATATATATATATATATATATATATATATATATGTATACACATACACATACATACATACAGACGCTCCCTGACTTACGTTTTTAATTGGTACACAGTGTAAACATAAAGATCACAGAGACGACGTCTTAACAGAAGGGTAACACTCTCTCTCTCTCTCTCTCTCTATATATATATATATATATATATATATATATATACATGTATACATATATAGGGTATTCATGAACTTTTAGAGTAGAAGGAGGATATTGATAAGTAGGGGGTGGAAATTGTTTGAGCCAAGCATGGGGATGGGGGTATCCCCTCCCACAGGGGGATCTGGGGGGCCACCCCCAGAAAAAGTTTTAAAATTCATGTGCTCTGTGGTGCATTGTGGGCCCATATTTATGAGAAAATCAGACAAGCTAGAAGCAAATAAAACTAAACGTTTATATTATAAAAAATAGTATTTGTTACAAGAATAGTACACTTATTTCTTAAAGGAAAGTACATAAAACTTCTTATTTGAAAAATCTAACAGTTACCTTACTAATATAGAATATTTGTTAATCAAACTGCTACCCTAATTTGTCAAAACTGTTTATGTAATATAATTTTAAGATTAATAAGATTAGGCTATTAGAATAAGATTCGGCTAGTTTAGTTGGGGGCTAGTTTTCACTATTATTGCTCAGTGCAATCAAGAAATAATTTGTGTTCGGACATGACATAAAACTTTTTTACTTATTTCATGAGATACGGATGTTTTTGAAACTGGAATCATCGGTCTTGAGTCGCTTCCACAATGTTGGTTGTTGAGATCTACTTCGCTTCGGCGCCATGCTTGTTGGTACGACTCACATCAGTTTGGACTATATCTTAGCTGGGTTTGTACAACCCGTCACGATCTAAATCTACACAGGAGCACAGGCAAATGACGGCACGTATATAAAAAGCGCTGTGCTTTTGAATGAGGTAGCATAGTGCATCATGGGATATCAGAAGTGAGCCGATTGAGAAATTATCAAAACAAGTGATCGTGTTGTCAAGTACATAGCTTAACAAAGCTGTGAAAATGTTTTTATTAAAGATTATTATTACATTATTAAATATTATTATTTACAATTATAAAAAGGCGGACATGAAGGTCGTTGGAGTAAGAGTAGAAGATGCAGAGGATAGGGAGAGATGGAGGCAGATCATTTGCTGTGGCGACCCCTGAAGGGAACAGCCAAAAGGAAAAGAAGAAGAAGAAGATTTACAATTATAAAATATACATAAAACATTGTATACTAGTATATAACTGAACTGGGAAGAAGGAGGGGCACATTTAGTCAGTCGTTTGTAAACAATGGACGCAGCATCATTGCGTCATTACGTCAGCGTACTACATAGGTACGTCTTGACTCAAAATTTGACTTTTTTTTTTTTTTTAATGTAAAATAAAAAATAAAAACGTATGAACCTAAGTCGGGGAGTGTCTGTATCTATCTATCTAACTATCTATCTATCTATCTATCTATCTATCTATCTATCTATCTATCTATCCATCTATCTATCTATCTATCTATCTATATATATATATGGGTTAGCTTTATCTATTTTTAGACTTGTCTGAAAAACTGATGAGGGTTTAGTTCATAATTGTGCAAAAATGTATAAAATGCTTAGAGCTCACAAACGTTCAAGCTCCACTGTTCAATTGAAATTTTGTATTAATTGAGGATACAGTTCATGAGAAGATTTATAATATATTTTTCACATACCGTATTCGACGTAATAAGCGCCCAGTGCGCTTAAAAAATTTGGAGTGGGTGGGCGCTTATTAAAATGTTACCAGCAGAGTGGAACAGTAAGTGCTTATTACCATCAAGGTGGAAAACATGACTAATAACAGAACAATAAAAGAGTTTTATTGGTAAACTGTGGAGTTTTTACAGGTAAACTATATGGAGTTTGTATGTTCTTCTTGTGCTCTTATGGGTTTCCTCTCACAGTCCAAAACCATGCACAGTAGGTTCCTTGGCTCTTCTAAATTGCCCATAGGTGTCAGTGTGAGTATGAGTGGTTGTGTAAGTGTTGGCCTGCAATTACCTGGCGAGCTGGCGAGGGTGTACCCCGCCCTCACCCAAAGTTGGCTGAGATGGGCGCCAACCTTCCTGTGACCATAATTAGGGTTAGGTGATTCAGAAAGTGAATGAAATGAATGAATTTGCAATTAAACGTCAACAAGATCTTATCATTCATACCTAAAATTGAACAAATATGATAAACTGTCTATGATTTATGAAAAAGCAATTCTTATTGGGAAACAATGATGATATTCCAGGGTGTTACTCTAGATAATTGAATATTATAACCATTAGAATCAATAACTACAGCAAATCTGACATAATTACAATGAATTGTGTATCCAAGATCAGTGAAAAAGCCATTCTTTCTAGTGCTAGATGGTGGCGTAAGAACAAATAGTCATTCTGGGCATATGGTATGATCACAAACATCATATCTAAAAAAGAAAAAAAAAGTGTAAGTTTTCTGACACTATGCATGAAGAAGTTATGAAGAAGTTATAACCTGTTTGCATGGTTAGACTAATTTATTGAGTTTTTATTCTGACACCATAACAGATATTTATACTGTTCCTAGTATAAAACCAAACTAATACAATAAACTGGAGTATCGCCATAATGTCTAAAAAAGCCATGGTCTCTGTGGCCAGATGATGATGTCACTCTACGCAGACAGATATCATAAACATCATATTTATGATCAGTAAAATTTGAGCTATAAAAAGCAATGCATGGAGAAGTTGTGAGGTTTTAAAGCATAAATTAATTGTGGTAACATTAATATTAATTGGGTTGCCAGCAACCTTGAAAATAGTGAAGTCCTGAAGACAAATAAACAAGTAAATAAATAAATAAAGCTGCATGCAGTTATGAAGGGCTCCTCATTCCTCTAGGACTAAAACCTGTGACACATCATTAAACAAAGAACAGGACCATTCTGAAGCATGACATTTGGGGCAGATAATGAATGAATTAATCAATTGCATCACTTTTTATATTCATGCTCAAACACTACAAATCGTCACACTGCCATAGACATGCAATTAAAAAAGCACATCTTACAAGTTCAGGTTAGGACCATTATAAAATTTGTGAAATTTGGGACAGATTGACTAAGTATGCATACGTTATTCCAACTTATATACAACTTCCTGTTTCATAGTGATATGTCAACATTACAGGTGTTGCCACAGTCAGGGGCGGTGGTGGTCTAGTGGTATCGGGCGCTGGATCTTCATCTTCTTCTTCCTCTTCTTCTTTTCCTTTCGGCTTTTCCCTTCAGGGGTCGCCACAGCGAATCATCTGCCTCCATCTCACCCTATCCTTTGCATCTTCTTCTCTTACACCAACAACCTTCATGTCCTCCTTCACCACATCCATGAATCGTCTCTTTGGTCTTCCTCTAGGCCTTCTGCCTGGTAGTTCCAGCCTCAGCATCTTATTACCAATATACTCACTATCCCTCCTCTGTACATGTCCAAACCATCTCAATCTAGCCTCTCTGACTTTGTCTCCAAAACGTCTTACATGTGCTGTCCCTCTGATGTGCTCATTCCTGATCCTATCCATCCTCGTTACTCCCAAAGAGAACCTCAACATTTTCATCTCTGCTACCTCCAACTCTGCCTCCTGTCTTTTCCCCAGGGCCACTGTTTCTAACCCATACAACATCGTTGGCCTCAACACCGTCTTGTACACTTTTCCTTTCATTCTTGCCGATACCCTCCTATCAAACATCACACCGGACAATTTTCTCCAACCATTCCAACCTGCCTGCACACGCTTCTTGACCTCTTTTCCACACTCTCCATTGCTCTGGATTGTTGAGCCTAAGTACTTAAAATCCTCCACCTTCATTATCTCTGCTCCCTGTAATCTCACCGTTCCTCTTTGGTCCTTGTCATTCATACACATGTATTCTGTCTTACTGAGGCTAATCTTCATTCCCCTCCTTTCCAGGGCATACCTCCACCTCTCTAGATTTTCCTGCACTTGTTCTCTGCTCTCACTACAGATCACAATGTCATCTGCAAACATCATAGTCCATGGGGATTCTTGTCTAACCTCGTCTGTCAGCCTGTCCATCACCATAGCAAACAAGAAGGGGCTGAGAGCTGACCCTTGATGCAGTCCCACCTCCACCTTGAACTCTTGTGTCACACCGACAGCACACCTCACCACTGTCTTACATCTCTCATACATGTCCTGCACCACTCTAACATACTTCTCTGCCACTCCAGACTTCCTCATGCAATACCACAGTTCTTCTCTCGGCACCCTGTCATATGCTTTCTCCAGATCCACAAAGGCACAATGCAGCTCCCACTGACCTTCTCTGTACTTCTCCATTAACATCCTCAAACACTGCATCTGTGGTACTCTTTCTTGGCATGAAACCAAACTGTTGTTCACAAATGCTGACTTCTGCCCTTAGTCTAGCTTCCACTATTCTTTCCCATAACTTTATCGTATCGTATGGCTCATCAACTTTATCCCCCTGTAGTTGCCACAACTCTGCACGTCTCCCTTGTTCTTAAAAATGGGCACCAGCACACTTCTCCTCCATTCCTCTGGCATCCTCTCACTCTCTAAGACCTTGTTAAATGTTCTTGTCAGAAAATCTACTGCTACCTCTCCTAGACACTTCCATACCTCCACCGGTATGTCATCAGGGCCAACTGCCTTTCCACTCTTCATCCTCTTCAATGCCCTCCTCACTTCACCCTTACTAATCTTTGCTACTTCCTGGTCCTCAACAGTAACCTCTTCTACTCTTTTTTCTCTCTCATTTTCCTCATTCATCAGCTCTTCAAAGTACTCTTTCCATCTTCCCAGCACACTTCTGTCATCAGTCAATACATTTCCCTCTCTGTCCTTTATCAATCTAACTTGCTGCACGTCCTTCCCATCTCTATTTCTCTGCTGTGCCAACCTGTATAAATCATTTTCTCCCTCCTTACTTTCCAACCGAGCATACAAGTCATCAAACGCGCTCTGTTTGGCCTTTGACACTGCTACCTTTGCCTTACGCTGTGTCTCCCTGTACTCCTGTTTACTCTCTTCGGTTTTCTCAATGTCCCACTTCTTCTTAGCTAATCTCTTCCTTTGTACACACTCCTGCACTTCCTCATTCCACCACCAAGTCTCCTTATCTCCTCTCCTTCCAGATGACATACCAAGTATTCTCCTACCTGTCTCCCTGATCACATTAGCTGTAGTTGTCCAGTCATCTGGAAGCACTTCCTGACCACCCAAAGCCTGTTTCAACTCCTCCTTGAAGACAACCCGACACTCTTCCTTTTTCAACTTCCACCACTTTGTCTTCTGCTCTGCCTTTGCCCTCTTCACCTTCCTCACCATCAGCATCATCCTGCACACCACCATCCTATGCTGTTTGGCAACAATCTCACCCGCTACTACTTTGCAGTCACTGACTTCCTTTAAATGACATCGCCTGCACAAGATGTAGTCTACCTGTGTGCTCCTACCTCCACTTTTATAAGTCACCCTATGCTCCTCTCACTTCTGGAAGAAAGTATTCACCACAGCCATTTCCATTCTTTTTGCAAAATCTACCAACATCTGTCCTTCTGCGTTCCTGTCCTGGATACCAAACCTACCCATCACTTCCTCGTCCCCTCTGTTTCCTGCACCAACATGTCCAGTGAAGCCTGCCCCAATGACCACTCTTTCACCTCTGGGGGTACTCTGCATCACTTCATCTAACTCCCTCCAGAATCTCTCCTTCTCTTCTCGCTCACATCCTGTCTGTGGGGCATAAGCACTAACAACATTGACCATCACACCTTTAATTTCTTACTTGAGACTCATCACTCTGTCTGACACTCTTTTCACTTCTAGAACATTCCTGGCAAACTCCTCCTTCAAGATGACTCCGACTCCATTTCTCTTCCCATCCACACCGTGATAAAACAGTTTAAACCCTGCTCCTATGCTTCTAGCCTTGCGACCGTTCCACCTGGTCTCCTGAACACATAGTATGTCCACCTTCCTCCTCTGCATCATGTCAGCCAGCTCTCTACCTTTTCCTGTCATAGTTCCAACATTCAAAGTCCCTACTTTCAGTCCTAGACTCATGCCTCTCCTCTTCTCTCTCTGGCAACGGACACGCCTCCCGCCTCTCCTTCTTCGACGTCTTCGACCAACAGTAGTCCAATTTCCATCAGCACCCTGTTGGTTGACGGCACTGATGGCGGTCGTTGTTAACCCGGGCCTCGACCGATCCGGAATGTGATTCTTTCTTGTGATTCGCATAGTTTATTAGGCATTTGTTTTACGCCGGATGCCCTTCCTGACGCAACCATCTGCATTTATCCGGGCTTGGGACCGGCGTGAGGGAGAGACACTGGTTTGTGCCCCCCCCTCACGGCTGCATTTGGTATCGGATGCTGGATCGCTGATCCAAATTTTGGGGGTTCGAGTCCCACTCTCCACAGAGTTGTCACTGTCCCCCCAGTGCGGCTAACTGTGTTATCAAAGGCGGGCCATGTCTCTCTCTGTCTATGGTGAGAGGCATGTAAAAGAACCATTGCTGACTTTCGTAAAGAGTAGGCTGCAAAGCCGTCAGCGTGTTTCTGTCCCTTGCTAAAAAAGGGTTGTGACAGGAAGGGCATCCGACGTAAAAACCTCTGCCAAATCAAACGTGCGAATCAGATGATTCGCTGTGGCGACTCCCGAGTAAAAGGGAAAAAGCCGAAAGGAAGACAGACAGACAGAGGTGTTGCCACAGTCACTTACAATAAAATCTGGATTGCATAGTTCATATTTGAGTTAATCAAATTAATTCTGAAGAGGAATCTATCTCATTGTTATAATGTATTTCATATCAGTATGAAAAAAAATTACACTGAAAATCAAAATGGCTGGCTTTTTTTTTTGGTTTAGAATAAGGGTCCAAAGGGCTTTTTTGTTCATTCTAGAATATTACATAAGCTTGCTACGCCGTTTACGCCGTAATAGTTTATATTGGTGAAACAGGACTGCTGTTTTTTATTTTCTCGGGTGCACTTTGGAGTCATTTTGCCGCAACCATTTTCCAGAGTCACAACATTTAAAATATTTCCTGTACATGCATCTGTGTGCCAAGTTCCATATGTTTTTGCACATAAGTTTCATGGTTAGTTACAAGGACTTTCTTTCTCAAATCCCAGGTCCAATTTAACTGCTTTCCAGAAGGACATGGTTCAATGTGAGGTCATAATATTTACTACACAGTATAATTAAGGTAGAAACATACAGACCAATTTTAAGATGCTTTAGGTAAGCAGAAATCGAAGCAGGATTTCATTACCCAAACGAAATGTTGCACTTTGACAGCAGGTAGAGCTTTGACTATCATTGGAAACTATGACGTTGTACAATTTTAAGAGTGGGACTGTTTGGGGCAGCTGTAACAATGTACATATATAACAATTATAGTCATTTTCTGAGTTTTTGACAGCATTTCAAAACATCAAAATTTGTTGCCCTGCCGCACCGATATTCAGTGACAAAAAAGGTCTCCATTCTAAAGATATTATCAGTCAGGTCTTAAGGGTACTGAGTTCTGAGTATTTAAGGTAAAAATGAAAATTTACGCGTGTGAATTTTTAAAAATTCTTTACCGTACAGCCTAGCTGCCAACTTGTATGTAAAAACGTACTTAGTACATTTTCTTGGGTCTGAGTATGGAAATACATTTTTAGGTCGGATAATACATATTTAAATAATAATTTTACAAAAAATAAACAAACCATAAACTTTCGCTACAAAGAATGCGAATAAGAAAATGTATGAGCCACTCAGAGTACCGTCCCTTGCCAGATTTAGTGACTGCACATGTGTATGGACACTGTTTATGCCGGATGTTGGGCCATGAACTAGCACGCATCTGTGAAGCAGTCGTTCAGCACTGTAAGAGCAAGGTGCATGAAAGGGCATTTATGTGGAGCATAACATTCCTCTAGCTGCTGCGGGCCACATGGGCAAATTGCTCAAGTAGCAGATGTAAACAAGAGAGACAGCTGTAGCTTCAATTCCCTCAGATTCTTTTTCACAAAGTTTCGTATTGATCAAACCTGGAATTGAAGACAGATGAAGCTATCACAGTGCTTCTCAAATAGTGGGGTGTGCGTACAGTGATATGAAAAAGTATCTAAACCTTTTGGAATTTCTCACATTTCTGCATAAAATCACCATCAAATGTGATCTGATCTTTGTCAAAATCACACAGATGAAAAAAACAGTGTCTACTTTAACTAAAACCACCCAAACATTTATAGGTTTTCATATTTTAATGAGGATAGCATGCAAACAATGACAGAAGGGAGAGGAATAAGTAACTGAACCATCACATTTAATATTTTGTGCCCCATCCGCCCTGGCAGCAATAACTTCAACCAGACGCTTCCTGTAGCTGCAGATCAGTCTGGCACATCGATCAGGACTAATCTTGGCCCATTCTTCTTTATAAAACTGCTGTAGTTCAGTCAAATTCCTGGGATGCCTGGCATGAATCGCTGTCTTGAGGTCATGCCACAGCATCTCAATGGGGTTCAAGTCTGGACTTTGACTTGGCCACTCCAGAACGTGTATTTTGTTCTTCTGAAACCATTCTGAAGTTGATTTACTTCTGTTTTGGATCATTGTCTTGTTGCAGCATCCATCCTCTTTTTAGCTTCAACTGTCTGACAGATGGCCTCAGGTTTTCCTGCAAAACATCCTGATAAACTTTTGAATTCATTTTCCATTAATGATTGCAAGTTGTCCAGGACCCAAGGCAGCAAAACAGCCCCAAACCATGATTCACCCTCCACCATGCTTCACGGTGGGGATGAGGTGTTGATGTTGGTGAGCTGTTCCATTTTTCCTCCACACATGACGTTGTGTGTTCCTCCCAATAATTCAACTTTGGTTTCATCAGTCTACAAAATATTTTGCCAAAACTTTTGTGGCGTGTCCAAGTGCCTTTTTGCGAACCTTAAATGAGCAACAATGTTTTTTTTAGACAGCAGTGGCTTCCTCCTTGGAGTCCTCCCATGAATGCCATTCTTGGCCATTGTTTTACATATAGTTGATGTGTGCACAGAGATATTGGACTGTGCCAGTGATTTCTGTAAGTCTTTAGCAGACACTCTAGGGTTTTTTTTTTACCTCTCTGAGTATTCTGCGATGAACTCTTGGCGTCATCTTTGGTGGAGGGCCACTCCTTGGGAGAGAAGCAACAGTGCCAAACTCTCTCCATTTGTAGACAACTTCTCTGACTGTTGACTGATGAACATCCAGACTTTTAGAGATGGTTTTGTATCCTTTCCCAGCTTTATACAAATCAACAATTCTTGATCGCAGGCCTTCAGACAGCTCTTTTGAGCGAGCCATGGTGCACATCAGACAATGCTTCTCATCAAGACAATTCTTACCAGGTGTGTGTTTCATAGTGGGAAGGGCAGCTTTAAGCCACTCATCAGTAATTGGGCACACACCTGACTTAAATTGTTTGGTAAAAATTGGTTTCAATTGCTCTTTAAGTCTCCTTAGGCAGAGGGTTCAGTTACTTATTCCTCCCCCTTCTGTCACTGTTTGCATGCTATCCTCATTAAAATATGAAAACCTATAAATGTTTGGGTGGTTTTAGTTAAAGCAGACACGGTTTTTTCATCTGTGTGACTTTGACAAAGATCAGATCACATTTGATGGTGATTTTATGCAGAAATGTGAGAAATTCCAAAAGGTTCAGATACTTTTTCATACCACTGTATGATGCCGGGGGGAGCACATATGGCCCTGGGGAACATGCTTTTCTGGAATGGGAGTGACTTTACAGCGTATTTCTACGAGGTTTTGCTATTTGTACGGCATCTCGAAAACGAGATTTCGCACATGCACAAGCTGATGTCAGGCACGTGGTCAAAATGGTGACGGAAGAACATGGGTTCCATGTCGGGGATAAATTTCCATTAATAGAAGAGCTTGAAAAACGCATTCAGTTGTTCCAACAGCATCACTACATTCAATTGTATAAAAGAAGGACATGTACAATCGATAACGCTATCAAACAATCCGTGAAGCAAGCTAAGCGGGTATTCAGTTCCGTTGAAGTAGAATTGCACTACATCCATGGGGGAAAAAAGTTCAAAGTCATTTCAACAGGGGCATGCCCGCAGAAAAGTGGCCCTTTCAAAGGCTTCCGTAAAGTTAAGGGTACGGCATATGCTTTGGCGTATGGATATCCCACTGGTTAAACTTACATTGTACCAGTATTATTTAGAGCAAAATGGTGCCGTACGATTACCAAAAATATATTCAGTACAGTTGAATGTAGTGATGCTGTTGGAACAACTGAATGCATTTTTCAAGCTCTTCTAATAATGAAAATTTATCCCCGACATGGAACGCATGTTTTTCCGTCGCCATTTTGACCACATGGCTGACATCTGCTGAATATACTGCAAAATGATTAACCTCATTTTCAGTAGGTGGCATGTCAACACACATGCACAAAAGAATTGCCGTACAAATAGCAAAAAATAAATCCCATACAGTGCCATACGGATAGCCACGGCCTTCCTGGAATAGTGTATGAGAATTAAGTGTAATTGCACCTTCACTCCACTAGTTGAGAGTAAATTTAGGCTGAATCAAAATCAGATTTTTTTTTTCTGGGGGGCTTGGGGGGGTTGCGCTCTAAATTGTGACTTGATACGCTGGCCAGATTTTAAGATTATGGGAACAAACCTCTAGATTTTTAACATTTTAAGTGATAAGAGAACAACTCTAGCAGGAGTGCAATCAAATAGATGGTGAGGAAATCAGCAAAAATATACTTAAAATGGCCAACTCCCTGTTTAATAAGTGACATAATGCTTTTAAGTGTGCCCTCCAGTTCTTATACATGCAGTTTAGGTTCAGTCTATGATTTCTTTTGTTTTTTTTTTTTTCCCAAAGTTCACCTATGCCAAATCAAACATGCGAATCAGATGATTCGCTGTGGCGACCCCTGACAAACGGCAAAAAATAGAAGAGCTGTTGCTACATCTCATGTCACCAAACCTTGAACCCTCACCAGATGTAATTTTTTCCTAAACTCACTTTCATGAGTTTTTGAAAATGTGAAAGGGGTAAAAACACGTGCCTCCGTTTGGAAAATATTAATAATAATAATAATTAATCCGGCTTCAATGGGGTACAATGCACGTTCAGTGCTCTGGACCTAATAATAATAAAAAATAGAGCAGAAAGAACATACTGACTTTGCTTGAGCACGAAAAATCCATTCATTAATTCTCAGAACCGATTAATCCAAATTAGGGTTGGTGGGAGGCTGGTACTCATCTCAGCCAACTCTGAGCGAAAGCGGGATACACCCTGGACGGCTCACCAGGCTATTGCAGGGCAATACACATACAACCATTCTTATTCATACTCACACCTAGGGGTGATTTGGAACTGTCATTCAGCCTATTGTGCATGTTTTTGGGCTGTGGGATGAAACCAGAGGAACCCCGGAGGAAACTCACTGAAGCACAGGGAAAACAGGAATGCTTCACACTGAAAAGCCTGAGCCCAGTGATCAAATGCAGGCATCCTTGCTATGAGGGAGCCAGTTAAAAACAAGAGGGGATCCTAAGAATAAAAATAATAAACCAAGTAAAACAAGAAATGTTTCAAACTGACACTTGAATCCTTAATAACAAGACTGTGTAATTGGAGGAGTGAGATTATGTATGCACAAAAAATTGTAGTACAAAACTGATTCACAGAAAGCAAAAAATTCCAAGATCAAGTGTGAAGAAGCTGAAGACATACAGTATTAACAGAAATAAAAAAATGATGGCAATGTTTACTAATACAGGGATCCCTCGCTACTTCACGCTTCAATTCATGCGACTTCAGTGCATCACGTTTTTTTATTTTTTATTTTTAATTAAATATTAATCGAATTTAAAAATAAGGGAATTAAGGAAGAATAGGGGGAAAAGTTTGGCAGAGGTTTTTACGTCGGATGCCCTTCCTGTCACAACCCTTTTAGCAAGGGACAGAAACACACTGACGACTTGTACATATAAGTCAGTCGGGGGGGCATGTGATCCTAGTTTGCGGAATTCAGTGGTCGCGTGGGGCTCTCGGTCCCAATTAACCGCGGAAAGTGAGGGATCCCTGTATCATCACTCAAAGTGATGGTTCACACTTGTGAACATAAGTGAACAAATAGTTTCAGAAAGACATTGTGTCCAATTTAGTTATATTTTCAAGAAGGTAACACTGTATGTCATATTTATCTAATATACTTGGTAGGTGATTAGTCCTTTTTAAACAATGTTAAGAATAAAATGGATATTTGCTATAAAAATATTTAGATTTCATTAGTAAGCAGGCTACAAAGGTTAATACAAACACATTCTTCTTGTAGAACAATGAAGATGGATCCTACTACTATGAGTACCCAGACTATGATGACTCCGTCAACCCTGAAGGGGATATTAATGCCAGCCCAAGTGACACAGAAAACACAATGGTAAACATTTACAATATTTTAGTATGCATTTGTACAGGAACATGTTAATTTCCTATTAATGTGTGTGGTTTGTAGAGAATTTTTAAAATTTATTTATCTCAGCAGTTTTTACTACGTAAAGCTGCTTTGCAACAATGTCAGTTGTAAAAGGTTTTATACAGGGTCATACAAACAAAACCAAATTGAATTGTATTGAATTGAATTCCTTAACTTATGAAAACAAATAAAAGATGCTATTTATTTCTTCTGAGAGTGAATGGTTGTAAAACGTAGTATTAATAAATGAAAGCATGTAGCATTTATGTCGTGCATCTGATACAAATGTATAATCAAACATTCTAATATATCGTCATCAACATTTAAAAATTAAAGGCTAAAATTTAAAGACCTTTGATCACCTCAGTAAAGCAACAATGTGATCATAAACTCCTGTGTGGTGCTCTCGCATGAGAAAGATCATATGAGTTGTTATGCTTGTTGTATATTGTTAAACTCTCTTTCTTTTTACACAGGGGACCCTGGATGTAATAGGTGGTGGAGCAGGACATTCTGGTGGCTCCACTAGCAGTTCTTCAAGTAGTGCCTCTACCATGGGAACTGTCAGTGAGTCACATGATGAGTACGATTATACTGGGTATGATAATTCATACTATGACGAGTCGAGTCCTTCACCTGATGGCTCTACAAGAATCGTAAATATTGAAACCGATAGAGTGGATCTGGGGCTCGGTGGACATGATGAGAAACACAGCATCACCTCAATAGGAGGAGGAGAAGGACACCTACACACTTCAAGCACTGGTGGCTCTGGTTCTAGCACTGGATCTGGTACAATCACAAGAATTGTCTCAAGTTCTAGCACTGGTTCAGGATCCAGCTCTGATTCTGTTTCCTACAAAGTATCTGGAGCTAGTTCCACTATTGCAGGATCTGAAACTGTTTCCACATCCAGTACAGGATCTAGTACCGGTTCAAGCTCCAGCTCAGTAAGTTTGTTATGTAATAACAGAAACAGAAATAATGATTTGTTTATTTTGTGTATTTAATTTTTCATTTCAGTGCAGTGGGACCACCTACTATTCCAACAAAGTAAAGTGAATCAGATAAACCATGTTGTGGTTGTAAATTTGGCTAGCAAAATTACAGCTGAATTAGCAAACCAGTTTATAAATATATATATATGTGTGTGTGTGTGTGTGTGTGTGTGTGTGTGTGTATATATATATATATATATATATATATATATATATATATATATATATATATATATATATATATATATATATATATATATAAACTGAAAGCAGGTTTGTTATCTTTGTTTGACTATTTTGATTATGTTTATAGGGGGATAATTATGATAACTATGACTACGGGTTGATCTATGGGGAGGAGTACACTGGTGAATTTGGTGAGGATACAGTTGGAGAAGGTGGCAGCAGAAGTACTGTATCTGTTGGGGGTGGATCTGTTTCGGTTGGGGGTGGATCTGTTTCTGTTGGCGGTGGATCTGATACCATTGAGAGTGGATCAGTGTCAGTTGGGGGTGGCTCCACTTCTGTTGGAACTGGCTCCATATCTGTTAGTGGTTCAACTGGAGTTGGTGGCGGATCTGATAGTGGCAGAGCTGGTGAGGGGACAAGAACAGACCACATAGCAGTCGATGAAGAGGCAGATTATACAGACTTGGATACATTTAAGGAGAAGTCTATGACGGATCTCACTGACTCTGAACTGGAAAAGATTTACAATGATTACTACGATGGCTTGCCTGCTGAGACTGGCGATCCTGAAGAGGTATTGCTCAGAACACTTTTCATAATCATAAGCACAGCTTAGAATACAGAAGCTCCCCGACTTACGTTTTTAATTGGTTCCGGACGCCCAAACGTAAGTTGAAAGTGAACGTAAGTTGTTACAGTGACGTATGACGTGTGATGTATGATGCTCATACTGGACTATACATCCATAAATACCATTACCGTATCTCATAAAACACCCCTAAATCAATTATTATAAACACAACATAATATTAAATATATCAAACAATATCAACATTAATTTCAAATAAATTAAATTCAAGCAAAATAATTTCAAATAGATACATTTTAATCAAATTCACTCATCAAATATCAAATACAAATATAAATATAACCTTTAACTTTTTCTACGATGCGATCTTTCTGCTTGTAAATGGTTTCGATGGTCGACGGATGGTCACATGACATGAAGCTGAGCCGACTCACTTTACACAAAGCTTAAAAAGGCCAATCAACACTTCCAATATGTGAGGCGCTCAATACCGAAAATAGTGCACTTGCTGAAAGGAGTTTATTTGCTTGAAACAAAGCGCGGGTTTCCGTCTTTCAAGTGAACAAGGCCTTGTTGAACTCGTTTAGTACTCAGCCTGCACTGTGAATCACCAGCAGAGCAGAGAGTTCTCTCTTTCCTAGATTCGGGTTTTCATATTACAACTCTCTTTGCTTAACTGAGTATGCATGATGGATTGTGCCGGTCCGAGCAGATAGTTAATTCATCTCTGTGTATGAGACTTGCACCCATGCTAGTAGGCTTACGCTTCTGACCAACCATATTTGCTTCGGGTTACAAAAGTCCACTAAACAGTGTAAACACAAAGATCACAGAGACGATGTCTTAAAACAAGAGTAACACGCTATATAGCTGGTATATAAAACGATATACAGTGAGTCGTCGACTGACGAACGCTTTTGGTTCCGGCAAATACACTTTCCATCCAAATACACTCACGCCAAACAATAACAGATGAATAAATCTCACGCATTTAAATTTATACATCTATTTTCAATTCCTTGTCACTGTGACACGCAACAAGTACTCCACTGTGTGGGTGGGTCCGATAGCTTCAAACTCCAATTTTATTGGATTATAACAATAGCCACAAACTGCGCGTGTTGTTTGAGTAAAGAGATAAATTTCCCTCGTTTTGATCGGCTCATTTCCACGAAGCCAATCACAGCTGGCAAGCAAACACAAATGGACAGACATGGAAAATCTTCAACCCGCAGACCAGCTGATTGCCAAAACTTGGGACGAGCTTCCTGTCACATAAACACTGCAGCGTGTGAGTCCAATAAAATTAGAGTTTCAAGGTATCGGACCCGCCCACACAGAAAAGATTTGCTCTCCTCTTCGTGCCACAGTGACGTGGCATTGAAAGTAGATGAACAGATTTGCTCTGAGCAGGTATAAAGTGAAGCTGCATCATCTCCTGCTTGGCCATTTAAGATGCTGGCGAAGAAGTGGTGAACTGAGAAGAAGGAGGGGCACGTTTAGTCTGTCGTTTGTAAACAATGGATGCTGCGTCATTGCGTCATTACGTCAGCGTACTATGTAGGTACGTCTAAACTCAAAATTTGACTTTTTTTTTGAAAAAAAAACAAACAAACAAACAAAAAAAAAACGTAAAAGCGAAAAAACGTAAAACGGATGAACGTAAGTCGGGGAGCGCCTGTACTAGCTTCAAATCGTACCTAACATTGACCTTTAATGTGCCCATTTTGGTGAGTTTGTTGAAATAATATAAGCAGATTTTTGCTACATTAATTTATTTTCGCTTAATCCTAATGAAGGTGACGGGGAAGATGGTGTCTATCTTAGCCAACTCTGGGCGAGGGCAGGGTACACCCTGAACAGCTCGCCAGGCCATTGCAGGGCCAAAATTCTCATAACCATTCACTCACCGAGGGTGGGAATCGAACCCAAGTCTTCTTGCTGTGGGAGTGGACATGCTAACCACTACACCACCATACCACCTGATTTTTTTGTTACATGAAATATTACATAATTTGTGTGGGAGTTTAATGTTTGCGTACTCTGCCTTTGCCTAAAGTCAGCTGCGATGGGCATTAGTTTTCCCAAGACCCTAATTAGGATTAAGCAGGTCAGAAAATGAATGAATGGAAGGTTATTGGACAAATTACCCACATATTTCAATCAATTACATTACTATGTTCAGATTTAGGTCTGATCATGAAGGCTGCTGATTTTGGTCAATCAGATTATTAGCAAAGTATTTTACTGCATGCCAACTTATCTACTGATATACTCACAATATTCTACTCTCACCTTTCTATAACATTCTGCTTACTTTTTATGAGGCCAAGCCCAGTAGGGCTGGACACCTTAATGTTTGCACTTTTATAATTCTTCATCTTCTTATTATTTGTTTATAAATAAAAGACGCCGCATAGCCCAACAGTCTGGTTTTGGTTAAATCCTCTTGGTAGTTATTTAGCACATGGGTACAGATCACATGCTGGCCTACAGGGGCACTACATTAAAAAAAAGGTTTTGGCCCATAATCCCTGACCCATATGTCGCACATTCAGATACTGTATATCACTGAACTAACCTGATTCACGTGATGTAGACCATGGCCTAAATGCTAATAACATGAAACTTAAGCCTTTGTGTGATGAGAAATTTAGCAGACACTGGCCACTACAGGTGCTATAGATATTTATTAATTTTCTAATCCACCTATAAAACTAGGGACTGTACGGATGTTGTGATTGCTTAAAGTGAGCGTTGCCTTATACTAACACTTACAATGTTTAAAATTCACCAATGTAGACTGTATATAATTTGAAGAATAGAAAAAACAAAAAAGTTTTTTTTTTGTTAACCGAAAAAAAACCCTTAACATGACTCTGCAGTACAGTGGTACCTTAACTTACAAAATTAATCCGTTCCAATGGCAACTCGTGAGTCATAATGTTCATTTGATAAAACAAAAATTCCCATAGGAAATAATAGAGAACCAATTAATTTGTTCCAACCCCCTCCCAAACTCATACAGCCTGACACAAACAGTATATTTGACCTAATATCAAATATATAAATATATTCCTAATATTTTAAAAATCATAATAATAATACATGTACATTAATATTAATAATAATTGATAATAAACTATAATTAAACAAGAATAAACAATAAGTGAACTAACCCTCCCGATCATCAACTGCTCACGTGGGCATTCATGAGGTGGTGCATAAAAGGGGAGGAGGAGGAGGAGAATTTTGAGCATGTGCACGCTACAAGTGAGGAAAGGCTTTTGGTGAGCTCCCAGAAGGCCAGTGCTTCTAAAATATTGGGGTGCCCCCCCAAGGGGGAAGCAGTGAGATGCTGGGGGGGGGGGGGGGGGTCACTCTGGGGAACATGCTTCTTTGCCATACTGTAAAATAATTTAGAATTAAGTGTAATTGCACATCCTCTGCAGTGGGTGGCAGGGGCATTCTCACTGTGTTCCCTAGGGCAGTGCTTCTCAATTATTCCCCTCCCCATATTTTTTTTCTTCCTTTTGGCTTTTTCCCTTTTCTGAGGAGTCGCCACAGCGAATCATCTGATTTGCACATTTCATTTGGCATAGGTTTTTACGTTGGATGCCCTTCCTGTCACAACCCTTTAACAAGGGACAGAAATACGCTGACGGCTTTGCAGCCTGCTCTTTACGAAAGTCAGCAATGGTTCTTTTACATGCCCCGCCTTTGATAACCCATTTAGCTGCACTGGTGGGTCACCCTCCCCATAGTGTTAATAATAGTGTTATTTGTCTATATTGTGATAAGTATTCCTATGCATAACACTGTATCCTTATTAACATTATAGAATACAAAAAAATAAAGAAATATAGATCAACTTCCAACAAAGAATAACTTTATTAACATTTTTTTAGTCTTGAAACAAAAAGATTTAAAGTGCATCAATTTGCCTGAAATAAAAAAAAAGTATTCTTATTTAAACTGTAAACATTTTTGACCAACAAATTGAACCATTTGATACTGAAAAATAAAATTAAATAAAATCAATAAATAATAAGAAATTCAAATTGATCAGCAATATTAACTCAGGAGCACAATATATAAAACACTTTAACTTACAAAACAAAAATTAATAAAACAATTTGTATAATTTTTTATTATTATTATTATTATTATTATTATTATTATTATTATTATTATTATTATTTTGGTCAAAAAGATTAAGTCCAGATTAATGGTACAATGAGCACGTTTCACAGTTCACAGCTTTTCGAAGCAGGGTTTAAAGCACGATACTGAACTCTCAGCTCCTGCTCAATGTTGAACTGGGACCTGGACTTATTTTCACAGCAGTGACATCATTCAGCATGACAGAGACCATGTCTGCTGCAGGTAGGATCAGTTCCTCTGCTCTGCTGTGGGGTTTTCTGCACTGAGCAGTTTGGTACTCTACCTTATCTGATGCAAACAGAACTCGCTGGTTTGCTGGAGTAGCATTCACAAAGCGGAATGGTTGTTGGCAATATTTGCATGTTTACGCTGAAAAAACTCACGGGGCTCATCACATGATCGGGGTGTGATGTCTTTAAATGGCGCCTGAATTTATTTGGGTTCATGCTGTCCGTTGCCAATGTTTTTAGACGCAGTAAACACAGCGGTCTTTCCTAGTTTCTCACTGCAGCACAGTGAAGCCGAGTGTTACATTCACTTCATCATACTTCCTCGACTTAACTTCCGGGAGACTTTCGTTTCTCTCACCATCTCGGGCTCTCTCCACCTCTCTTTCCATCCCTGTTAAAAATTTCCATAGTGGGTTTATTAACTTCACTTCTTATTTTACCTCTGGGCACACTCTGACAGTGAGGAAGCCACTGCCACCAGTAGTGGATGTACAATTACACTTTATTCTAATATGGCAAAAAAAAGCATGTTCCCTGGGGTCACACGCACCCTCCCCCTGGCATGGCACCACCCCACTAGTTGAGAATTACTGCCCTAGGGATTCACAATTACACAAAGCGTTCTCAGAGCGCAGAGGAATGCACTTGGGAGAATACGAGGCTAATCGGCCCGTAAAAACCATTTCCCTAGTAGCGCTCGTAAATCAAAAATTTGCTCGTTGGTTATGGCAGATTTTGGGTGGGATCGAAGCTCGTATCACAGAAAATTCGTTATTAAAGACAGGTGTAAGTCAAGGTACCACTGTATAAACTTTTCAACAAAGCTAAAACCTGTAAACTTTGCAACATACCAGGTACTGCATACAAAGGACTGTGACAGGATGTGGTTCAGAAACCATAGTATGGACTTAAAGATGCCAGTTTAGAAAAGTATGTAGTGTAAATAATTTCCAATCAGGACTTCTTTGTGTTTATCTGTGTGTATGTACTGTGAGTGTGCTAAGAAGTGTTTGATATATCTGCAGGTAACAGGATCCAGAGGAGAGAAGGGACAGAAAGGAGAGCCAGCTATTATTGAGCCAGTAAGTATGTGCGGAGGTCCTGATGTACTACTGCATGCATATGGTTAAATTCACTAAGTAATGTACAGGGATCCTTCACTTTCCACGGTTAGTTGATATCCCCCCCGCGACCACCAAATTCCGCGAAGTAGGTTCAACCCCCACACCCGACTGACGTATAGGTAAATGTACATCTGTATATAAAATCAATCAATACATATTCAATGCTACAAATGCTTATAATAACAATTAAACATTCACAAATAATGCATAAGATGTAAATAAAATATAAATACACACACACAAATACAGATGCGCATGCGTGTATGCACACAGATACAGTGCAGACACTCAGATGCGCACCTCACAAAAATGTAAGTAGTTTTGATGGGAGGTTTTCGGTTATTTTTTGGTTTGTTTCTTTAAGTTTTTTTTTTGTTTGTTTGGGGTTTTTTTGCATAATTGGCCTTGTTTTTGCGGCATTTTCCTTAACTTTTCCCCCTAGTTTTCCTTAATTTTCTTATTTTTTTTAATTTGATAAATATTTAAAAAAAAAAAACGTGATGCACTGAAGCTGCATGAATTAAAGCGCGAAGTAGCGAGGGATCCCTGTACATCTAATCATATATTACGTGCAATATTGCTTTTCCCATTCTCTGTAAAATACTTTTGAAATTGAATGTGGCCTGGTAGGTTTAAGAATATATATATCAGTTATTCTTTTAATTTAATATTTTTCTCTGGATAGCAAGATTGACCAAAGTAGGTTACTACTAATGATTGAGAAAATATATTGAAATGCACAAATTTGATCATTTTCTTTAGGCCCTGTCGTATTCCACTCCACATATGTCAACTTTGAGCTCATTTTCTGACAGAAATAAATGTTGACAATGTTTTTAAAACTTGCTTTCATATCATTATTTTAGCTCTCAACTGTTCGACGAAGAATCTTTCAATAAACCAGTAGCGTTATATATATCAGAAAATAATTGCCCCAAACACTTCTAATGCAAGAGCAGTGGTGGTATAGGGCGCTGGATCACTAATCCTAAGGTTGGGAGTTTGTGTCCCATGCTCCACAAGGTTGTCACTGTCCCCACAGTGCAGCTAACTGGGTTATCAAAGGCCGGCCATGTCTCTCACTGTCTATGGTGTGAGGCATGTAAAAGAACCATTGCTAACTTTCGCTAAGCGTAGGCTGCAAAGCCGTCAGTGTGTTTCTGCACTGCGATGGCCTGGCGAGCTGTCCAGGGTGTACTGTGCCCTCACCCGGAGTCAGCTGGGATGGGCGCCAGCCTCCCCATGACCCTAATTAGGTGATTAAAAAATGAACTGAACTAAACCTCTAATTCTATTGCATCATGAGGTCTTTTTACTATACAAATGTTCGTGTTAGCCTGGCTAACTGTACTGTGTGGATATTATTAGCTCTGTAAGTTAACCATCGATGAACTGAATGTACAGAAGTTTTTGTTATTTAGGTCAACATGGGTTAATTGGATTGATGTTTAAAAAAAAAAAAAAAAAAGTTTTTTTTTTGTTTGTTTTTTTTTAAGATATTCAGGTGATGCTCATTTTCATTTGAGTTTGATTCACATAATCACAGAGCGTATGATTAGTTCAGTCCCGCTGGTTAGCTACGAAATAAGAGTTCAGACTACAGATTACGATTAATTACATGCATTCGAAAGCTCTCTCTCGTGTTTATTTTGCTGTCCCCAGTGACACCCCCAGATGATTGTTGAATCTTAATAGCTGTCTCTTCTTCTTTTCCTTTCGGCTGTTCCCTTCAGGGGTCGCCACAGCGAATCATCTGCCTCCATCTCACCCTGTCCTCTGCATCTTCTTCTCTTACACTAACTGCCTTCATGTCCTCCTTCACCACGTCCATGAATTGGCTGCCTGGTAGTTCCAACCTCAGCATGCTACTCCCAATATACTCACTGTCCCTCCTCTGTACATGTCCAAACCATCTCAATCTAGCCTCTCTGACTTTGTCTCCAAAACGTCTTAAATGTGCTGTCCCTCTGATGTGCTCATTCCTGATCCTATCCATCCTTGTTACTCCCAGAGAGAACCTCAACATTTTCATCTCTGCTACCTCCAGCTCTGCCTCCTGTCTTTTCCCCAGGGCCACTGTTTCTAAACCATACAACATCGCTGTCCTCAACACCGTCTTGTACACATTTCCTTTCATTCTTGCTGATACCTTCCTATCACACATCACACCAGACACTTTTCTCCAACCATTCCAACCAGCCTGCACACACTTCTTCACCTCTTTTCCACACTCTCCATTGCTCTGGATTGTTGAGCCGAAATACTTAAAATTCTCCACCTTCCTTATCTCTGCTCCCTGTAACCTCACCGTTCCTGTTGGGTCCTTGTCATTCATACACATGTATTCTGTCTTACTGAGGCTAACCTTCATTCCCCTCCTTTTCAGGGCATACCTCCATCTCTCTAGATTTAACTGTACTTGTTCTCTGCTCTCACTACAGATCACAATGTCATGTGCAAACATCATAGTCCATGGGGAATCTTGTCTTACCTCGTCTGTCAGCCTGTCCATCACCATAGCAAACAAGAAGGGGCTCAGAGCTGACCCTTGATGCAGTCCCACCTCCACCTTGAACTCTTGTGTCACACCGACAGCACACCTCACCACTGTCTTACATCTCTCATACATGTCCTGCACCACTCTAACATACTTCTCTGCCACTTCAGACTTCCTCATGCAATACCACAGTTCCTCTCTCGGCACCCTGTCATATGCTTTCTCCAGATCCACAAAGGCACAATGCAGCTCCTTCTGACCTTCTCTGTACTTCTCTATTAACATCCTCAAAGCAAACACTGCATCTGTGGTGCTCTTTCTTGGCATGAAGCCAAGCTGTTGTTCACAAATGCTGACCTCTGCCTTTAGTCTGGCTTCCACTATTCTTTCCCATAACTTCATTGTATGGCTCATCAACTTTATTCCTCTGTAGTTTCCACAACTCTGCATGTCTCCCTTGTTCTTAAAACTGGGCACCATCACACTTCTCTTCCACTCCTCTGGCATCCTCTCACTCTCAAAGACCTTGTTGAATGTTCTTGTCAGGAAATCTACTGCTACATCTCCTAGACACTTCCATACCTCCACCGGTATGTCATCAGGAACAACTGCCTTTCCACTCTTCATCCTCTTCAATGCCCTCCTCACTTCACCCTTACTAATCTTTGCTACTTCCTGGTCCTCAACAGTCACCTCTTCTATCTTTTTTTTCTCTCTCATTTTCCTCATTCATCAGCTCTTCAAAGTACTTTTTCCATCTTCCCAGCACACTTCTGTCATCAGTCAATACATTTCCCTCTCTGTCCTTAATCACTCTGACTTGCTGCACGTCCTTCCCATCTCTATTTCTCTGCTGTGCCAACCTGTATAAATCATTTTCTCCCTCTTTACTTTCCAACTGAGCATACAAGTCATCATATGCCCTATTTGGCCTTTGACAGCGCTACCTTCGCCTTATGCTGTGTCTCCCTGTACTCCTGTTTACTCTCTTCAGTCCTCTCTATGTCCCACTTCTTCTTAGCTGACTTCTTCCTTTGTCCACACTCCTGCACTTCTTGATTCCACCACCATGTCTCCTTATCTACTCTCCTTCCAGATAGCACACCAAATATTCTCCTACCTGTCTCCCTGATCAAATTAGCTGAAGTTGTCCAGTCATCTGGAAGCACTTCCTGACCACCCAAAGCCATTTTCAACTCCTCCTTGAAGACAACACGACACTCTTCCGTTTTCAGTTTCCACCCCTTTGTCTTCTGCACTACACCATCCTATGCTGTTTGGCAACACTCTCACCCGTTACTACTTTGCAGTCACTCACTTCCTTCAAATTACATCGCCTACACACGATGTAGTCTACCTGTGTACTTTTACCTCCGCTTTTATAAGTTACCCTGTGCTCCTGTCTCTTCTGGAAGAAAGGATTTACCACATCCATTTCCATCCTTTTTGTAAAATCTACCAACATCTGTCCTTCTGTTTCCTGTACTGGTACCAAACCTGCCCATCACTTCCTCGTCCGCTCTGTTTTCTGCACCAACATATCCATTGAAGTCTGCCCCAATGACCACTCTTTCACCTCTGGGGGTACTCTGCATCACTTCATCTACCTCACTCCAGAATCTCTCTTTCTCTTCTAGCTCACATCCTGCCTGTGGGGCATAAGCACTAACAACATTGAACATCACGCCTTCAATTTCTAACTTGAGACTAATCACTCTGTCTGACACTCTTTTCACTTCTAGACCATTCCTGACCATCCCCTCCTTCAAGATGGCTCCTACTCCATTTCACTTCCCATCCACACCATGAAAAAACAGCTTAAACCCTGCTCCTAAGCTTCTATCCTTGCTACATGTCTCCTGAACACACAGTATGTCCACCTTCCTCCTTTGCATCATGTCAGCCAGCTCTCTACCTTTTCCTGTCATAGTTCCAACATTCAAAGTCCCTACTTTCAGTCCTAGACTCATACCTTTCCTCTTCTCTCTCTCTGCCTACAGACACGCCTCCCGCCTCTCCTTCTTCGATGTCTTCGACCAACAGTAGTCCAATTTCCACCAGCACCCTGTTGGTTAATAGCACTGATGGCGGTCGTTGTTAACCCAGGCCTTGACCGATCCGATATGAAATTTTTTGTTGTGACTCGCATATTTTATTTGGCATTTGTTTTACGCCGGATGCCCTTCCTGACGCAACCCTCTGCATTTATCCAGGCTTGGGACCGGCGTGAGGGAGAGACACTGGCTTGTGCCCCTCCCTCGCGGCTGCATTGAATCTTAATAGCTGTCTCTTTTCAGAAAATTTACGAGCCCAGCATATGGCAATTCAGTGTAAAATTCTATATGAAGATCCAGTCCATTGTTGGGCAAACACATGGAGCCATTCAGCTTCACAACTATGTGCAATTTAAAA
>CM045735.1:26364748-26392248 GCA_024760905.1 Plotosus lineatus
GGGACCAAGATCCCCCACGGCCACCGAATTCCGTGAAGTAGGCTTAACCCCTCCCTTGCTGACATATACATACATGTATATGTGTATATAATTTCAATAAATACATATTCAATGCTATAAATGCTTATAATAACAATTAGACATTCAAAAATAATGCATAAGATGTAAATAAAATATAAATTCACACACAAACAGGCACACGCACGCAGATGCTGTTGAAGCAGATGAAGTTGGTCCATCTTGTTCCGCAGAGACTGAACATTTGCAAGCAGTATGACTGGAAGTCATCGTTCAGCCCCTCTCCGCCTGGGCTTATTGTTATCCGGGGCACGGCTAGCATTGAGCTGCCGTAGCATATTAGCTCAGAATAGGAATTCAGCATACTCAGTTCTAAATGTCCAAAAACACTGCGCTCTCATAGCTGTAGTAGGGTCGACCGGTCATAGACGAGCATAGTGCAAAAAACAAACAAACAACAACATATAAAACAAATTAAAACAAACAAAGAAACATTTTGACTCCGAGAACTCCGAGACGTCGCCCTCTCGGCAGCGCCATCTTGGAGACGTCACGTTCAATGGAAAAAGGACATGAAGCAAGGTTATCCTTTTGGTATCGTTTGTTAAACATGCTACAGAACATAAAATCCCACACACAAACATTCTAAACATTAACTTAGGTACTGTACTGGAATAATAATTAAAAAAGACTTTCAAAATAAAAAATACTAGTGCTTTACAACAGTATATATGCTGTATAATGTTTATATTTTATCATCAATAAATATAGCAGTAAAAATTAAAATGTTTTTCTGAATCATTACTACATTTTACTCTAATACTGTATTAATGAGTCAGATTGTCCATAGAATGTGTTTGGGAAGAATATTTTAGCGCATGTAATAGAGACATAGTATTTTATTTCCGGTTGATCATTCACGCATGTAATATGATACATAGGGTTTTACTTCCGGGTACAGAACTCGCGGATTATCTTCATTCTCGGGAGGGGTCGGAACCAAACCCCTGTGAATAACGAGGGCCTACTGTACATTCAGTTGGTGTGTTTTACGACTAGTACATCATGTATACTCATAGTTTGGTTTCGAAAGGGTAAAGTGATTCGGCATTAAACTGTTTCTTGATGGGATGCCTGTGCATCATAGGTTACCTTAATCTACTATGTATTTTCACTGATACCTGTAGTACTTCTGGTCATCAGTATGAGAACACATAAAAGGGGGAAGGGGTTAAGTCTTCTTCAAAATCATGCTCATCCACAGTTACATAATTATTCCGTAGTTTACCCAGATGATGCAACTTAATCATGAAGCCATATCAACTGATCAATATTTAACATATAGCAAAATATGCAGTATGTACTCCCTCTCAAAGTGTAGCTAAATTAATGCCCTATGCTCAGTTTGACTTTCAGATTAGACAGGTGTGCAAATAAGTATTCATGCATTCTTGCCTATTTGCCTGAAATGAGCTCTGCAGTTTTTTACAAACTGGTGACCCAGTGGTGTCAGGTGTTCTGAGACTGAGATCATCTGATCCTCCCTTGTTTTCAACAATGATAGGGGCAGTGGTGGTCTAGTGGATAGGGCGCAGGATCGCTGATCCTAAGGTTGGGGGTTTGAGTCCCCACAGAGTTGTCACTGTTCCCCCAGTGCAGCTAACTGGGTTATCAAAGGCGGGCCATGTCTCTCACTGTCTATGGTAAGAGGCATGTAAAAGAACCATTGCTGACGTTCGTAAAGAGTAGGCTGCAAAGCCGTCTGCGTGTTTCTGTCCCTTGTTAAAGGGTTGTGACAGGAAAGGCATCTGACGTAAAAAAAAAAAACAAACCCTATGACAAATCAAATGTGCGAATCAGATGATTCGCTGTGGCGACTCCCGAGAAAGGGAACAAGCCGAAAGGAAGGAAGGATAGTTTAAAGCCTTTTTACAGCTTAAATTTATATAGCAGGTGAAAAACATGAACAGAGCATGGGGAAATGCCTGCGTTTGCAACCTCCCAGTTTCTGCAGGAGGATTTTTAATATCATGATGCAGCTGGCACTGCAGTGGTCTTTAGAGCTGTTCAGAGTGCACACTGCCTTTACCCAGTGACAGCTGAGATGGCCAATGTCAAACAAGTGAGTGAGAGAATCCAGCAGTAGAGTCACGTCTCACAAACGTGACTGAAGTGAGTGAAGTCATGACTGAAAGTACAGTTCAGCCACAAAGAAACTGGCAGAAAAGAAGGGAGTAGGTGTGAGTAACTCTATTTTAAATCTTATATCGCTTGTGTATTCATGTTTCATTACAATTTAAAAATAGTTTTCTTTATATATCCTGTATTGAGGGAAAAGAACACCTGTTTAACATACATGTTATGATGGCTGCTGTCTTACTAGGTCAGTGGTTCTCAAATACCTGACCCCCCCCCCGAGGAACAGGAAAACATTTCGCGCCCCAAAATATAAATTGTGTTATTTGTCTAAAAATTGTTATAAGTTATTCTCTGCATAACACTGTATCCTTATTAACATAATACTAGTCCTTCTCAAAAAAATAGCATATTGTGATAAAGTTCATTATTTTCTGTAATGTACTGATAAAAATTAAACTTTCATATATTTTAGATTTTAGATTCATTGCACACCAACTGAAATATTTCAGGTCTTTTATTGTTTTAATACTGATGATTTTGGCATCCAGCTCATGAAAACCCAAAATTCCTATATCAAAAATTAGCATATCAAGAAAAGGCACTCTAAATGAGCTACTAACCTAATCATCTGAATCAACGAATGAACTCTAAACACCTGCACAAGATTCCTGAGGCTTTTAAAAACTCCCAGCCTGGTTCATTACTAAAAACCGCAATTATGGGTAAGATTGCCGACCTGACTGCTGTCCAGAAGGCCATCATTGACACCCTCAAGCAAGAGGATAAGACACAGAAAGAGATCTCTGAGTGAATAGGCTGTTCCCAGAGTGCTGTATCAAGGCACCTCAGTGGGACGTCTGTGGGAAGGAAAAAGTGTGGCAGAAAATGCTGCACAACCAGAAGAGGTGACCGGACCCTGAGGAAGATTGTGGAGAAGGGCCGATTCCAGACCTTGGGGGACCTGTGGAAGCATTTGACTGGGCTACAGATGCCGCATTCCCTAATTTGGAAATCAAGGTGCCAGAGTCTGGAGGAAGACTGGGGAGAAGGAAATGCCAAAATGCCTGAAGTCTAGTGTCAAGTACCCACAGTCAGTGATGGTCTGGGGTGCCATGTCAGCTGCTGGTGTTGATCCACTGTGTTTTATCAAGGGCAGGGTCAATGCAGCTAGCTATCAGGAGATTTTGGAGCACTTCAGGTTTCCATCTGCTGAAAAGCTTTATGGAGATGAAGATTTTCATTTTTCAGCACGACCTGTCACCTGCTCACAGTGCCAAAACCACTGCTAAATGGTTTATTGACCATGGTATTCCTGTGCTCAATTGGCCCGCCAACTCTCCTGACCTGAACCCCATAGAGAATCTGTGGGATATTGTTAAGAGAAAGTTGAGAGGCACCAGACCCAACACTGTGGATGAGCTTAAAGCCGCTATCGAAGCATCCTGGGCCTCCAGAACACCTCAGCAGTGCCACAGGCTGATTGCCTCCATGCCACGCCACATTGAAGCAGTCATTTCTGCAAAAGGATTCCCGCGCAAGTATTGAGTGCATAACTGAACATAATTATTTGAAGGTTGACTTTTTTGTATTAAAAACACTTCTTTTTTTTCTGGTCGGATGAAATATGCTAATTTTTTGAGATGGGCATTTTGGGTTTTCATGTATGCCAAAATCACAAGTATTAAAACAATAAAAGACCTGAAATATTTCACTTGGTGTGTAATGAATCAAAAATATATGAAAGTTTAATTTTTATCAATACATTACAGAAAATAATAAACTGTATCACAATATGCTATTTTTTTGAGAAGGACTAGTAAATCCTTATTATCATTATGGAATATAAAAAAAAAGAAATATAGATCTACTTCTAACAAAGGTAGGTAGGTAAAGTCTGTTGGGTTTTTACACCCGAGCCTTGTGGCTCATCAGGCCGGTGCTTATCCCCGGTTTCCATAGCGTGAAGCGACCAGGAGTGCAACTCCCCCTGGATTGGAAGCTAGTCCATCGCAGGTTACCTTCCCAGTATATTTTACTGGTACCCATTTATACTGCTGGGTGAACAGAGGCACACTTGTGGTTGAGACCTTGCCCAGGGGTCTTAGCACAGTGAGGGTCTCAGTGAGATTTGAACTCACAACCTCCCGATCATGAGCACAGCACCCTAACCACTACACCACCTGCCCCACATAACTTCCAACAAAGAATAACTTTATTAACATTTTTTTAGTCTTTAAACAAAAAGATTTAAAGTGCATCAATTTGCCTGAATTAAAAAAATATCTTTATTTAAACTGTAAACATTTTTGACCAACAATTTGAACCATTTGATACTGAAAAATAAAATTAAATAAAATCCATAAATAATAATAAATTCAAATTGATCAGCAATATTAACTCAGGAGCACAATCTATAAAACACTTTAACCTACAAAACAAAATTAAATAAAACAATTATTATTATTATTGTTATTATTATTATTATTATTATTGTTATTATTATTATTATTATTATTATTGTCAAAATGATTAAGTCCAGATTAATGGCTATAATGAGCACGTTTTGCAGTGCACAGCTTTTCAAATCCGGGTTTAAAGCACGATACTGAACTCTCAACTCTTGCTCATTTCCGCAGCAGTGACGTCATCCAGCATGACAGAGACCGTGTGTGCTGCAGGTAGGATCAGTTCTTCTGCTGTGCTGTGGGGATTTCTACACTGAGCAGTTTGGTACTTCACCTTATGTGATGCTAACAGAGCTCGCTGTTTTTCTGGAGTAGCATTCACAAAGCGGGATGGTTGTTGGCAATATTTGACACGTTTTTGATGAAAAAACTCACGGGGCTCATCAAGTGATCGGGGTGTGATGTCTTTAAGTGGCGCCTGAATTTCTTTGGGTTCATGCTTTCCGCTGCCAATGTTTTCAGACACAGTAAACACAGCGGTCTTTCCTCGTTTCTCACTGCAGCACAGTAAAGCGGAGGAGTGCTCCATCCGCTTCATCATACCTCCTGAACTTAGGTTTCTGGAGACCTTCTGTAGTGGATGTAGAATTAAACTTTATCCTAATATGGGAAAGAAAAAAAAGCATGTTCCCTGGGGTCACATGTGCCCCCCCCCCCCCCCCCCCGGATGTTGGGAGACAGCCAATGAGAGAGCAACTCGCGCATTGTTTGAATTTTTGAATGGAATGTTTGAATTTTTGAATGGCGCATTTGGCGCTTTTCGTAAGAAGCAGTTGCAGTTGTTTCTGATACAGAGGGTGAAAATTTAGGAAAATGTTTTATCGTAACCTGGATTTTTCGTATTCAGAGTTTTCGTAAGTAGAGGGCCGACTGTACAGTTTTGTCTGGTCAACATCATATGATTCGGAAAGAAACATTCATTCTTGCCATTTAGGCTTTCAATACATTCCAAAAAAGTTGGGGGAGATTTGGGGGAAATAACTAAATAATGATGAGATTTAAAACTATTCAACATACGTCAACATGGTGATGCAATCATGACTTGGTACATGGTACAGAGGCAACATACAGGAAAGGCCTAGTCCTTTTGGAGCAAAGATTGACGGAGGCTTGCCAGTTTGCCACCAAGTGCATGAAAAAATCATTAAAATGATGAAAAACATTTCTCAAAGAAAGATAGGAAGAGATTTGCGCATTTCTCCCTCTACTGTTCATAACATAGTGACAAGGTTCAGGGAGTCCAGAGGAATTACAATGCACAAAGGGGAAGCAAGCCTAAGCTGAATGGCTTTGATTTCTGAGCCCTCAGACAGCACTGCATTAAAAATCATCATTTACCAATAAGTTCCGGGCTCCGGGCTACTTTGGGAAATCACTCTTAAGCACTACCAAATATATTTAGATCAAGAAATGACAGATAAAACTGTACTGTGCCAAAACAAAGCCCTACATAAATAGTGTCCAGAAATACCATCAACTTCTCTGGGCATCTGGGATGATCCATCATACAGTGAAAATGCGTATTGTGGTCAGATGAATCGGTTTTTGAAGTCTTTTTTGGAAGAAATGGACGTCGGGTTTTTGGACAAAAGAGAAAAGGGACCATCCACATTGTTACGAGCTACAAGTCCAAAAGACACGGTCTGTCATGGTATAGGGTTGTGTCACTATCTTTGGCAAAGGTAACTTGCACTTCTGCGATGGCACCATTAATGCTGAGAAGTACATTTTGATTTTGGAGGAACAAATGCTGCTTTCAAGGCAACATCTTTTAAAGGGATGTTCATGATTATTTCAGCAAGACAATGCCAAACTACAGACTTCACACATAACAAACTGTTGCGTGGCTAGCCTGCCTGCAGCTCTGATTTGTCTCCTATAGAAAATGTTGGCCGCATTTTGAAATGCAAAAATGCGTCAACGAAGACTCTGTACTGTTACACACCTAAAAAGTTATTTTCAGGAAGAATGGGACAAACTAACACCTGTAACACTTAGTCACTTGGTTTCTTCGGTGTTCTTATGTGTTGGTAAAAGGAATAGGACCGGTACAAAGTGGGATATGCTGTAATTTTTTTGAATGTGTGCAAACATGAATGGTAAGAATGGATGTTTATTTACAAATCAAATAATTCATACAAGGGAAATTTCTAAATTACTGGCTTCGTTTTTGAACATTTTCATCACTGTCCCAACTTTTTTTGATTTGGGGTTGTAATATTGCATACTGCACTTTCCCGTAAGTGTAGTGATTTTGTTCATCCACCAGGTGGAAACACTCAGGCAAATGTACCCCTGCATGCCCATTTATTGTCCAATACTTGACCCTCTCTCTCTCTCTCTCTCTCTCTCTCTCTCTCTCTCTCTCTCTCTCTCTTTCTCTAGTTCCGGATGAGCACAGGAGGAGATGGTGGACATAAAGGCCCAGCGGTTTCAGCCCAAGAGGCTCAGATGCAGGCTATCATGCAGCAGGCTAGGGTACGCCTTAATGTTAGAACTATTTGTGTTTCTATAAAAGGTGCACATGTGAAATGCAGCCTTTCGGGCAGCCGGGCAGAAATTTTTGCAAGAATTAAGTATCCATGACAGCATCTGATTTATGCTCTGGTACATCAGCTTTGTGTATATATATATATATATATATATATATATATATATATATATATTTATACACTAGTGTAAATATCTGTGTGTGTGTGTGTGTGTGTGTGTGTGTGTATATATATATATATATATATATATATATATATATATATATATATATATATATATATATATATATATATATATATCAGACTTGGGCAAAATTCAGAATTTCAGAATTCAATTCAATTCAGAAAGTGAATTTGAATTGAATTTGAGGTGACTCCACCCCCCAGAGGATATGGAATTGAATGTGAATTGGAATTACAGGAAGTGGAATTTCAAACTCACTGCAATTCAGAGAAATTCATTCTAACCACATATCAAGTGCAAATGTGATACTTAGCATGTATTTTTCTCACAGATTGTAATAATTGTATCTGAAACACAATAAATGCAATACAGAGACTATTATTAATCATACATTATATTGAAAATCAGTGTTTCCATTTTAAAGTAATCAAATAACACAAAGATGTGATGAATACAATTATTATTTTATTTACTTTACGGGGTAACACTGTTGCATTTAATGATCATCAGCTCTTCAAACGTTTTATCATTGAGGCGGCATCGCTCTGGTCGGAATATCTTCCCACCAACACTAAATATCCTCTCAACAGGTGCACAGGAAGCAGGCATGGCCAGATATTTGCATGCAAGTACAGCAAGGTTTGGGAAGCAATTTTGGTTTTCTTTCCAGAACAGCAAAGGGTTGGTACCCTCTGCCAAACATGGGGCACTCAAGTAAACTGGGAGCTCATGTGAGGATGCATCAATTGGCACAGAAGTTGTTTGGGTATCCATGTACGAAAAGAGTCTGGGGCGTTTGTGTTGTTGGATATTAATGGCAGAAGTGGCTTCTGGACGTATAGAATCAACTTTTGCAGCGATGAGGTTTCTGATTGTGTTCTGTTCTTCACCGTTACACCAGTCTAGTTTAAATCTTGGATCAAGCGTTGCAGCCATCTGGAAGCACTCCTTATCTTCAAATTTTAGAAGTCGCCTCTTGAGTGCAGTTCGTAAAGTGGACAGAAACTTCTTGTTCCCAGTCATTTTGGCATCTCTAATGGCATGTCTCAGTCCTCTCACACAAGGAATGACATAGCTTGATGTTACGGCTTTCTCTGCCTGACAGCAGTCTGTGACCTCCTCAAAGGGTTCTAAAACCTCACAAAGTTCCTGAATGATTTTGAGTTTGTATGGTGATAGCTGAATTGGGCAGTGGAGCTCAGCAAGGACATCATTTGGAACCTTAAGAACTGACCTAAGCATGTTCAATTGGCTCTTCCAGCATGTGACATTGGCAGGTTGAAGTTTGTGCATTCCTCCAGGGCCTCTTCAGCATGAGTGGATTTGTGACAAAATGCAACTAGCTTCTGAAACTTGCCTAGGAGGCTTTTTATGGAGGCAGCATCATCTAAAGCGTCACGCAGTACCAGTTGGAGAGTGTGGGTAAAACATGGTAGTCTCTCAGGTGGAAAGTACATCATTTCCTCATCTACATTGACCACCTCTACACTGGCATCATCAGCCTCCTCATCTTCTCCATCACTCTTACTGTCACTCACATGCACTGGTGGAAAAAGAGTGAAGGCCTTTATCATGTTGGAGGCATTGTCCGTTATGATGAAAGACACTTTGCTCTGAATGTTGTAACTGCACAGTACTTGGTCATAAACCTGGTAAATATTTTCCGCCGTGTGTCTACCTTTAAAACGCTGACAGCTCAGCATCATCTCTGCAGGTTGTAATCATGCATGAAATGGCCAGTCATTCCTAAAAATTACCTCATTGATCTGTTAGACCACAAGTCAATTGTTAGGCAAATATGGCCAGCACTTGTCATGGCATTTGTCAGATGGTCTTTTACAGCTTTTGCACGCTGTGGTATGAGGCTATCTCTGAGAGCTTTTCGATTAGGAACGATAAATGCTGGTTGTGCAAGCTGGAGCATGCTAATGAAGTCCTTATGCTCAACTGTAGAGAGGGGAAGGAGGCCATTGGGAATCAGACTAACAATGCTATCTGTCAGAGCCATTTGATTTGTATTGGTTGAGGACCACTTAGATGTTGACGGTTGGTCTTGGTGTGTTTGATTGCCACTGCTGTATGCAGACCCCATCTCCAAGACTGCAGGGTGTTTCTTCTGTAAGCAGAAAAGCCAATCAATGTTTAAGACTTTTCATTCTTTGGATCTGTATATTATGTACAATTCTGTGTAATCTTCACAGTTGTGTCTATATACTGTCTATTGTAATCTGTACACAGATATGGTTGAACTAAAAATTGTTAGCTCCCCTTGTGAAATTGAACATAATTCTTGATTTCTCCATGAAAATGACCATTGACAACAAATGTTTGTTATTCTAGAAACAGATGCACTATAAAGACATTGTCCAAAAAGTTTAATTTGGATATTTTATTGTCACACTGAGTTTTAACAAAAAATAGCAAAAATGAGATGTTCAAAATTATTAGCCCCCTGCACAGGTCTTCTGAGTAATTTTGGCCCATTCCTCCTTTGCAGTCTGTTCCAACTGGCCCAAATTGCATGTTTTTGTGCATGGACGTTCTTTTTCAGCACTTGCCACAGGTTTTCTATGGGATTGAGATTTGGGGTCTGTGTAGGTCACTCTACTTGTCCTTCTCAAAAAATTAGCATATTGTGATAAAGTTCATTATTTTCTGTAATTTACTGATAAAAATTAAACTTTCATATATTTTAGATTCATTGCATACCAACTGAAATATTTCAGGTCTTTTATTGTTTTAATACTGATGATTTTGGCATACAGCTCATGAAAACCCAAAATTCCTATCTCAAAAAATTAGCATATCATGAAAAGGTACTCTAAACGAGTTATTAACCTAATCATCTGAATCAACCAATTAACTCCAAACACCTGCAAACGATTCCTGAGGCTTTTAAAAACTCCCAACCTGGTTCATTACTCAAAACCGCAATCATGGGTAAGATTGCCGACCTGATTGCTGTCCAGAAAGCCATCATTGACACCCTCAAGCAAGAGGATAAGACACAGAAAGAGATCTCTGAGCGAATAGGCTGTTCCCAGAGTGCTGTATCAAGGCACCTCAGTGGGACGTCTGTGGGAAGGAAAAAGTGCGGCAGAAAACGCTGCACAACCAGAAGAGGTGACCGGACCCTGAGGAAGATTGTGGAGAAGTGCCGATTCCAGACCTTGGGGAATCTGTGGAAGCAGTGGACTAGGCTACAGGTGTCGCATTCCCCAGGTCAAGCCACTTTTGTACCAGAAACAGCGGCAGAAGCGCCTGACCTGGGCTACAGAGAAGCAGCACTGGACTGTTGCTCAGTGGTCCAAAGTACTTTTTTCGGATGAAAGCAAATTTTGCATGTCATTCGGAAATCAAGGTGCCAGAGTCTGGAGGAAGACTGGGGAGAAGGAAATGCCAAAATGCCTGAAGTCCAGTGTCAAGTACCCACAGTCAGTGATGGTCCGGGGCCATGTCAGCTACTGGTGTTGGTCCACTGTGTTTTATCAAGGGCAGGGTCAATGCAGCTAGCTATCAGAAGATTTTAGAGCACTTCATGCTTCCATCTGCTGAAAAGCTTTATGGAGATGAAGATTTTTATTTTTCAGCACGACCTGTCACCTGCTCACAGTGCCAAAACCACTGGTCTCTGGTTTACTGACCATGGTATTACTGTGCTCAATTGGCCTGCCAACTCTCCTGACCTGAACCCCATAGAGAATCTGTGGGATATTGTGAAGAGAAAGTTGAGAGACACCAGACCCAACACTGTGGATGAGCTTAAGGCCGCTATCGAAGCATCCTGGGCCTCCATAACAACTCAGCAGTGCCACAGGCTGATTGCCTCCATGCCACGCCACATTGAAGCAGTCATTTCTGCAAAAGGATTCCCGACCAAGTATTGAGTACGTAACTGAACATAATTATTTGAAGGTTGACTTTTTTTTGTATTAAAAACACTTTTTTTATTGGTCGGATGAAATATGCAGATTTTTTGAGATTTTTGGTTTTTCTTTACTTTTTTGCCAAAATTATCAATATTAAAACAATAAAAGGCTTGAACTACTTCAGTTGTGTGTAATGAATCTAAAATATATGAAAGTTTAATGTTTATCAGTACATTACGGAAAATAATGAATTTATCACAATGTGCTAATTTTTTGAGAAGGACTAGTATAACATTTGTCTTGGTATCCTTGGGGTATTACTTGACTACTTTAGATGTATGCTTCAGGTCATAATGTTGCTGGAAGACCCAACGACGACCTCAGTATAAAGTACGAGCAGACTTCTGCATGGTTTCCTTCAGAATTCCAAGGTAGTCTACTTTTTTCATGGTGCCATGCACCCAAACTCAGTGTGACAATAAAATATCCAAATTAAACTTTTTGGACAATTTCTTTATAGTGCATTTGTTTCTAGATTAACAAACATTTGTTGTCAATGGTCATTTTCATGAAGAAATCAAGAATTATGTTCAATTTCACAAGGGGGGGGGGTAATAATTTTGAGTTCAACTGTAATTCCATATATTGGGCCTATATGTATAGTGCCATCTGTTGATCATACTAATTTAAACTCCCCCCCCCATTCTCCTGAGTGCATTCTGCTCACATAACTTATTTTTATATAGGCTACACACAGTGGATGCAATAATTATCCATACATACATACATACATACATACATACATTAAAAATTACAAATCTGTTACTTTACCTGGCGGTGTCGTTTGATATTTGAGGTTGCCTTTATGGAACCACAGACCGGAGTATTACAGTGATTGCAGATTGCTTTGTGGTTTCCATTTGTTGTGGGAATTGGCTCACCAAAATGAATGAGCACAGATGTCCTTTTAGTTGTGTTATCGTTTTGCATATTGCTGTTATAAGAAAACTCAAAAATACAAGCCAGCTACTGTAACAGTCTACCCTAAACAAAATGTCCGAAATGTTTGGACAACCACTTTGAAGACTAGGATAAAGTAAAGAATTCTGGGAAATGAAGTCTTGTTTTTTTTCTAATTTTACACCATTTCAATGTTTACCATTTTAAGGATCAGTTTTATGAATATGTATATATTTGTAGGCACAAATTGTGGTGCAAATGGGCCTATTTTCTGTTCACAAATATAAAAATTGTGCTGTGGACATAAGGTAAGGCCCTATATTAATACACTGTATGGATTAAATACATTTTGCAATCATAAGTCTGTACAGAATCATTGTTAACTGTACTTTCATTATCATGAATTTCTCTGAATTTCATGGAATTCAAATTCTACTTCCTGCAATTCAAATTTGTATTTCAATTCTATTTCCTATTTTGAATTTCAATTCAAATTCATATTAAAATTCAAGAATTGAATTGGAATTTGGGGGTCATTCTCAATTCAATTCTGAATTTTGCCAAAGTCTGATATATATATATATATATATATATATATATATATATATATATATATATATATATATATATATATATATATATATATATATATATATATATATACATACATACATACATACATACTATCCAAGTTGCGATGTACATGAGTTACGACTACTTACAACCACGTCTAGCAGATGCCTATTATGAGTTTACTGTATATGTCTGGGAGCGCAGCGCATAAGATAGTTGTCGCAGCACCGCATCCCAGCATCTCACACTCACAGTGTCGTACCACTACACTCAGTGGCTAGATACCTTCACAGTAACATCTCTTTTACAGTACAATTTTACATTCATTTTCTGTACACCGTTACCATGGCCCCCAGGAGGTACAATTCTACCACGAACGCAAGGAAGGCACTGTCGTTGGAGACGAAGATGAAAGTGAAAATGAAATCTCCATCTCTCCCACTCCATGGTGTCTACAATTTTTAAGGACAAGGACTGCATTAAGGAAGCAGTGAAAACAGCAGCCCCAATTAAATCAACTATCATCACCAAACAGTGTGAAGGACCGATTGCAGAGATGGAAAAGTTGCTATACACGTGGTTGGAAGATAATAGTAAAATAAATGTGAAAGTGATATTGCGAGCAGTGCAAAGTAAGGCTACAAGTTTATTTCGCATGTTTAAAGAACATGCAGGCGAAGAATACGCTTCATATGAATTCCTAGTGAGTGCTGGGTGGTTTCGGTTTCGTTGTGTTAAATCTGACTTACGACTAGTTGTTCGGAACCAATCTAGGATGCAACTCGGATAGTGCCTGTATGTATGTGTGTGTGTGTGTGTGTGTGTGTGTGTATATATATATATATATATATATATATATATATATATATATATATATACATATATCTACAGGGATCCTTCACTTTCCGCGGTTAATTGGACTGAGATCCCCACGCAACCAAAAAGTAGGATAACCCCCCAACCCCCCCCCCCGACTGACATATACGTACATGTATATGTGTATATAATATCAATAAATACATATTCATATAAATACAAACTCGGGGGGCAGTGGTGGACTAGTGGTATAGGGCGCTGGATCGCTGATCCAAAGGTTGGGAGTTCGAGTCCCACTCTCCACGGTGTTGTCACTCCCCCCAGTGCAGCTAACTGGGTTATCAAAGGCGGGCCATGTCTCTCACTGTCTATGGTGAGAGGCATGTAAAAGAACCATTGAACCAAAGAGTAGGCTGCAAAGTCATCAGCGTGTTTCTGTCCCTTGCTAAAAAGGGTTGTGACAGGAAGGGCATCCGACGTAAAAACCTCTGCCAAATCAAATGTGCGAATCAGATGATTCGCTGTGGCGACTCCTGAGTAAAAGGGAAAAAGCCGAAAGGAAGACAGACAGACAGACATACTCAATGTTATAACAATTAGACATTAAAAAAATAATGCATAATATGGAAATAAAATGTAAGCACACACACACACACACACACACACACACAGGCAGATGCACCAGCACACAGTCAGATGCTCACCTCACAAAAATGGGAGACTTTTTGTGTTGTTTTTGTTTTTTGTTCATTTAGGGTATTTTTTTTTTTTTTTTTTAAATAATTGGCCTTGTGTTTTTGGCATTTTCTTTAACTTTTCCCCTATTCTTCCTTAATTTGCTTATTTTTAATTTGATGAATATTTGTTGATTTATTTAAAAAAATACATGATCCACTTGAAGCTGCATGATCTGAAGTGCGAAGTAGCGAGGGATCCCTGTATATCAGTGCTTCTCAATTATTTTTTGTCGCGCCCCCCCTAGGAAGAGGAAAACATTTTGTCCCCCCCCCCCAATACAAACTGTGTTATTTGTCTAAAAATTGTTATAAGTAATCCTCTGCATACACTGTGTCCTTATTAACATAATAAATCCTGATTATCATTATGGAATACAAAAAATGAAGAAATATAGATCAACTTCCCACAAATAATAACTTTATCAACAATTTTTTATTCATTAAGCAAAAAGATTTAAAGTGCACCAATTTGCCTGAAATAAAAAAGTATCCTTATTTAAACTGGCAACATTTTGACCAACAATTTAAACCATTTGAGACTGAAAATAAATAAATAAATAAAATCAATAAATAATCATCAATTCAAATTGATCAGTAATATTAACTCAGGAGCACAATATATAAAACACTTTAACCTACAAAACAGAAATGAATAAAACAATTTGTATTACAGACACTCCCCAACTTACGGTTTAGTTCGGTTCCGGACGGCCGAACATAAGGTGAAAAAAAGTAAGTTGTTACTGTATGTTCCAGTGACATAAGACGTTCATACTGTACTATACATCCATAAATACCATTATCGTATCTCATAAAACACCCCAAAATCAATTATTATAAACATAACATTGTAAAATAATATCAAATAATTTCAACATTAATTTTAAATCAATTAAATTCAAGCAAAATAATTTCAAATAGATACATTTTAATCAAATTCACTCTCAAATATCAAATATAGTATCAAATATAACGTTTAACATGCACTATGATGCGATCTTTCTGCTTGTAAATGGTTCCGATGGTCAACGGAGCCATTTGGAAGAAACGTGCAACATTTTGGTGTTTTTCACCAGCATCAATTTTCAAAAAAAAAATGCAGTCACTGGTGGGTCTTCAGTTTGTGCTTGATCACTGTGACCAGTATCTACCAAGTCCCAAACATTATTCAATATTTTGTAATTATTTCCAAAATTAAGAAATGCAATTTTGTAAATATTTCCAAAATTAAGGAATGCAATATCAGAATTCCTATTAAAAATAACTGCTAATATTCCAAGTTAATGTGGATGTTATGTTATGTTATAACCAGCAGTTAGCTTAGCATGTAAGGTGTGGATCTTTAGACCTTCATAATTGTAGGCTATGTTAACAAATAGATCTACATAACCCTCGTGTTCAATGTAGGACCGAATGAGCGTTATTTAGATCTATTTGTTAACGTAGCCGAAGTCAAGTACATGCATTTTCGTCTCTGTATCGTGTGGTGTGAATCCATTAAGAATAAGATTAGGCTAGTTTTGTTTGGGGCTAGTTTTCACTATTATCGCTCAGTGCAATCAAGAAATAATTTGTGTTCGGACATGACATAAAACTTTTTTAACGATTTCGTTAGATACGGATGTTTCCGAAACAGTGGAATCATCGGTCTTGAGTCGCTTCCCCAACATATTTAAAGTTGGTTGTTTAGATCTACTTCGCTTTCGGCGCCATGCTGGTCAGTACGACTTCCATCAGTTCTAAATCAGATCTAAATTTACATGGGAGCACAGGCAAATGGCGGCACGTATATAAAAAGCGCGCAATGAATGCGGTAGCATAATGCATCATGGGATATCAGAAGTGAACCCATTGAAAAATTATCAAAACAAGTGATCGTGTTGTCAAGTACATAGCTTAACAAAGCTGTGAAAATGTTTTCATTAAAAGTTATTATTATATTATTAAATATTATTTACTATTATAAAATATAACCGGCACTTAATGAAAAGTATGTATGTATGTATATATATATATATATATATATATATATATATATATATATATATATATATATACACACACACACACACACACACACACACACACACACACACACGGGGCAGTGATGGTCTGGTGGATAGGGCGCAGGATCGCTGATCCTAAGGTTGGGGATTTGAGTCCCCACAGGGTTGTCACTGTCCCCCCCAGTGCAGCTAACTGGGTTATCAAAGGCGGGCCATGTCTCTCACTGTCTATGGTGAGAGGCATGAAAAAGAACCATTGCTGACCTTCGTAAAGAGTACGCTGCAAAGCTGTCAGCATGTTTTTGTCCCTTGTTAAAGGGTTGTGACAGGAAGGGCACCCGACATAAAAACCTAAATCAAATGTGCGAATCAGATGATTCGCTCTGGCGACTGCCGAGAAAGGGAAAAAAGCTGAAAGGAAAATAATAATAAGATATATATATATATAATATCACTTAATTTTTCATACTAAGTATTGTCTTTTCTGTTCCATATAGCTGGCAATGAGAGGTCCAACTGGTCCCATGGGCTTGACTGGCCGTCCTGGACCTTTGGTATGGCTGAACTTTGATTTTTTCAATCAGTGGCTCTTTTTGTTTTTTGTTTCTCATTCAGTGTTATTGCATTGTTTCATGTTTTATTTAATTTTATATTCTTAAGGGTCCCCCTGGAGTGATTGGACTTAAAGGAGAGCCTGGAGAGCAGGGACCCCAGGTCTGAGAAACTACATTACCCAATAATTACCCATCATTTACCATATCTTGTGTTCCCTGTATTTTTTTTTACTTTAATGTGTGTCTGTGTGTGTGTGTGTGTGTGTGTGTGTTTACAGGGTCCACGTGGCCTGTTGGGTTCTATTGGTCCTTCTGGAAAGCCTGGTAGAAGAGTAAGTGTGTTTAAATAGAAAAAAATACTTCTGCAATGTATATGTTATGCCATGCTATATTATTTGAATATATATGTATTCCTACATCTATAGGATTTAATATTTGGCCAAGATTTAACCTTTTACACCTTGAATTATTTTCTAGCTGTAAAAAAAAAAAAACATGCTTTTTTGTGATTTAGGTAAGCTGGTTAAAGATAATATGCACTGAAAATATGAATTTTGCATTAATTATAAAAAATAATAATACGTGACTCATTAGTCACATCCGGCAAGAAAGATTGAATAAATATTAATAATAATGGGTGACGAATTCACATCCGTAGGAAACGTGCAAATTTTGTAAAGTGAAAAGTAAAAGATTTTTTATTACATATCCTTTATTGCATTATCAATAATGTATCACAATATATCCCAAACCATGAAAAAAATTCTCCTTTCCAAAGGAACGGTATAAAACGTGCCTTATAAGAATATTTTGGCATAGAAATACTGGCACAAATGGTACTTATAAATGTATGTAAAATAAAATGGATCATGTTGAAATAAAAAACTTATGAAAATCCTTTGGTATGAAAATAAAGGTGTTCACGGTTCTGCGCTACTTTATCCTACAACTAACTACTGATGGGAAGCTTCGAAGCAGTTGGATTTGCTGTTCTGGCTCACGTTGCATTTTTTGCATGTTTGCCTTTTTTCTGTATTTCGTGGAAGATGCCCAACACCGTCTTTTTGAATGGTAACCGAAAGATGATGACAGCCCTCTGTGCTAGAAGCAGCTCCTCCCCTCTTCCTCCCACCCACTTTACCAGCCTTCATCAGCTCAATGACAGGAACACTGTCTCATATAATATTTCTTAGGTCTGATGGGATTCCTATAAAGTGAGATTAGTTGATCGGCTAAATCTACTGCTCCCATTGTTTTATTCTTCACAATATCAGGACAATCAACTGTGACTATCTTCTCTGTGTTGGAATCGAAGCGATGTACTGTAGTAACGGGGTCGACTTTTGCGACCGTAGATAATAACATATTCACGACTCTATTGTTGAATCATTTTACATATGTATACTGCTTCTGAGTTCTCATTCTCTATTTTAGCAGCTTCGATTGCACCTCGTCGTTTTTTTTCGTTATTGCCTTTTGACATTTCATATCCTTTGATAATCCAGATAATCTTGATGGTCTGACAGTCCCACAGCAAAATATTCCATGATCGAAGAGATCATTTCAGTAGAACAAGGTGGATCAGGACCAAGGAATGGAATCGTAACTGAAGGATTTTCATTTTGAAGGACTGACCACTGTCGAGTGAGATTTCGTCTTGTTGCGCTGCTTACACTAGAATCATCTGCAGTTGGCATTAGGGCATGTTCATCTATGACAGTGCTTCTCAATCATTTTCTGTTGCGCCCCCCCCCCCCCCCCAGGAAGAGGAAAACATTTCATGCCCCCAATATAAATAGTGTTATTTGTCAAAAATTGTTATAAGTAATCCTCTGCATAACACTGTGTCCTTATTAACATTATGAATACAAAAAAAAAAGAAGAACTATAGATTGACTTCCAAAAAGGAATAACTTTATTCACACTTTTTTAGTCTTTTTATTTAAAATGCACAGCTTTTTGAAGCAGGGTGCATCAATTTGCCTGAAATAAAAAAGTATCCTTAAAAATAAAATTAAATAAAATAAATAAATAATAATAATAATAAATTCAAACTGATCAGCAATATTAACTCAAGAGCACAATATATAAAACACGTTAACCTACAATTCTAACAACCTAATTCGATGAATATTAAAAAAAAAACAAACAAAAAAAAACGTGATGCACTGAAGCTGCATGAATTGAAGTGCGAAGTAGCGAGGGATCCTTGTATATGTCCAGTGATGCCCCTAGCAAAATTGCTGATTATTTACTCAGTCATTCATTTTTTTCGTATTTCTTAATCCTACTAGGGTTGCATTGTCTATCTAGTATACCACCCCCATAAATAGGGTCATTTGTGTTTAAAATTGTTATTAAGTAATCCTCTGCATAACACTGTATCCTTATTAACATTATGAAATACAAAAAAGGAAGAAATATAGATCAACTTCCAAAAAGGAATAACTTTTGAACAATTTTAGTCTTTAAACAAAAAGATTTAAAGTGCATCAATTTGCCTAAAATTAAAGTATCAATATTTAAACTGTAAACATTTTTTGACCAACAATTTGAACCATTCGATACTGAAAAATAACATTTAATAAAATCAATCTTCTTCTTTTCCTTTCGGCTTTTCCCTTTTTCTCTATAAATAATAAATTCAAATTGATCAGCAATATTGACTCAGGAGCACAATATATAAAACACCTTAACCTACAGAATTAAACAACTTGTAATTTTTTTTTTTTTTTGTCAAAATGATTAAGGCAAGATTAATGGCTACAATGAGAACGTTTCGCAATGCACAGCTTTTCGAAGCAGGGTTTAAAGCACGATACTGCAACTCTCAGCTCCTGCTTAATGTTGAACTGGGACCTGGACTTATTTTCGCAGCACTGTCGTCATCCAGCATGACAGAGACCATGTCTGCTGCAGGTAGGATCAGCTCCTCTGCTATAGTGTGGGTTTTTTTTGCACTGAGCAGTTTGGTACGCCACCTTATAGGATGCTAACAGAGCTCACTGGTTTGCTGGAGTAGCAGTCATAAAGCGGGATGGTTGTTGGCAATATTCCGCACGTTTTTGCTGAAAAACTCAAGCGGCTTCTCAGCGTGATCGGGGTGTAATGTCTTCAAGTGACGCCTTAATTTATTTGGCTTCATGCTGTTCGCTGCCATTGTTTTCAGACACAGTAAACACACCCATCTTTCTTCAGTTCTCACCGTAGTCACAGTGATTCCAAGTGCTACATACGCTTCATCATACCTCTTCGACTTAGCTTTTGGGAGACTTTCGTTTCTCTCAGTCTCCGTCTCTCTCTCCGCCTCTCTTTTCGTCCCTGTTAAAAAATTTTCATGGTGGGTTATTAACTTCACTTCATATTGTACCAATGAGCTATTTCTCTCTGGGCACACTCTGGTAGTGAGGGAGCCACTGCCACCTACTGTAGTGGATGTACAATTACACTTTATCCCAGTACGGCAAAAAAAAAGCATGTTCCCTGGGGTCACACCCAACCCCCCTGGCATGCAGCGTGCTACCCCCCACCCACCCCAGGGGTGCATGCACCACTATTTGAGAACCACTGATCTAGAGTCTATCTCAGTTGACACTGGGCCAAAGTGGGGTACACCCTGTACAGCTCATCAGACCGTCACAAGTCAACACACACAACCATGCCCACTCACATCCAGGGAGTCCCTGGAGGATGCCCACATAAGCATGAGGACAACATACAAACCTCACAAATGCCTGAGACTGAACAGATGATCTCCTTGCTGTGAAGAACACATGCTATCTACCAAGCCATTATACTGCCTTGTTAATTATTATTCATTCATAATATTTTATTGTTTCGGAATGGTGGAAAGCCCAGCCAAAACCCCATAAAACATTTTACATTATTGAAATTGGATTAGTTCAACTATTATGATGTGAGACCATCAATTGTGCAAATGCTCTAATGTAGCTATCATATAGGTAGATAGATAGGCTATGTCCCATATTAGTAGTTGTTTCTGGTCACAAGACGCTGCCTCTGAGAAATACTATCAGTATAAAATGTTCACAGTTGTAAATAAATACATTTAAAGCTTTGAGAAAATGAGGTTTAAAGTTTTTATTTCTATAAATTCTGAGTATAAGGTAGATTACTTACTGCTTACTATTAGCGAACTGCTGATATTCAATTTCACACAACAGGACAAAAGATTAATTCAATATAAGGCAAAAGGATAAACAGACAAACACAGCTATCTGCATTACATAGCCGAGGCAATTCAAAATTGCTGTAAAATCACCATCAACAAGGAACTTTACAGATCAGAACTGGGGATATATTTCTGATTATACCCAGTTTGTAACAGCCCCCCCCCCCCCCCCCCCCAAAGAAAATAGGTAATTTGCTATATGAGGACATGTAGAAGTTTGATATCTCTAATATCAATAAGATAATATAATAAGAGACATAACAACAGTAACAATATTATTCAAAACACCTGGAATCATATCAACATACAGAGTTCACTTCTCTAAATATTCAAACACAAGACAGACCATCAGCAATCACATTATCTGATTCCTTGATATGTAATATCAGCAGATTGAACTGCTGTAGTAACAGACTCCATCTCAAGATCCGTTGGTTAGTGTCCGTCACCCTGTGAATAAAAGTTAATGGGTTATGGTCTGTGTAGACCTTCACTGTCCCGTTAGAGTTAGTAAGATAAATCTCGAAGTATTGCAGGGCCAGGACTAGACCCAGTGCCTCCTTCTCGGCAGTTGAATAGTTGATCTGATGACGGTTGAACTTCCGGGAGAAGTAGCTGACGGGGTGGTCGAGTCCAGCGTCATCTTCCTGGAACAACACTCCACCACAGCCATAGTTACTGGCGTCAACCGCAAGCTTGAAGGGACGGTCAAATCGAGAACCAGAACGGGGTGGTCACACAACATAGACTTTAACGTCAACACCGCCTCGCTGCAGTTGTCCGTCCAGCTGAATCTTGCCCTCTTCTTGAGTAGGGCTGTCGGGGGGGCAGCCACGGAAGCGAAGTTGGGGCAGAATTTCCTGTAGTATCCTGCCATACCGAGAGAACGTCGAACTCTCTTGGTTATAGGATTCGGCATCTCCAGAATTGCAGAGACCTTGGCGTCGTTTGGAGCAACTAGCCCTTCTCCTACGACGTGTCCTAGGTAGTTGACTTATGCATGGCCAATCTCACACTTATCCAGGTTCACAGTCAAATGTGCCTCCTCCAACCGGTCAAGCACGTACGCAGAGTATTCATATGCTGCTCCCACGTGTCCGAGTGTAAGATTATGTCATCGAGGTACATCGAAACACTTCGAACGTTGGCCAGTACCAAGTTTATTAGACGCTGGAACACTGCTGCTGCAGTGTTTAATCCGAATGGCATCACCCGGTACTGATATAGTCCGTTGGGGGTGGCAATAGTCAGAATGCGTTTAACATTGTTTGTAAGGGGTATCTGGTAGTAGCCTTTCAAAAGGTCCAACGTGGTTAGGTACTTGGCATGTCCAATGCTGTCTATACAGTCATCTATGCATGGCATAGGGTAACTGTCACCCTTCATTAGCTGATTCACCCTCCTCAGAGCTGAACATATCCGGAACTAATTTCCTGGCTTGGGTACAATGATGCAGGGTGAACTCCAGTCACTGCCGCTTGGCTCAATCACTCTCATCTCCAGCATGACGTCGATCTCTTTCTTGAGCACAGCTCTCTTGAAGGGGTTGAGACGATAGGAGTGCCGCTTGATGGGGGAAGCGTCACTCATGTCGACATCCAGGCACATGAGGTTGGTAACACTGGGCTTGTCTGTGAATACTGGCACATGTGCTTGTAGCCCTTGCTGGACCTCGAGGCGCTGTTGAGATGTGAGGTGACACAGGTGAGCACTCAGGTCTTCCAATACTTCGATGTTCTTCCGTTTGGTACAGGTTTCAGACAGTTCTGCATCCGGCTGAATGGATGCCACTTGAGCCGTCTCCCTAGGACGATATGCTTTTAACAGATTCACATGACATAGTCTTTGCCGTTTACGCCTGTCGGGTGTTTCAATAACATACCCTACGTCACTAACCCTACGTTTGACAGTGTAAGGGCCGAAATACCAAGCCTGAAGGGAGGATTTTGGAATAGGTAAGCCTTCCTATCATGACACTCCTTAGCTTTGGATTTGGATTGATTCAGGTGAGCCTTAGCTAGATTGGTAGCCTGCCAAAGTCTGTCTTTAATTTTAGCCAGCCAACCTAAGTTTTCATGCGACTCGTCCTCTAACCACTTTTCTTTAACAAGCTTAAGGGGACCTTTGGGGGTGTGACCGAACACGAGTTCAAATGGCGAGAAACCTAACGACTCCTGCTTAGCATCTCTTGCCGCAAAAAGAACAAAGGGTAAACCTTCATCACAGTCTTTCTCATGTTCAAGGCAGAAACACCTAAGCAGGCTCTTCAGACTCTGGTGAAACACTTGAGACCAAATACATTGCAAAGACTCATCCTCTTTCTGAGCGCTACACAAACTTTCTCTATTCCAACTGACATTCAGATCAGACGGAGAATAGTTAACTGTTTTATCCACCCTTGTGGAACTAATCAACTCCTCCTCCTGATCTAAAGTACCTTGAGATTTCTCGTCTACCTGCTCTTCCAAAGTACCTTCCAACAAAGGGGTGAAACAAATCAGCTAGCTCAACATCCTCAGGCAGAGGGGTCTGTTCAGACATGGATTTGGTAGTGACGCAGGCGGGATACAGGCCTTCATCCTCACCCGGCTGATTCACACAAGGTTCTCCAGGCGAGTTACAAATCTCTAACTGGGGCCTTGGTTTGGGGTGACAGCATTCTCTTGTGATGTCATTACCCAGCAACACATTAACACCTTCAAATGGAAGCCAATCTACTACACCCATTGTAACCGGTCCAGTGACAAAGTCACAATCTAGATACATCTCACGTAAGGGGACTGACATGGGTATGCTACTGATACCACTCACAATGACATGTTTGCCTGTAGGCAAGTTGTCAGCAATGGAAAGTATAGACAACAACACTAGAGTCTGCCAACATCCGGTATTCCTATAGAATGTAACTTCCTGACCATTGACCTTTGACCTTGACACGTAACCTTTGTGTTCAAACTGATCACTCTTGGTAACTGGAAGTTTAGATTTCACAAACCTAACAGATGACGACTTTGACTCGTCAGCCCGTTTTTTGAAACACCTTTCCACAGTATGGTTTGTTTTACAGCATTAAGAGCATACTTTCTGAGAAGTCAACTTTTTGTTTGCCTGACCTTCAGATTGCCTTTTTTCTCCCGAATTGGATCTCTTGTCCTTAAATTTGACTTTGAATTTCTTGTCCATGTGTCTAGACGAATTTGAATCTCTCTTACCACCATAACTGTCTTTATGGGCAAGTACATATTTGCCGGCAAATTTATCAGCATCCACTAGTTTCTTAACCTTGTTATCTGATACTAACAACCAGGGGACATATGTTTCTTCACCTCCTCTAAAATGCACGACTCGTGCAATGCTGCTAGATCACTGACAGATTCAGACCTCAGCCATCTATCAAACAACACACTTTTTCTAGCAATAAATTCAGTATAAGTTTCATTATCAAACTTTTGTAAGCTACGGAATTTCTGTCTGTAAGCCTCACCGGAAACTGCATAAGCCCTGAAAACAGCTAACTTAGCTTGTTCATAATCACTGGCTTATACTTAGCTTGTTCATAATTAAATACTATAATAAGTATCTTCCAACGAGTAGTAGGTAGTAGCCGCTTTACCCTTGAGTCTGGACTGAACTAAGATAAGCCAATACTGTCTAGGCCAACCTAGGTCTGAAGCGACACGTTCAAACTGAGAGAAAAGTCCTTCAACTTCTGCTTCATCAAAGCGGGGAACAGAGCGATAGCAATCATGAAGCCTAAAACGATCGCCATGAGAATCAACATGGTTATTGTTCTGATTTAACTCTAACTTCCTGAGTTTAATCTCATGTTCTCTAGTCTGGCGTCTGTCTTGAGCTTCCATAGCTTCACGCCTTTCCTGAGCTTCTAATTCCCTATTTCTAGCCTCTATATCTAGCCTTTTTCCCTCCAACTAAAGTTTTCTCAACTCAATTTATTCAGCTACGCTGAGTTGTGAACTCGGAATTACAACGGAATCTGTTTCCTCCTCAACTTCCGGTTCAGTCCACATCGCCTCACTCAACAAGTGCCTAAGTTGCCTGACACCTAGACTTGTATCAATAGCGACACTAAACCTTTCAGCAATATCTAACAACTCCTTTTTAGAAAGATGCTTAATTTGCTCTATTGTTAGTTTGGCAGATTCAGCCATGTTTACACAACCTTTGACAAGCCGATACAATGTTGACTCTGAGAGACCAAGGGTTCCTAACAACTAGTCAACACAATGACCGTTGAATATCCCAGATGAGCCCCCAATTTACGTTTTAGATATACTCCTGTTACGGTGCTGACCCTTTTCTACTACAGTAGAGTCAAGACATTTTAATCAAAACATCTAGGCACATAAATAGCCTTAACCACGGCTTGGTAAAACACACAACTTTTTAAGTGTTCAAAGGGACAACTCCAATAAACAGTTTGATTTGAAGTTTATTACACCCAAATTAATATAAATACATTAGTGAGATTTACAATAAACAATGGCTGATTTCAAAAGGTAAGTGAGATGATAATTAAACTACTTTTCAGTAAGGAATTCTGCATTAATATAGTCGTTAAATATAGTAAACTAACAAAGTAGATGATATATTGTGCAATCCAATGTCTAACAACTTAGACTAACAGGTGATTTTCTGAAGATGACTCTACCATGCTCCAATTCAGTTTCTGGGGTTAGACGGACGAGTCACACAAAATGGGTCAAAACTTTTGACACAAGGAATGGCGCATAAGACCTTACAAGTGACAATCCAACATATCTCAGTAATTTCTAAAGGATAATAACACACGAATAGATGTCTCTTGTCTCCCGTGCTAAATCTTCCGTGAATGAATACACCTCTAAGGATTACTATAATTCCAAAGTAGGATTTCATGCATTCAATTAATAAGAGATATAGAAAATATAAATAAGAGCCCAGACTGTTAAACACCCGGTTCAAAACGGTGGTAAACGGTACTCAACCCACCTAAATCTTGTCATGAAATTGGCGTTGAGACATACACCATTCCAGAATTTCAATATCTCCACAGAAAGAACAAAGTCCTTTTCAGCAATCAGTCAGTAGGTCACAGTCGCTTCGTCAGCGTAGAACGGCGATAACACATTCCAGTCTTCTATTCTTTGTGCCGTAAGGTTAAGGAAACACCCAACTTCATAAGTCTTCAGTGTACCGTCTTGCCAGGCAGGTAGCAGATCTAGCTAGCACCTCCTTACAGTATGAGTTAGAGTCCAGTCCAGCAAACCCAGCAAGCCCAGCAAGCGCTGCTCTGAAGTGTACTTATGCTTAAATAGCGTCAGAGCAGACGTCATTGAAAACACCCCACATGATCTAGCTCTGAAATTTTCATAAACAAGGTGAAACTGTGTTTTCTCCAATACCTATTTGGCACAAAAACTACAGGTTGTAGCGGCATAAACTATACACCACATTAAAGCTGACAACCTAAAGAACACAATGATGTCATTTACATCAATTGAAAACTTTGCAACGAAGCATGAAAATTACAAGTTCACGGCCGAGGCAATTCAAAATTGCTGTAAAATCACCATGAACAAGGAACTTTACAGATCAAAACTGGGGATATATTCCTGACCACCCAGTTTCGTAACAGTGTTCAAAATGAGTATTGCTGCATAGAGAAGTCGGAATTGACTTTTAAAAATTAAATTTTTTTAACAAAATTAAAACTAATTCCCTTTTAAAAAATTAAGTTATCCCACCCTTTTAAAAAAGTATTTACAGCCATTGTATAGCAGTGCATTGTATATCATTTGTTTAAACTTCATTACTACAAGTTTGCATAGATCTATGTGGGGCTTATGAATAAATTTTGCTATTTTTCTCAACAAAAAATGTTTTAAAATATAATAAAAATAAATAAACAAAGAAACATTTGTAATTTCATTACTATAGTGGACACAATGTGGGATTTATGTCTGTCCTTCTATTTGAAAAGTCTGTCTAGAATCGCCATGAATAAATTTCACTTAGACGGTCAATTTAAGTGTTTATACTACAGTAATAATTGTCAATCATATATACGTATAATTATAGTGGTATTGAGCTATGATGCGATAGTGGGAGCAAGCTAGATTTACATTTCATGAATCTGTTTCTAACTTTTCCCCATCCTCTCTCCTTATCTCTGAATTTATGACTGACGTGCAAGTTGTGTAAAAACACTGGAAAAAACATTTTTTGAGGGAATACTGACTGGTTGTGACAGGATCTTATATATATATATATATATATATAGACACACACACACATATATATATATATATATATATATATATATATATATATATATATATATATATATATATATATATATATATATATATGATTTTCTGAGTAGATCCTTCTGTAGGAGAGTGCTCAATACTTTTTGGGAGAGCAAATAACAATAAAAGGACAGGACAAAGACTTTCTACTGAAACTCCATTTATCACTACAGATCTGTTTCGAGGG
>CM045735.1:26394748-26414748 GCA_024760905.1 Plotosus lineatus
GTGTGTGTGTGTGTGTGTGTGAATTCGCACTGAATAGGCCCTCTCATGAGTTTTATCAATACATGTTTCTTTTTCTATTTTAGGGTGAGTCAGGACCCCAAGGACCCCCTGGACCCACAGGAGAGGATGGCGAACGAGTGAGAACTTTTTTCCCCCTATTTTTTCACCTACTATCTCCTTCTTTTATTCCTCCACCCATGTTTTCTTACCACTGACGTAATTTCCTGTGTGCTAGGGAGACGATGGTGAGGTTGGACCTAGGGGTCTGCCTGGTGAACCAGTGAGTTCCAACACACACACGCACACGCACGCACACACACACACACACACACACACACACACACACACACACACACACACACACACACACACACACACACACACACTAAAAGAATAAGGGACAAACAAACTCCAAGCCCATGGAAAGGCAGGACTTAGACTTTAAATTAATTGATAAATGAATTGAGTTGGTCTCTGTTGGAATTTAAGAATATTAATAGTAGATCACATCGTAACTTCAAGTAGGTTCCCAAAATATTCAGCTGTTAACTAGCACTGATTTATACAGTGGTTTCATTATAACTGCAAACCCATTTAACACACCAATACCAAATAAATGTGTACCACATGCAATCCATTAAACCCTATGCACTGAAGATGAACCAAGAAACTTTCCAGAAAGTGAAATAGGACAATTTTCAGGGCGAGTGCTGTAACCAGATTTGGCCATTCGTTTCTCACATATTTTTGATTCCAAAGCAGTTTCTGTGGTTCTGGGCGAGGTAATTACAATCTAGTTTCATGTGCACACATACTGTCAGGTTAAAAAATTTAGGTAGGTAAAGTCTGTTGTGCTTTTTATACCCGAGCCTAGTTAGGACACCCCATTAAATAGTCAATTCTTTATAACAAAATGTTTTTATGTTTAATAAAGCTCAATTATTTATTTTACTGTAATAAAAATAATTTCATATAAGAAAATGTTTCGGTTTTTTGTATATGCTGTCAATTATAGCTGTTCAAAAGCAAATGGTACAAATAGGTTACACTGAGAGAAACTTTGGAAATTGAAATCCACACTGGAAAATTCGAATGAGTGCCTCTCCAATTTAACTGACACCTACACCAAAAAAATCCTCCTAACTCCTCTTTTACAAAGCACGCGTGCTCCCGATTGCATTAAAAATATGTGCCAAACATGTAATTTCCTTTGGAAAAAAAAACAATTAATTTGACCAAAACAGTACCATGGGTAACATTGCTGACAGTGAAATCAGTTGTGTGTTTTTTTATAGCTCTATTTTTTTATTTTTTTTTAATGAAATATAGATTGTTTGTTGGGGTGTTGTTTTGAATCAGAGTTCTCAATTTTTGTCTGAACATGTCCACATTATAATGTTAGCAAGGTGTTACACCCAGAGACAAATTTTAATCTAATGCTTAATTTAAATCAGGTAAATGACTCAGAGGAGATAGGTTAAGTTAATGCTGCTTCTAATGGTTGATTTAAATGAGTTAGGTTCATTGTAAAGTACTGGACATTAACATCTTATATGTATATGTATGACTAAATTCTTATTATTCGAAGGAAAACTAATAGAAACTATAATGTTATGTGTTCAGTTGATCCAGTACTGTTCAACATATCCACCTTCATTTATTTCAATGTAAATGTACAAGTAATGTACAGGACAGTTCATTTGGCAATTCAATTAAAGGGGGAAATATTACTTGAAATATTACTTGATTAAATTACCTTTACCAAAATTAGTACCAATTTATGACAGAGCTTTTTTCCAAAGAAATGGGCAACGGCATTTCTGTCAAGCACAAGGGTTGGCAACCCGCGGCTGTAGAGCTGCATGCGGCTCTTTAGCGCTACCCTAGTGGCTTCCTGGAGCTTTTTTCAAAAATGTATGAAAATGGAAAAAGCTGAGGGGAGGATCTTTTTTAGGTTTGTTTGTTTATTTGTTTAAATATGGTTTCTTTAGGAGGACAAGCCTTCTTAACGTTCAAGCCTTCTTAACGTTCAAACCTTCTTAACATTTTCCAATATTTAAAAAATTTGTATAAAAAATATTTGGCTTACATTGAAACATTTCTGTCAATGAAGATTTGCGTGATAGCCTGTGATGCACGTTTCAGCGCGACACTTTGCCAGGCTGGTAGCTGTTGTAAACAAACTGGTGGGTGTGTCTTGGCCATGGATCCCAAAGGAAAAAGAGAAAGATAGCTGATGAGAACAGAGGATTCAGAGAAGAATGGACTGAATTATTTGCTTTCATTGCCAATGCAGAAGGGTTGCCTGCATGTTTACTTTGTAATGAGAAGCTGTCAAATAACAAAAAGAGTAATTTGGAAAGACATTGGAAGCCATGCTAAATTTGCACCCAACGACCCAGTTGCGATTGAGAGAAAAGGTGTGATTGCAGTACTACTGGAGAAATTAGAGGAGCCCAAAAATAAATTTAAGTGGATTGCATCTCCAAACTCCACTACTACAGCTAGTTTTGTTTCAACCCAAGAGATAATAAAGCGTGGAAAACCGTTCACAGATGATGGATTCATTCATTAAAATATCAGAACACCTATTTTCAGACTTCAAAAACAAATAAAGAAAATTAAAAACATGCATCTCTCTGCAAAAACAGTGAAGGAAAGGGCCATTAAAATGGCAGGCAACATCACCAATCAGCAAATCAAGGACATTAATTCAGCTCCACCATACTCAATTGCCTGTGATGAGTCATGTGATGTAATTGACATTGAGCAGACAGCGCTGTTAGGCAGGTCTGTAAACTCTGATGGGATGCTGACTTCTTTATTGAATTTCTATAATTTCGTCAATGCAACAAAATACAATTCATTGATATTGTAATGGAAGTTAAACTTAAAGCACCAAATATCATACAACAGAGTAGTCACATGGTGTCATTCTCTCCAGGTTGCGCTGCAGGGAAAATAAGCATTTAATCATGAATGCTCTTTATGTATTTGTAGCCTACTTTGTCATTTTGATAGTAGGCTAATATACACTTACAGCCTGTGTTGCCTTCATATAAGGGTTAGGGTTTTAATTTTTAATTAACTTTTAATTTTTTGAGGCTCCAGACAGATTTGTTTTTATTTTTATTTTTTCCGATATGGCTCTTTGAACATTTTGGGTTGCCGACCCCTGGTCTAGTAGATGCTCCCAGATCGACCACTTAAAAGTTATGATGTAGCACAACCCTTCACATCCACCCACGGACATTCTTTGTAACATAATAGGATAAAGTGTAAAAATGTAAAGTAATTTGGTCAAATGACTGTATGCTGTTGCCAAAATAGTCTTTTTTAATTGATCAAAATACATGTACCAGTCCTAATGCAAATTTGTCAGCCAGATATTGTTTTGCCATGTTCCAATGAGAAGCTGATAGTGTAGGTATGTCTTTAAATAACTTAGAAATTACATTGAAAAAGTTTTGAGAAAAGTGTTGGTGCTAGAGGTATTATTCAGAGAACATAAAATAGTGGAGTACGCACCTGGGTCATAGATGATGTGTTAGATATAAAAACAAGAAACATAGCTTTAGCAGGGTAGATTGATTCATGCCTGTTAGTGATACACTAATGTAGTGTAAGTGTACTTTTAAATTTTCATAAAAATGCCAGGTGACTTTCTGACCTGTTGGTCCAATTAAGTTTGCTCCTTTGGCCTCTGAATTCATAGAGTTGGTGTAGGAGCAGTTTTAAGTTTGGCGTCCAGGTAGTATTTTCTTCTGTCCATCTGTTCGATAATTGGGCCTGGTACTTGTCGTTTCCTCGCATCACCCTCTCCCTTGTAACATTGGCTGGCCATTCTGGCTCGCACATACATCCCTATATATCTTATTTCCTCTGAGGATCCACAATGTGATAACTGTATATTTTCACTCGAATATAACATTTTTATATAAAAAATATTCTGATTTATATTTTGTTGTTGGTTCATGTGTTGTGTTTGGGTCATGTTACTTCATCATTCCTCATAATCTCAATTCATCGCCCCTCAATCTCTTAAGGTGAGCCTCAGCAAGAGGCATCATGATTTGATACATTTTGCTCCAAAACTTTTTAATAACACTGTTTATTATTAAATTATATCTGGAAACCTATTTATATTGACGTAAAATATTGCTCTGTCTAAAAGCTGTGAGAACAATAGCCCTCCTTTAACAACAGGAAATTTATAAAGCTGTCAAATGCATCAGCCAGAAGTCAAGGCAATAAAGCACATAGGTCATAACTAGTGTTATTATTTCTCAAAACTTTATCCAACAAAGGTTTCTACTCAAATGTGTTGCAAAATGCCACTGTTGGACAAATGTGAAACGACATTGTCAGACAGGTAAAACACATATTTATGGATCAAAAAAAAATTGCTTGGTGTAGTCTAAAATTTCCCTCCATCCATCTGTTTGGTGAACTATTTACTCATATCCTATTAGAGTAGGGTAGAGACTCCAGCTTATCTCAGCCAACTCTGGGCTTTGCCCTGAACTCAGGGCAAGGTATGCCCTGAACAAATCAAGGCCAAAATTTAGGGTGAACAAGTGCTGATTAATGTGTCCGACATAAACAATGTATTCATTTCAATCACTTTTTATTTGGACTTGGCACACATATGTTGGTTTTCACGTACATTGCTGCAACTTAAAAGCCCTTAGCATAAAATCGTTCATATAATTTCAATGTTTCTGGTACAAACTTTGAATAGTTTTCTGTTAAATAAAATATACAAAAGTAAAATTTAAACACTGTTTTTTACATATATCTTCTTTCTTTTCCTTTCGGCTTTTTCCCTTTCTCGGGAGTTGCCACAGTGCATCATCTGATTCGCACATTTGATTTGGCATGGGTTTTTACATCGGATGCTGACGGAAACACGCTGACGGCTTTGCAGCCTACTCTTTACGAAAGTCAGCAATGGTTCTTTTACATGCCTCTCACCATAGACAGTGAGAGACATGGCCCGCCTTTGATAACCCAGTTAGCTGCACTGGGGGGACAGTGACAACCCTGTGGGAACTCAAACCCCCAAACTTAGGATCAGTAATCCTGTGCCCTATACACTAGACCATCACTGCCCCTGTTTTATATATATACAGTAAAACCTCCGCTGACGAACGCTTAAGCTCACGAACTTTTCGCCTCAAGAACATTAAATTTGCGAGCATATAGTCTCTGCTGACGAACTAGTTTTAGGCGGACGAATCAAACCACGCGGTCGAACAGCGCCACGGTGGCGGCCACGAGAAGCTGACGCACGCTCATGGCGTCACAGTTCGTCACCCCCTTTCTTTGAGTGCGGAAGTGGTTTGTGTTTGCTTGACATTTTGGACCATATTGAGTGTACTTTTGCTATTATGGGACCGAAAAAGACCCCACCACAGGCGGAGATCACTGAAAAACACGAACGAGGTGTGCGTTTGTGTGACTCAGCGTCCCAGCACCAGTACGCTAAGTCTACCACCATCCTTAAGAACAAGGAAGCTATTAAGGGTGCGTGTGTGGCTAAGGGTATTTCCAAACAGTAGGCGTTTCCAAACACTCCTTCCAAACAGTAAGTCCCTCCCTCCCTCCCTCCTCCTCCCACTCCCTCCTCCTCCCACTCCATTCCATCAAGCCAACTACCATCACAAAGGTAAATAAAACGACTTTATTATACAGTACAGTTTATTTCTTTAATTACAATACAATAGCACATTTATTATACATAAAATAAGGTATATTTTTGTGTAGTTTTAAGGCTTATTTAGTAGAAAATTATGTTTTATGGGGACCTGGGAACGGATTATTCTCATTTTAATGGTTTCTTATGGGAAATAAATGTTCGGAAGACGAACTTTTCGCCTCACACACACTTTCTGGGAACCAATTATGTTCGTGAGCAGAGGTATCACTGTATATATATATATATATATATACATATATATACATATATATATATATATATATATATATATATATATATATTCTTTTCCTTTCGGCTTTTCCCGTTCAGGGGTCGCCACAGCGAATCATCTGCCTCCATCTCACCCTATCCTTTGCATCTTCTTCTCTTACACCAACGACCTTCATGTCCTCCTTCACCACATCCATGAATCGTCTCTTTGGTCTTCCTCTAGGCCTTTTGCCTGGTAGTTCCAGCCTCAGCATCCTATTACCAATATACTCACTATCCCTCCTCTGTACATGCCCAAACCATCTCAATCTAGCCTCTCTGACTTTGTCTCCAAAACGTCTTACATGTGCAGTCCCTCTGATGTGCTCATTCCTAATCCTATCCATCCTCGTTACTCCCAAAGAGAACCTCAACATTTTCATCTCTGCTACCTCCAGCTCTACCTCCTGTCTTTTCCCCAGGGCCACTGTTTCTAACCCATACAACATCGTTGGCCTCAACACCGTCTTGTACACTTTTCCTTTCATTCTTGCCGATACCCTCCTATCACACATCACACCGGACACTTTTCTCCAACCATTCCAACCTGCCTGCACACGCTTCTTGACCTCTTTTCCACACTCTCCATTGCTCTGGATTGTTGAGCCTAAGTACTTAAAATCCTCCCCCTTTCTTATCTCTGCTCCCTGTAATCTCACCGTTCCTCTTGGGTCCTTGTCATTCATGCATATGTATTCTGTCTTACTGAGGCTAATCTTCATTCCCCTCCTTTCCAGGGCATACCTCCACCTCTCTAGATTTTCCTGCACTTGTTCTCTGCTCTCACTACAGATCACAATGTCATCTGCAAACATCATAGTCCATGGGGAATCTTGTCTAACCTCGTCTGTCAGCCTGTCCATCACCATAGCAAACAAGAAGGGGCTGAGAGCTGACCCTTGATGCAGTCCCACCTCCACCTTGAACTCTTGTGTCACACCGACAGCACACCTCACCACTGTCTTACATCTCTCATACATGTCCTGCACCACTCTAACATACTTCTCTGCCACTCCAGACTTCCTCATGCAATACCACAGTTCTTCTCTCGGCACCCTGTCATATGCTTTCTTCAGATCCACAAAGGCACAATGCAGCCTCAAGCAGGTCTTCTTTTGGAGGAGTATTGATTTTTGATCCTCCCTTTATAGCTGGTTCAGGTGCTGCATTTTTTTTAATTGATTTGGGTTCTTCTTCTTCTTCTTCTTCTTCTTGTCCTTTCGACTTTTCCCTTCAGGGGTCGCCACAGCGAATCATCTGCCTCCATCTCACCCTATCTTCTGCATCTTTTTCTCTTACACCAACTGCCTTCATGTCCTCCTTCACCACATCCATGAATCGTCTCTTTGGTCTTCCTCTAGGCCTTCTGCCTGGTACACCTGCATGTTTTTCTTCAATAAATCTGATAATGGGGTCATGATATCAGTGAAGTTTTTGAAAAACTCTATAACGAGTAGCCTGCCCTACCTGGTAATCTCATTAGGTTGTATTTGTTTTGGGGGGCTGGGAAGTCCATGATACTTTGGACCTTTGCTATGATGGGCGCTATCTGCCTATGGCCCATGACATAACCCAGGTAGGTTATACTAGTTTGACCGAATTTACTCTTAGCCAAGTTAACAGTTAAATTAGCCGCAGTAATCTAAGAAAACTCCCCTCTGTTGAAATAAATGGGCATGCCAGGTGTCACGGTAGATGACGATGTCATCTATGTACAATCCAACAAAGTCAAGCACTGCTAGGCACTGGTTCATCATCCTCTGGAATGTGGCTGGCAAATTCTTCATACCAAAGGGCATGACTTTATATAGGTATAAGCCACTTGAGCAACCACAACACCTGACATTTCTCTGTCTCTCTCTGTAAGTAGGATGCACCAGTGTCCTTTTAGTAAGAAGTCACACTTTGTGATATGCTTTGTTTTGCCGATCTTTTCTATGCAGTCGTCTATCCTTGGTATTGGATATGAGTCAGTTTGTGTCAGTGCATTTACTTTTTGATAATTGGTGCAGAACCTGATTGAACTGTCTGGATTTGGAACCAAGACAGAAAGTGAGGCCCAGCCACTTTGGCTTGGCTTGATGGTGACATATCAAGAAATAACGTCTTGAATTCTAACAGGTGGCTCAGCTTCTGTGCTAAGTCAGACAAGATGTCAGAGTTGTTCAAACTCATTGAACGATTGTCTAGTTTTATGGTGGGGGCTCCCTCACAGTTGGCCTAAGAACTACTGTTCGCTACTAAGACTTCATTGATGTGACATTTTTCTTGGTTTGTATTTGTACAGTAGACTACTGTATTTCATACATACAGACTGTTGAATGTGAAAAGCCAAAACTGCTAGCAATCAGTTGAACTCTCTTACCTAGCAGCGTGGTAGACTTCCGACTGAGTAGTGAGTGTGTGCGTGTGTGTGTGTGTGTGTGTGTGTGTGTGTGTGTGTGTGTGTGTGTGTGTGTGTGTTTGTGAGAGTAGGGAGGCGGGATGGGATATGCTGCAAACACTTGGTATGCACGAACATAGGCACACACTCACAACTCAGCTGTTTTGTTTCTGCTGTGACTCATTCACAGTGAAAGTACTAGTATACTTTTGATAATCTGACAATTTTTAACAGGCCATCGTAACTCCGAATCAACATTAACCAAGTCCATCGTTCAGTGAGAAACATCTGTATATTCATTCATTTATTCATTTTCTGACCCACTTAATTCTAATTGGGTCACGGGGAGGCTGGCACCCATCTCAGCTGACTCCGGGCATGGGCGGGGTACATCCTGGACAGCTCGCCAGGTCATCGCAGGACCACACATTTATATAATAATATAAAAATATATAATAAAAAGGCACAGCCGATCCAATATTATCAATTTAGACTTTACCCTGATTCAGGAAATGGCTTTTTCAGCACATAAAAACACATTGAAGCAACCATAAACAATGCACATTATTGTCTGTCTCCTTTCTCTGTTTCTATTCCTCAAATTTGCCAGTATGCCAAAAGAAAAGATTAAATGTTCACTTTTGTGGAAACAAATTGATAAATCAATTGAATTTTCCACCAGGCTCATTTGTAATCATTTAAATTGTTTACTCAATTGTAAAGTTATGCCATGTCTTTGAATGATTTCTACTCTCAAAATAACAAAAATCAGGGTACAAAGTCATGAAAAGTCTGAAGATGATGAAAATGTTTTCCAGGCCCATAAAATCCTGAAAAGTCACGGAATTTGAGGGTCTGAGAAATTATAATAAATTATGCTTCTGTCTGAGACTGGCAAATATGTTCATATTTTTTTGCGTGTAACATATTGTGTTCATGTTCGGACCTGATTTTTGCCAATTTTATTCCTTTTTTGAAAGATATAATTAAAATGCATTTTTATTACAAATTTAATGTAATGTCTAAATAAAGATAATTTACCTCTCAAAAAAAGTTAATTATTGGAATGTTCATGACTGCACAAGGTCATTCAATTTTTATGATTGGTCATTGATAAATTATCAAAGTTCATGGATTTTCACCATGGGATGTCTGTGGGGACCCTTTAAATGCCACAAAAATCATCATAATTTACCAAAAAAGTTCTAAATGGAAGTGATATGTTAAAATTTAAAATGAGCTGGGTAAAGTTACTCATCTCCTGGTGAATATCTTTTTTCCTCCATAATACTTGATCCACCCTTGAATACTTCTATAAATATGACGTATGGTGGTCTGCTCATAGGCTCTGCTTACAATTCCCCGCTTCTTTAAAAGAGTAGTACATTAGATAGTGTATAGTAGTCATTAGTACTTTACAGAGGGTAAACTTAACCATGGTAGGTGAAAAAAATTTGCAATATAAAATAATATATAGATTTAGGCGCTGCCTAAAAGTACAACTGCTAATAGATAGCTCTGTTAGTAAGTATTTGACAATGGTTCTCTCGGAGTATCGTGGATCCTTTCAGAGCTAGATCAATGCAGCCCTGGTGGAAATAAATAAATAAATCTCATGTGTTTCACAAATTCAGTTTATAAAGAAAGCAGAAAAGTTCAATACTGAATTTTCTTTTCACCATCCTTCACTAGCTGATTACAATGTTTATTTGTATCACCTGTCTTGTGAGTTTATTTATCTATTAAACAAATTCATGTTCCTATTAATGTTTTATGTTTTCCTGCTTGGGTTTGTCTGCCTACCTGAGTTACACTGTGTGTTTTATTTTTTATTGTGTGTAAATCTGATTGGTGGTGTATGAGGTGGTTGGGTTTTGGTTTTGCTGAAAAATAAATTTGTTTTTTATTAATGGCCATTGTCAGGAAAGTCAGCCGTAAATAACAGCCATTCGATATCAACTTAGGCATGGACAAGGGACAACCATCCATGTTCTATGCCTATATCTTTGATTTAAAAAAAAGCACTATTTTGTTGTAAATTTTGATGTGGGAGTAATGTGATCAGCGGTACGCTTTATCTGTTAAATTGCATGAAATTTGAATTTGAAAAAAAAAAAACCCGTAAAATCGAAAAAACTTACAACGGATGAACGTAAGTCACAGAGTGTCTGTTTCCTCACAGTAATACTGCCTGGATTTGATTCCCAGCTTTGAGTGTTTCAATGTGGAGTTCGCATGTTCTCCCCATGCTTGCGTAGGTTTCCTCCCATAGTCCAAAAACATGCACAGTAGTCTAATTGGCTGTTCCCATAGGTGTGAGTGTGAATGGTTGTGTGAGTGCCGGCCCTGTGATGGCCTGGCGAGCTGTCCAGGGTGTACCCCACCCTTGCCCAGAGTCAGCTGAGATGGGTGCCAGCTTCATTGCAACGCTACTTAGGATTAGACAACTTGGAGAATGATGGATTAGAAAAAGCGGCTTAGAGAATGCGCACAGTCATTCACACTCACATTTATGGGCAATTTGGTACAGCCTTCTTTGGACTGTGATGAAACCAGGGCATCTGTAGAATCCCACTCAAACACAGGGGAGACATGCAAACTTTACATACAAACGATTGTCCTGAAAGTATCTACTTAAGATGAGGATTAACATTTTCAACATTTTCACGAACACCCAGCGAGTACTCCTATTCATGACGCACACACACACACAGACACACACACATACACACACGCACGCACGCAAGCACGCACGCACGCACACACACACACACACACACACACACACACACACACACACACACACACACTCACACACACACATGCCATGTGACATCTTAAACATGTATTGAAGAATAAACTAATCATATACAGTTAAAACAGTAATTCTTGCGCATATAGTTTTATACAAGTACATGTAAATGTGCATTTATCTCTGCAGCTTTCTTTTCATTTTTTTTTTTTATTTTCATGCAGAGGCAGTGTGTAGCTTACCCTGTGGTAGGATGCTGAATTACTGATCCCAAGGTTGGGGGTGGGGGGGTGTTCAAGCCCCACTGTCACCAGGTTGTTACTGGTGTCCCCCAGTTCAGCTAACCGGGTTATCAAAGGCCAGCCATGTTTCTCACTGTCGATGATTAGAGGTATATAAAAGAACCATTGCTGACTTTTGCAAAGAGTAGAGCTTTGCTGTCAATGTGTTTCTGTCCAGCAATGGCCTGGTGAGCGCTCTAGGGTGTACTCTGCTAACTCTGAAAACTATTCACCATCAGATGAATGAAAAGGCATTAATAATTTTTATAACAACGTTTTTAAAACTAATAATTCACGCTTGAACAAAAGAGGTTCAGAAAATTGGAGGCCATGGCTTATGATCTTTGATGAAGTGCTGTATATAAACAAGTACATGGCAAGTAGAGACTATGGAGTTATGAACATAGTAGATGCAACCAAAACAAAAGAAAGTGCATTTTAAACTCTCTCAAAGGGAAATGCATAGCCAAACCAATATGAACTGCATACATCAGATTCAGACTTTGATGATACACCAAGGATGAATTAGACAAGCAATTGAAAATAGTATGCACAACACAGACTGGTGCGCCATCAATAACTGTTAATACACTTTCCCAAATAGATCCACTTCTGAAAGACTGATGAGCAAACACATTCAATGACCTTTTACATTCCACCAACTGGTATATCTAATGAACCTCTCTTCCCTTCCTTTTCTTCTTTAGATTTATCCATTCATTTTCTGAACCGCTTAATCCTAATTAGCTTCACAGGGAAGCTGGAGCCTGTCTCAGCCGACTCTGGTTGAGGGCAGACTACATCCTGGACAGCTCGTCAGGCCATCGCAGGGCAGAAAGACACTGATGACCATACAGCCAACTTTTGTTGAAAGTCAGCAATGGTTCTTTAATATGCCTCTCACCATAGATATGAGAGACAGCTACACTGGGTGGACAGCATTGACAACCGTTGACCGTGGGGTTTGAACCCCCAACCATGGGGTCGGAAATCCAGCACCTTACCACTGGGCCACCACTGTCCTGTCTTTAGATTTAGAATCTCTTTTTTTTCCCTTTAGCCTCTACTCATTCTATACTTTTCTCATCTTCGTCTTTCTCCTTCCTTTCTTCCTTAGCTGTAGAAGTTTCAAGTTTCTTTTATAGCAGTCGTATGTTCTCTGTCTTCTTTTTCTTTCGGCTGTTCCCTTCAGGGGTCGCCACAGCAAATGATCTGCCTCCATCTTTCCCTATCCTCTGCATCTTCCACTCTTACTTCAACATCCTTCATGTCCGCCTTCACCACATCCATAAATCTTTTCTTTGGTCTTCCTCTGGGCCTTCTGCCTGGTAGTTCCAACCTCAGCATCCTACTACCAATATACTCACTATCCCTCCTCTGTACATCTCCAAACCATCTCAATCTAGCCTCTCTGACTTTGTCTCCAAAACATCTAATATGTGCTGTCCCTCTGATGTACTCATTTCTGATCCTATCCATCCTCGTTACTCCCAGAGAGAACCTCAACATTTTCATCTCTGCTACCTCCAACTCTGACTCCTGTCTTTTCCCCAGGGCCACTGTCTCTAAACCATACAACATCGCTGGCCTCATCACCGTCTTGTACACTTTTCCCTTCATTCTTGCCGATACTCTCCTATCACACATCACAATCGGACACTTTTCTCCATCCATTCCAACCTGCCTGCACGCACTTCTTCACCTCTTTTCCACACTCTCCATTGCTCTGGATTGTTGAGCCTAAGTACTTAAAATCCTCCACCTTCTTTATCTCTGCCCCCTGTAACCTCACCGTTCCTCTTGGGTCCTTGTCGTTCACACACATGTATTCTGTCTTACTGAGAATAACCTTCATTCCCCTCCTTTCCAGGGCAAACCTCCACCTCTCTAGATTTTCCTCCACTTGTTCTCTGTGCTCACTACAGATCACAATGTCATCTGCAAACATCAATGTCCATGGAGATTGTCTCACCTCGTCTGTCAGCCTGTCCATCACCATAGCAAACAAGAAGGGGCTGAGAGCTGACCCTTGATGCAGTCCCACCTCCACCTTGAACTCTTCTGTCACACCGACAGCACACCTCACCACTGTCTTACATCTCTCATACATGTCCTGCACCACGTTAACATACTTCTCTGCCACTCCAGACTTCCTCATACAATACCACAGAAGAAATGTTCTCTGTATGTCTTTTTCTTTTTGTCTCTCAAACTAAAATATTATGACACATACATGTTCTGTGTAACTTGAAGACAAAGTTGAACTTCTAATTATCTAACCAGTGGCCTGCTAAATTGAAGAACTTAATTAGGACCGAGTGTGCTTTTGTGGACTGCAGCCACGCACACACACACACACACACACACACACACACACACACACACACACACACACACACACACACACCTCTTTCATGTAGTGTATATACTTCATTTGACAACTGTAAAATTAATATGAATGAAATCAGCTATTTTTAAATAAATTCTTGAACCGAGATCTGTAGGTGCCTGATTAAATGTTTAGAAGATGCACATTGTACATTTTAAGCAACACACTTTTACTGAGTTGCTATGCATGATGATGTGTCTGTGGGCTTTTGTTTTTTTAAATTAAATAGATGTATGCGTTTTCTCTGAAGCTGGTATAAGAGATATGATATGCACAATTAATTGCTCTGCCTGCTGTAAAAAGAACCTTGAGTAGTAAACACATTGACTTTGGAACAACCAAGTGCTAAAATATATTTTTATATTATAAATATGTTTGTTAGTGGCGGTGGTGGCCTGGTTGTAAAGGTTGCTGGATCGCTGATCCTAGGGTTGGGGATTCGAGTCCCACTCTCCAAAAGGTTGTCATTGTCGTGTCTCAACAACCGTCCCCCCATTGCAGCTAATTGGGTTATCAAAGGCCGGCCATGTCTCTCGCTGTCTATGGTGAGAGGCATGTAAAAGAACCAGTGTTGACTATTGTCAAGAGTAGGCTGCAAAGCCGTCAGCGTGTTTCTGCTCCTTGCTAAGAGTTGTGTCAGGAAGGGCATCCCACATAAAAACCTATGCCAAATCAAACATGCAATGATTCGCTGTGGCAACCCCTGAGAAAAAGGGAACAGCCAGAAGGAAAAGAAAAAGTTAATATGTTTGTAATACCTCTCTTCCAGGTATAATATGGAATTGATTACAATACATAGAGTATTATGGTAAGAGGGCTAATATTGCGACATTGAACGGACCAGTCAGGCACTCTCACCTCTGTGCTAAACACAACATAATGAATGTACAATCTGCTCGCTGATTATCTCAGTGTTTAGAGTGAGATTTCAAAACTGAAAGCTGCCATAATGCCATAAATTTGTCAGCGCAATTTTGACTGACATTTTCCTTATGTTTGAAAAGTGTGTGCTGGGCCTAAACTTCTCCCTCTTCAAGTACGATTTGTACACTTGTGAAAACGTTGAATCACCCTAACAGCTTGACATGGGTTCTCTTACTCATCAAACTTGATAATCATCAACATCATCGCTTGTCTTTCTCTGTTTCAGGGCCCCCGTGGTTTGTTAGGACCCAAAGGACCTCAGGGACCGCCTGGTGCTCCTGTAAGTCTTTGGCATATTTTTTTTTTTTTGTTGTTGTTTGTTTGATTTTGAAAATGTTAAAAAACGTTTTTAGCATATAAATACTCATAATAATAATAATAATAATAATAATAATTATTATTATTATTATTATTATTATTATTATTATTGTACAATAAGTTTCATTATAAGTTATATTATTTAGCTTTGTTTACAGAGTCCATACAGCATTATAACTGCATATGTTATTGTAATGAAAACTAGGATAGCCTTGATCAAAATAAAGTGGCGACTGAAACTAAAATAATTAAGATTAATAAATAATTATGATTGATGATTGATGATTGATTTGATTGAAGCATATTTTATTCATTTAAGAAAAGGATTGGGCACAAGTTATCTAACTTATTAAAGCCCTCTCCAGATAGTTACACAATATATCTTACAACAAATATACATCAAGAAGCAGACAAGGGTTAGAAAATGTACACAAAGAAAGAAAGAAAAGGAAAAAAAAAGAAAGAATTTAGTGTGGTTAATATAGAAATGTACATGTTTGAAAACATCCTGATTTTTCATAAGTAGAGGGACCTGCATTGCCATGTAAGATAAGATTAATATCAATTGGTGTTCTGTTTTTAACGATGTTTCCTAAAGCTTTAAGCAGTTTTTCTCTGAAAATAATATACGATGGACATTTAAGAAAATAATGAAAAACATTCTCACATTTGTGGCAACAATGCCAACTTGCATCACAGAATAAACAATGATACTGAGTACCTCAATCTTGTACATGGCTGATTAAAATCATCAGAGTTTCTCAAATCATAACGTGTTCTGTTGGCTACTACAGGTGGAAGTAAATTCTGAAGAAAATCTGGAGTTGATAATATTGTTCTGTTAAGCAAAAATTTTAATTTCCTGAATGCACCAATCATTTTAGATGTCTTTTTGATTATGTTTTCGATGTGATGATGCCAACTTCCATTAGATGAAAAGGTTAAGCCAAAATTTTTGCGATGATCAACTGTTTTTATAATGCAACCATCAAATTTCAGATTAATATCATTTTGATTATCTTTTAAGGTAAATAACATGGCTTCAGTTTTATCCGTATTTAAAGAAATTAACCACTCCTTTGCCCAATTACTTAAAATTTTTACATTTTAATTTATACATCTTTCCACTGACTGTTTTTCCTTAGATAATATTCCTAATGAAGTATCGTCAGCATAAAGGAGAGTTATATAATTTAGTTTATCTGCTATATCATTGACGTACACAATGAAAAGAAATGGAGCCAAAACTGATCCTTGTAGAACTCCAGCTTTGAACACCAAAGGCTTGGACAATGACAGATTAACAAAAACTGGCTGACTACGATCGCTAACATAACTTTTAAACCAATCAAGTAGCTTGCCACTTCCACCATACATCTCTAATTTTAAAATAAGTCCTCTATGCCAAACTCAATCAAAGGCCTTTGATACATCACAAAAAACATGCAATAGTACTCTTTATTATAAAGTGATGTGCAAATCTGATTATAAATTTCAGCACAAAGTAATTATAGACTAGCTTAAATATACCATATTCAACGTGATAAGCACTCAGGGCGCTTAAAAAAGGGGGGGGGGGCTTCTTAAAATGATTAACAGCGGAGTGGAACAGTAAGTGCTTATTATCATAGAAGTGGAAAACATCAATAATAACAGAACAATAAAAAAACACAGTTTCTTTCTGTGATCTCTTTGCCTTTTTCCTTAATCTATCACGCCTTTTACTCTCCCGCCGAATGTTGGAGTCATACCAGGGTTTATCATTGGGCCTAATCATTACAATTCTCGAAGGAATACATTGCTTCATATACTCATTAAAACGTTAATAAAATACAGAACAAGCATCTCAACATTACAACAATCAGAAAACAATGACAACCAATCCGTATTGTCAACAAGTGAATTCAGTTTATCGTAATCACCATGTTTGTAACACCAAGCTTTTCTGGGATATGCTACCTTAGTTGACACATGTACAGCAAGACCAACAAAGGTGACTTTATGATCATAATACTTCCATCAAAATCAACACCACTTTCCATAACATCAACTTTATCACTAACTATAATCGGATATAAAAGTGTGCTCGTCATCATGGTTACTCTAGTACAGGGGTGGCAAACAAGTTAGACACAAAGAGCCAAACTTTTTAACTGTGAGAGTTAAATAGCCACACCACATGCTGACCTGCCAAGACACACACACACACACACACACACACACACACACACACACACACACACATACCTCTCTCTCTTTCTCCCTTGCTCTGATACACACAACTACTGAACACACTTCAGATACATAGATATGGCCTGTATAATATAAATTGATGAATAATGAAATATACACACAATCATGTTGAGTCAGGTGTTTTTTACCTTTAGGGAATTCTGTGTCAATATTAGCATGTTGTGTGCTAAAATGAAGCTGAAGATTTGAATCCTTGAAATGTGATATCGTGGTACTGCATAATAAACAGAGCGATTTGCCATTCCATTCAATAAAAATGTAAGCATCTTCCCATTCTCTCAGAAATGTCCTGTGTTCATCTTCATATTTTCGTTTAGCTTTGCATTTTGACATTTTTACAAAGAGGGTAAGCCTCCATGCAAAGAAAATGTTTGCTTAATTTCCCAGCATTAGACATCATCCACTCAGATGATTGGCGGTCACTTATGTGTCAGACGCGGCATAAAAAACACCCAACCTGTCAAAATTATTTAAAAATATTATTTATTTTTTGTTTTTAATAACCTCTGAAGGATTTAAGTGTGTTTTAAGATTAAAAAAACAAACATGAAAAGAGGCAAAGAGCCACAGTATATAGAAATATGATAAGAGGCAAAGAGTCACATTCTTATTAATCAAGAGCCGCATCCGGCTTGAGAGCCGCGTGTTCGCCACCCCTGCTCTAGTAGGTTCTGTTATAACATTACACAAATTATTTCTGAGCAAGATATCTGTTAAATTTATATTAGATGTAGAAAGTAAATTTTCATTCAAATCACCAAGAATTATAATTTTACTAGAAATATCTAAAGCACTTTCAATACCATTGTCAAATCTGTCCCCAAAATTAGCTGTATTACTTTCAGGCTTATAAACACTGCATATAATTAACGGTTTATGTGGAAGAAATATTTTCACCCATATAATTTCATAATATATATTTTCAAGATGAAAAAATCTTTCAAATCTTTCAAATGTTAAATATTTAGAAATATATATCATTACACCACCTCCAAAAGCATTTCTAGCTCTACGCAACGGATCATGAAAATGTTCCCAGGTCAAAGTTTCATTATCTACACTTAAATCTCGAGCAGTCTCTGTGAATAAAAATTCTGACAGATACGATTGCTCATTATGAATACAGTGGTACCTCAATTTACAAAATTAATTCGTTCCGGAAGTGGTTTCGTAACCTGGATTTTTCATAAATTGAACCGCATTTTACATGCAAACCGTGTGATTCATTCCAAGGCCCCCAATACTACTCCCTAAACCATTTTAAAATTATAAAAGCATACATTTTAAGGCCTCTTTCTGCTTCAATATCGTACTGATGGTAGATGGGTTTAGCCATATTCCTTTGCAATATCACTCAACCGCATGCCATGAGCCTGCTTCTTCTTTTCACTCGCACTGGGAATCACACGCGAGCGTGTGTGTGTGTGTGTGTGTGTGTGTGTGTGTGTGTGTGAGTGTGTGTGTGTGAGAGTGTGTGTGTGTGTGTGTGTGTGTGTGTGTGTGTGTGTGTGTGTGTGTGTGTGTATGTGCACGCACACTTGTGTGTGCGTGCGTGTGTTGACCATGTCTTCTTAGCAGAGTTATAATCTTACAAATATTTATGAAAGTTAAAAGCTTGAGCCAAGAAAGAAAGTTGAACTCGAAAAATACATGAAGCAACAATAACTCTGTCCTTTACACGAAAAGCATTATGGGAGCTGCAGCTCCATAATAGCCAAAGGGAAGGAGCTGCGTCATCCCTCCTAGCCAATGGGAGGCCAGCAGGGCAAGATGTTGGAAGATAGTCAATGGGAGAGCAGCTCGTGCATTGTTTGAATGTTTGAATGGCGCATTTTAATGTTTGAATGGCGCGTTTGGTGCATTTCGTAAGGAGAACTTGTTTCGTTTACAGAAACAAAAAATTTAGGAAAATGTTTTTCGTAACCGGGATTTTTCGTTTGCTGGGATTATCGTAAGGTGAGGTACCACTATACTTCTAGCATTCAAGTCAAAAACTGAAAGCAAGTTATCTTTCTGAACAATAGGACCAGGATTGGACTCAACATCCATAGCAAGCTGGAGTAACAATAAAACAATCAAGACAATACTGTGTATAATATATATGTGTATATATAATTAATTATAGTGTGATTATAGTTTTTACACTGTCAAATAACTATTTTTTCTGCAGGGAGTCACAGGAATGGACGGCCATCCTGGTCCAAAAGGAAACATTGTGAGTGTGTCTCTTACCCACACACACACACACACACACACACACACACACACACACACACACACACACACACACACACACACACACACACGTACACACACACACACACTAACACTAAAATATCATGCTATTTATTTATAAATCCATTTAATTTCCATTATAAATTATGGATTTTATGTTTGTGATATATTTCTGAACTGAACATGTACTCATTCTTGCCTTTCAGGGACCTCAAGGTGAACCTGGGCCTCCAGGACAACAAGGCAACCCTGGTGCTCAGGTGAGCATGGGATTCCCAATCAACTGACAATTTACATATGTCAGTTGCTATATTTCAGCCAAACTAGCAAGGTGGCAATCAATTAAAAAAATTCAACAGCAACATAAAAGCTTGAGTGACTATTGCATGGGTTATCTTCAGTTCATTTTCTGTGACCACTTAATCCTTATTAGGGTCGCGGGGAGGCTGACGCCCATCACAGAAAACCATAGACAGTGAGAGACATGGCCGGCCTTT
>CM045735.1:26419748-26427248 GCA_024760905.1 Plotosus lineatus
ACCTTTGATTTCAATGGCTGGTGTGACCCCATTGGTGGGTTTCCTTGCATGAACAGCTCACTACGGGTCCTTTCACAACATCTCATTTGGATACAGTCCGGACTTTGACTTGGCCATTCCAAAACATTCTTTGGTAGAATAACCTCTGTGCTTAGGATTGTTGACTTGCTGAATGTTTCCGGCCACTAAACCTAAAAAGTACAATCTTACCGTATTTTCCGGGCCATAAGGCGCACCGGGTTAAAAGGCGCATTAAACGAAACAAAAGTCAGATAAGTCAAACTTGATTCGACTCCCACAATAACTCTCATCATTGTTCAGTTATAACAACATAAAATATAAAATAATACACTTCACAATAACTCCCAACACTGTTCAGGTATCACACATAAAATGTAAAAGAAGACATTTCACAATAACTCTCAACATTGTTCAGTTATAACAATATAAAACAATAAACTCACTTTTTCAGTTTATTCCTCTTCCACAAATCCATCAAATTCTTCATCTTCAGTGTCTGAGTTTGACAGTTGCGCAAATTGGACATAAAGCCCGGATGCCTCTATGATTATATTATTATATTATATTATTGAATTTTATTATGCACCAAATAACAGTTCAGAGTACTCACCCTTCTTGGAGTCTTTGGGGTGTGTGTTTCAGAACGCTCCCTCGGGAGACTTCAACGCCCATGTGGGCAACGATAGTGTGACCTGGAAAGGTGCGGTCGGTAGGTACGGCCTCTCCAGTCTGAACCTGAATGGTGTTTCGTTGTTGGACTTCTGTGCTCATCACAGTTTGTCTATCATGAACACCATGTTCAAACATAAGTGTGCCCTTAAGTGCACTTGGCACCAGGACACCCTAGGTTGTAGTTCGATGATTGACTTTGTAGTCGTGTCATCGGACTTGCGGCCGTATGTTCTGGACACTCAGGTGAAGAGAGGAGCTGAGCTGTCTACTGATCACCACCTGGTGGTGAGTTGGCTTCGGTGGTGTGGGAGGCTGCCTTCCAGACCTAGCAGGCCCAAACGTGTAATCAGGGTCTGCTGGGAACATTTGGCAGAGTCCCCTGTCTAAGAGGCATTTAACTCACACCTCCGGCAGAGCTACAACCACATCCCGGAAGAGGCGGGGGACGTGGAATCCGAATGGGCCATGTTTCGTGCCTCCATTTCTGAGGCAGCAGCCCATAGCTGTGGCCGGAAGGTCGTTGGTGCTTGCTTGGCGGTAACCTCTGAACCCAGTGGTGGATACCTGCATTGAAGGGGGCCATCCAGGTAAAGAAGGAGGCCTATCGGGTTTTCTTAGCCTGTAGGACTCCCGAGGCAGCAGACAGGTAACGGCAGGCCAAACATGCTGCAGCCGAGGCTGTCCTAGATGCAAAATTTCGGGCGTGGGAGGAGTTCGGTGAGGGCCTGGAGAGTGATTATCGGTTGTCCTCAAAAATGTTCTGGACCACCATCCAACGCCTCAGGAGGGGGAATACAGTTCTCCTCAAAAACTGTTTACAGCGGAGGTGGGGAGCTGCTTACCTCAACTGGGGATGTCGTCAAGAGGTGGAGGGAGTACTTTGAGGACCTCCTCAATCCCACCAACACGTCCTCTGTGGAGGAGAAGCTGCGTCATCCCTCCTAGTCAATTTGAGGCCGGTGTGATGTTGGGAGATAGCCAATGGGAGGGAGCTGCGTCATCCCTCCTAGCTAATGGGCGGCCAGTGGGGCAGGATGTTGGGAGATAGCTAATGGGAGGTCAAGGGGACAGGATGCTGGGACATAGTCAATGGGAGAGCAACTCGTGCATTGTTTTATTTTTTTTTAAATTGACCATGTCTTCTTAGCAGGGTTATAATCTTACAAATGTTTATGCAAGGTTAAAAGCCTAAACCAAAAAATAAAGTTTCAATTAGCACACTCGAAAAACTCATCTTTGAATGGTGCGTTTGAATGTTTGAATGGCACCTTTGGCGTGTTTCGTAAGGAGAACTTTTAAGAAGGGGGACCGGGAGGGTGTGTTCCAATTATCGGGGAATTACACTCCTCAGCCTACCTGGGAAAGTATGCAGGGGTACTGGAGAGGAGGATGCGACCGATAGTCGAACCTCGGATTCAGGAGGAGCAATGTAGTTTTTGTCCTGGCCGTAGCACTCTTGACCAACCCTAGACGCTCCACAGGATTCTGGAGGGGGCATGGGAGTTTGCCCAATCTGTCCACATGTGCTTTGTGGATTTGGAGAAGGCTTTCGACCGTGTCCCTCAAATGATCTTGTGGGGCGTGCTCCGAGAGTACGGCGTTCCGGACCCATTGCTACGAGCTATTCAGTCGCTGTATCACCGGAGCCAGAGTTTGGTCCGTATTGGCAACAATAGGTCGAATTCGTTTCCGGTGGGAGTTGGAGTTTGCCAAGGCTGTCCTTTGTCACCGATTCTGTTCATAATTTTTATGGACAGAATTTCTAGGCGCAGTCGAGGCGATGAGGGGTTCTGGTTTGGTGGCCATCGGATCTCGTCTCTGCTTTTTGCTGATGATGTTGTCCTTTTGGCTTCATCAAGTCGGGACCTCCAGCTCTCATTGGAGCGATTCGCAGCCGAGTGCGAAGCAGCCGGGATGAGGATCAGTATCTCCAAGTCTGAGGCCATGGTTCTCAGTCGGACAAGGGTGGAATGCACCCTCCGGGTCGGGAATGAGGTCCTGCCCCAAGTGGAGGAGTTTAAGTATCTTGGGGTCTTGTTCACGAGTGAGGGAAGGACGGAGCGAGAGATCAATAGACGGATCGCTGCAGCCTCTGCTGTTAAGCGGTGCATGTGCCGGTCCGTCGTGGTGAAGATGGAGCTGAGCCGCAAGGCGAAGCTCTCAATTTACCAGTCGATCTACGTTCCAACCCTCACCTATGGTCACGAGCTTTGGGTAGTGACCGAAAGAACAAGATCACGGATACAAGCGGCTGAAATGAGCTTCCTTCGTTGGGTGGCAGGCTTCTTCCTTAGAGATAAGGTGAGAAGCTCCACCATCCGGGGAGAGCTTGGAGTACATCTGCTGCTTCTTCGCATTTAGAGGGGCCAGTTGAGGTGGCTCGGGCATCTGGTCAGACTAACGCCTCCCTGGTGTGGTGTTTCGGGCATGTCAAAACGGGAAGAGACCCCGGGGTCGACCTAGAACACGCTGGAGGGACTATGTCTCTCGGCTTGTCTGGGACCGCCTCTGTGTCCCCCCCCGGGAGAGTTGGAGGAAGTGGCTCGGGAGAGGGACGTCTGGACCTCTTTGCTTAGGTTTCTGCCCCCGCGACCCGAACCTGGACTAAGCGGAAGATGATGATGATGATGATGATGATATATATATATATATATATATATATATATATATATATATACAGTAAGCCCTCGACATTCGCGGGGGTTCGGTTCCGAGCCCTCCCACGAATCGAGATAATCCGCGAGTTCTGTACCCAGAAGTAAAACCCCATGTAAATGGTCACATGTGCGAATGAGCAGCCGGAAGTAAAATACTATGTATCTATTACATGTGCTTCTTAAACACATTCTATAGACAGTCTTACTCATTAATACAGTATTAATGTAGTAAAATATAGTAATGATTAAGAAAAACTTTTCAATTCTTCCTCTTATTTTTATTGATAATAAAATATAAACATTATACAGCATATACTGTTGTAAAGCACTCGTTTTAAAGTCTTTTTCAATTGTTATTCCAGTACAGTACCTAAGTTAATTCCGAGAATGTTTGTGTGTGAGATTTTATGTTCTGTAGCATGTTTAACAAATGATACCAAAAGGATAAACTTCATTACGCCTCATGTCCTTTTACATTGAACTGAGAGTGATGTCTTGGAGTGACATCATTTTATTTGATCAGTTTCTGTAACCGTAAATTGAGGCTTTCCCTGCCTGTAAAAGTGAGTTTACACGGTATTTCAAGACCTCCTGCCACTGGGGAATTGTCTATTATGTTCATCAGTAACAACACATTTGATTGTTCCACCGTGCATTAAAAAGCAGGAAAATATTTTGCTGCTTTCTCTTGGTAAATGTCCAACAACCGATGATCTATTAGAAACTGCTACAGCAAAACTATGGGATGCTCTGAATGAATGGAGCGATGAGCCAGATATGGATATATCAGAAAGTGATGACGAGTATTTTTCACCCGATTCGCCAGGAACATGCTTAAATTTATGAAGTTAGTGAGCAGGAGAATCGGGTGAAAAATACCATTGATTGGTTCAATGTGTCATGTGCTAAAGTTGACATTCATTTTGATTGGCTCGAGTTTACTTCCAGAAAAATGTTTCCTTCCAGAAAAAAGCACTGGGAGGGAAAAGTAAGGTGTCTTTTATTAAAATATTCTGCTGTTTTCTATTTATTTTCAGCTTTCATGTAAGTAGTTGGTCCCTCAAAATGAGTAACACAAATACCAGTAAAACTCTTTTATTGTTCTGTTATTATTCATGTTTTCCACCTCGATGGTAATAAGCATTTACCGTTCCACTCCACTGGTATCATTTTAATAAGCGCCCATCCACTACAATTTTTAAGCACCCTGGGTGCTTATCATGTAGAAAATGTATTTTTTTTATTTGTTATATTATATATAATTATATTACATATATATTTGTGTGTGTGTGTGTGTGTGTGTGTGTGTGTGTGTGTGTGTGTGTGTGTGTGTGTGTGTGTCTTTCTTTTCAGGGTCCAACAGGGAAACCAGGGTTACCAGGCATGCCAGGAGCTGATGGACCTCCGGTATACACATACAGTCTGGTTTCCATAAGTACAGAGAAAAAGAGTTCTAGAGTCTGATTTTAACCCTTACAATAATCACTACTTGCTTCACCCTAATTACCTAAACCTTAAAGCATAGCTTCACCTTTAAAAAATATAATTATTTATGTTATTGAGCCTGATATTTTACCCCCATACTGAAGACCAGTTCCCATGATGTGACTATAAACAGATGAATATCTATATTACTCTCTCTCTCACACACACACACACACACACACACACACACACACACACACACACACAAGCATGCGTGTACATATACACACAGGATTGTCTATGAGGAGAAGGTCCAGTGGTACAAACAAAACAGATTTCGGGATGTAGGCTGTGAAATACATTCATCCATTCATTCATTTTCTGAACTGCTTAATTCCTAATTAGGGTCATGGGGAGGCTAGCTCCCATCTCAGCCAATTCTGGCTTGGGGAAAGGTACACCCTAACAGTTCGCCAGGCTATCGTAGGGCCTGTGAAATACAAAAAATTCAGACGAGGAAATGTGGTTATGGGAAAATATGTTTTAACATTTTATGAGTACTGTATATGCATTAGTAGTATAAGCCAAAGATATCATCTGTATCTTAACCAGATGACTTATTTATAAACAGTGAAACTGTGTAATGCATATTTTAGATATATAAGATGTATATACACTCATGCCTCGGTTTAACGGACTAATAGGGGGGAACAGTGGTCTGAAGTACCCAATTGTCCAGCGTTTCCGATTCCATATATTTCAACGAGTACGTCACAAAAAACTTTTACTGAAGCACACTATGTAATCTGCAAATGTAAATACTGTATACTCTGTAAATGTACACCATAAGATCAGGGGTCGGGAACCTTTTTGTCTAAGAGAGCCAAAAAAAAAAAAGACATTTTAAAATGTAATCCTCTGAGAGCCATATATATATATATATATATATATATATATATATATATATATATATATATATATATTCTTCTATAATCACCTGAAGAGAGAGGATGGTTTCACCACCCCTCGAAACAGCTCTGTAGTGATAAATGGAGTTTCAATAGAAAGTCTTTGTCCTGTCCTTTTATTTTTATTGTTATTTGCTCTACCAAGAAGTATTGAGCACTCTCTTACGGAAGGATGTACTCAGAAAATTCTCTCTCTCTCTCTATATATATATATATATATACATATATATATATATATATATATATATGTACACAGTATATGTCAGGGGTCAGAAACCTATGGCTCGTGAGCCAGATGTGGCTGTTTTGATGACTGTATCTGGCTCTCAGATAAATCAGGTGGCCTTTCTTAACAGAATAACGAATATACAATTTCACTGTCAAAAAAAGCCATCAAGTAAAACAGATGAATAAATCTCACGCATTTAAATCTATACATCTATTTTCAACTCCACGTCACTGTGGCACAACGGAGAGCCAATCCTTTCTGTACATCAGTATGCGGGCGAGTCCAATACTTTGAAATTCTAATTTTATTGGATTATAACAGCCACAGACTGCGCATGTTGTTTTTGAGTAAAGAGGTAAATTTCCCTCGTTTTGATCGGCTCATTTACACGAAGCCAAGCACAGCTAGCAAGCAAACACAAATGGACAGACATGGAAAAACTTGAACCCGAAGAGCAGCTGATTGCCAAAACTTGGGACACGCTTCCTGTCACATAAACACTGCAGCGTTTGAGTCCAATAAAATAAGAGTTTCAAGGTATCGGACCTGCCTACATGCAGAAAGGATTGACTCTCCGCTTTGCGCCACAGTGACGTGGCATTGAAACTAGATGAATAGATTTAAATGCACGAGATTTCTTCAAGCCAGTCCGGTCATCTGGCGGTCACATTCGGAAACAACTGCCCGCGTCCGGACAATCCGGACTAGTCGAAAGCTACAGATTTTGTCCATTACATCTGAAATCCATGAAAGCGATGTCCGTAAAACCGAGGCATGAGTGTACAGTTTGTTTTACTTTAAACATTTCTATTGATCAGTACATTATAGAATCCAAAATATTAGGATTTCACAGTGACTTTCATGGTTAAAGTGCCCTTGAAAAAGGCACCTAACCCCCAACTGCTCTCTGGGTGCTGCATTATGGCAGCCCACTGCTTTAAATGTGTGCTCACGTGCTCGTGTGTGTGTGTGTGTGTGTGTGTGTGTGTGTGTGTGTGTGTGTGTGTGTGTGTGTGTGTGTGTGTCTGTCTGTGTCAGTGTGTGTCTGTGTGTGTCTGTATCCACTTTGGATTGGTTAAATTGGGGTGCCAGATTTCGCTTGCGGGATTACTGCAATATATCAAAATCCAAAAATATTATTACAAGAAAAATGTCTGTACAGTATGTCAATTAGAACTGTAGCATATTATGCTATACACTTTTCAGATAAAAACATAACGAGGATGGGCAGTGGTGACCTGGTGGTAAAGGTGCTGGATCACCGATCCTCATGTTGGGGGTTCAAGCCCCACTATCCACAGGCTGTCACTGTCCACCCCAGTGCAGCTAACTGGGTTATCAAAGGCCAGCCATGTCTCACTCATTGTCTATGGTGTGAGGCATGCAAAGAAACCATTGCTGACTTTCGACAAGAGTAGGCTGCAAAGCCGTCAGCTTGTTTCCACCCTTTGATGGCTTGGCGAGCTGTCCAGGGTACCTCAGCCTCCCCGCAACCCTAATTAGGATTAAGCGGTTACAGAAAATGAAT
>CM045735.1:26432248-26494748 GCA_024760905.1 Plotosus lineatus
TCTTCACTTCACTTATCCTTTAACATCCGGGGATGTCGTTGGGGCGCCTTTATGGCGAGACTTGGGCTGATTTGTCCTGGCGGCGCCCATCCCTCTCCAGGTCGTTAACTACTGTCCTGGTGGCGCCCATCCCTCTCCAAGTCGTTAACTACCTACAGGCAATTTACAACGGCTAATTAACCTACTGTGCATGTCTTTGGATTGTGGGAGGAAACCGGAGCACCCGGAGGAAACCCACACAAGCACAGGGAAAGCATGCAAACTCCACACAGAAATGCCCAGGCTGGGAATCGAACCCAGGCCTTCTTGCTGTGAAGCGGACGTGCTAACCACTACGCCACCTTGCCGCCAGCAGGGTAATTGGCTGTTCTAAATCACTTCTAGGTGTGGATGTGAGTGTTGGCCCTGCGATGGCGTGGCAAGCTGTCCAGGGTGTACCCTGCCCTTACCCAAAGTTCTCTGAGATGGGCGCCAGCCTCTCTGCGACCCTAATTAGGATTACTCATCTGAGATGTACTGCATCTAAAAACCACAATATAAACTAAAAAATCATTATCAGTTAAATTTTAATCTGCATCTGTCCTAACTGAAGATTCCTAACATGGAAATTATTTGTTTTATATATTTATTTACTTAAATAATTTTAGGGCAAGCTCGGTGTACCAGGATTGCCAGGTTATCCTGGAAGACAAGGTCCAAAGGTAGGTTGCAGTTTTTCCTTGCATCTCATTTTTTTGTTTTCATGACAGAATTGATTTGTTACTTATCTTTTTTTCCTTTAAAGGGTTCTCAAGGATTCCAAGGCTTTCCAGGAGCCAATGGAGAAAAGGGAGCAAGGGTATGAGTGTGATGATGACTCCCATGCACAAGCATACTTTTAGTATGCTGTACAAACAAATAAACTTGATGTCAACATTAGTAGAAATAGTGTAACTAAAAATACATGGTGAGTGTCTCTTTTTGTGTTTATTTCTGTCTTTCTGTAGGGAACACCTGGAAAGCCTGGACCACGTGGACAGCGAGGACCTACTGTAAGAATCCTCTACTTTAGTGACACAAATATAAAAATTAATGTTAAACAATTCAATCAACAATTGGTCAAATGATACAGCTCTCATCTTTCCATCCCTGTGTCTATTTTTCTTCAGGGCCCTCGAGGAGAAAGAGGCCCAAGGGGACCCACAGGAAAAGCTGGACCAAAGGTAAACAACTTTTAATTTTACATGTGCTCAATTCGGCAAACTGGGGTGGTGGTCCCAATTTTTAAGAAGGGAGACCGGAGGGTGTGTTCCAATTATCAAGGAATTACACTCCTCAGCCTACCTGGGAAAGTCTATGCAGGGGTACTAGAGAGGAGGATCCGACCGATAGTCGAACCTCGGATTCAGGAGGAACAATATGGTTTTCGTCCTGGCCGCAGCACTCTTGACCAACTCTATACGCTCCACAGGATTCTGGAGGGGGCATGGGAGTTTGCCCAATCTGTCCACATGTGCTTTGTGGATTTGGAGAAGGCTTTCGACCGTGTCCCTCGAAAGATCTTGTGGGGCGTGCTCCGAGAATACGGCGTTCCGGATCCGTTTCTACGAGCTATTCGGTCGCTGTATCACCGGAGCCAGAGTTTGGTCCGTATTGGTAACAGCAGGTCGGATTCGTTTCCAGTGGGAGTTGGAGTCCGCCAAGGCTGTCCTTTGTCACCGATTCTGTTCATAATTTTTATGGACAGAATTTCTAGGCGCAGTCGAGGCGATGAGGGGTTCTGGTTTGGTGGCCATCGGATATCGTCTCTGCTTTTTGCGGATGATGTTGTCCTTTTGGCTTCATCAAGTCGGGCCCTCCAGCTCTCATTGGAGCGATTCGCAGCTGAGTGCGAAGCAGCTGGGATGAAGATCAGTACTTCCAAGTCCGAGGCCATGGTTCTCAGTCGGACAATGGTGGAATGCACCCTCCGGGTCGGGAATGAGGTCCTGCCCCAAGTGGAGGAGTTTAAGTATCTTGGGGTCTTGTTTACGAGTGAGGGAAGGATGGAGCGAGAGATCGACAGACGGATCGCTGCAGCCTCTGCTGTTAAGCGGTGCCTGTACCGGTCCGTCGTGGTGAAAAAGGAGAAAAAGCAAGGCGAAGCTCTCAATTTACCAGTCGATCTACGTTCCAACCCTCACCTATGGTCACGAGCTTTGGGTAATGACCGAAAGAACAAGATCACAGATACAAGCGGCTGAAATGAGCTTTCTTCGCCGGGTGGCGGGGTTCTCCCTTAGAGATAGGGTGAGAAGCTCCGCCATCCGGGGAGAGCTCGGAGTAGATCCGCTGCTCCTCCGCATTGAGAGGGGCCAGTTGAGGTGGCTCGGGCATCTGGTCAGAATGCCCCCCGGACGCCTCCCTGGTGTGGTGTTTCAGGCATGTCCAACCGGGAAGAGACCCCGGGGTCGACCTAGAACACGCTGGAGGGACTGTGTCTCTCGGCTTGTCTGGGACCGCCTCGGTGTCCCCCCGGGAGAGTTGGAGGAAGTAGCTCGGGAGAGGGATGTCTGGACCTCTTTGCTAAGGTTGCTGCCCCCGCGACCCGACCCTGGACTAAGCGGAAGAAGATGATGATGATGATGATGATGATGATGATGATGTGCTCAATTCAATTCAGTTTTATTTGTATCACGCTTTTTACAATATACACTGTTGCAAAGCAGCTTTACACAGTAAAAATAAAAGCTTACAAAGCATAAAATAATTAAACATTTCCTACAACCCCTATACATCCCCCCATGAGCAAGCCCGTGGAGATGGTGGAAAGGAAAAACTCTTTCAGTAGATGCGAAGAAGAAACCTTGAGAGGAACCAGACCCAAAAGGGGAAAAACATCCTCATTTGAGTTAAAGCAGGGGTCGGGAACCTATGGCTCGCGAGCCAGATGTGTCTCTTTTGATGACTGTATCTGGCTCTCGGATAAATCAGGTGGCCTTTCTTAACAGAATTACAAATACATAATTTCACTGTCATTGAAATAAAAATACAAAAAAAGCCAGATGACATCAAAACAGATGAATAAATCTCACGCATTTAAATCTTTACATCTATTTTCAATGCCACATCACTGTGGCGCGCAGCGGAGAGCCAATCCTTTCTGTACTGTGTATACAGGAATGAATGAATGAAGTTTAACGTCACTTTCAACCCATATAGTGTGTTATATTGTGCCAAACATGATTATTTTATATTAAGTACAATGACTAAGAGTTCAGTTTCAAATCACAAATGATTAATGAAGCTAAGCTAAACCAAATCATCTTCGAACAATCAATTTTCGCATAAAACCCAATCAAAAGGTGAAAAGGTAATATTAATAAAAATGAGTGTGGCTAATGATGTGCATTCCTATACATTTCCAACCAACAGTAAAAGTCTGTTGTTATTTAGGCGGAATTACAGCACTCTAGCAATAGAATTCATGCTAATTATACCACAAATTTAAAATTGAGAAAACATTTCAATATCTTTTAAAAACTGCAGGATTACTGAAGCATTAAATTTAGTAAAAAGCTCATACAAGTTGTTAACGTTAAAATGCTGGTACCTAGTCTCAGCAAAATCTGTACAATCTATTAAAATGTGCTTGACAGTCAGGGGGACTGAACCAGTGTCACACACAGGCGCAGGCTCCTCTTTCAGTAAATAGCTATGTGTAATGTAAGTGTGAGCAATACGAGTCCTGGCCAACACTACTTCTTCTCTTCTACTAGTTCTACTTGAGTAAGAATACAAACATTTTACACTGGGCTTTATGAGATGAAGTTTATTCTTAGTCTCTTCATCCCACTGGCTCTGCCACTGACTAAAACAAAATTATTTGCACGGCACTTTACGTCAGTATAGGGGACTTTGTTCTCAGAAACACGATGATTAAGAGCTTCCTTAGCTAGTTTATCGGCCTTTTCATTAACTTTGATGCCAACGTGACTGGGGCACCAAGCAAATACTATATTTTTTTTCCACCCTCAGTGAGATCTTGGCACCTTTGTAAAAACTTTAAAAGTGTATGGTCATCAAGATCATTACCCTGTAAGGCAGTTAAGCATGACAAAGAATCTGAGAAAATAATAAAATCTTTTCCATAATAAGACTCAATATCAAGTGCATGCAGATTCGTCCGCAATTCTGCTGTAAAAATAGAAGCTCCATCCAAAAGTCGGACCTGGACATTAAAACCATTGGTGACTGTAGCGGCTGCTTCTTTGTTGTTATCCTTAGAGCCATTGGTATAAATAGCCCTTAAGTCCCTATATAGATCTCTTAATTGACCAAACATCATCTGGAACACTGAAGGATCCGAAGAATTTTTAGGAAATTCAGATAATGACAGATTTACATGTGGTTTCTTTAATTTCCAAGGTGGAATGTCAGGTATATCATATGGTTCTATATTCCTGAGATCTGGACACAGCTTTAAGTGGATCTTTAATTCTCAAAGCAAATGGACGAGTAGCTGTTGGTTTGTTTTGGTAGAACCGTGTGTTACTGGTTTGAAAGGCTAGCTCATATGTAGGATTGTCGTTGTTTGCTCTCAGTTTTATAGCATACTGAACGGCTAGTTTTTCCCTACACAAATGTAATGGTAGTTCATTTGCTTCAACATGCAGACTAGGAATAGGAGAAGTTCTGAAGGCTCCTAGGCAGATTTTAAATGCTTGGTTTTGGATGGTTTCTAACTCTTTTAAATAAGATTTTCGAGCAGAACCATAAACTATGCAGCCATAATCTAATTTTGATCTGATTAAAGATCGGTATAATCTTAACTTCACGATCAGCTCCCCAATCCATTTTAGAGACAACTTTCAACAGATTTAAAAAATTCTGACATTTTGTTCATAAATAGTCGATGTGTGCTTTAAAGTTGAGTTTTTGTCAAAAATCACACCAAGAAATTTAACCTGATCAACAACAGGAATGTCATGACTACCAACTTTAAGATCTGGATCTAAGTGCATTTTTCTTTTTTTGCAAAAATGTACACACAGTTTTAGACTGATAAAATTTAAAGCCATTATTATCAGCCCACTTCTGAATTTTATTTAAGCATAGCTGCAGTTGTCTTTCAATAGTGTGCATGTGTTTTGCACGGCAGCTAATTGCAAAGTCATTCACAAATAATGATTTTGATATACCGTATTTAACGGAGTTAGCTGTGCTGTTAATTTTAATATTAAATAAAGTCACAGATTAAATACTTCCTTGTGGAACACCCATGTCTTGTTTCTGAGAAGCAGAAAGGGAATTCCCAACATAAACTTTAAAATGTCTATCGGTTAAAATTTTTTTAATAAATACAGTAAAACCTCCGCTGACGAACGCTTAAGATCACGAACTTTTCACCTCAAGAACATTAAATTTGCGAGCATATAGTCTCTGCTGACGAACTAGTTTTCGGCGGACGAATCAAACCACGCGGTCGAACAGCGCCACGGTGGCGGCCACGAGAAGCTGACGCACGCTCATGGCGTCACAGTTCATCACCCCCTTTCTTTGAGTGCGGAAGTGGTTTGTGTTTGATAGACATTTTGGACCATATTGAGTGTACTTTTGCTATTATGGGACTGAAAAAGACCCCACCACAGGTGGAGATCATTGAAAAACACGAACGAGGTGTGCGTTTGTGTGACTTAGCGTCCCAGTACCAGTACAAGGAACAAGGAAGCTATTAAGGGTGCGTGTGTGGCGAAAGGTGTTTCCAAACAGTAGGCGTTTCCAAACACTCCTTCCAAACAGTAAGTCCCTCCCACCCTCCTCCTCCCTCCTCCTCCCACTCCATTCCATCAAGCCGTCAACTACCATCACAAAGGTAAATAAAATGACTTTATTATACAGTACAGTTTATTTCTTTAATTACAATACAATAGCACATTTATTATACATAAAATAAGGTATATTTTTGTGTAGTTTTAAGGCTTATTTAGTAGAAAATTATGTTTTATGGGGACCTGGGAACGGATTATTCTCATTTTAATGGTTTCTTATGGGAAATAAATGTTCGGAAGACGAACTTTTCGCCTCACACACACTTTCAGGGAACCAATTATGTTCGTGAGCTGAGGTATCACTGTACAGGCATTCTTCCGCAAAGGCCCATCTTATGTAAATCCTTTAAAATTCCGTTTTCGAAGTGGTATCATATGCTTTTTCTAGATCAAAGAAGACTGATATCATGTGTTCACCTCTTACAAATACATCTCAAATGTTAGATTCAAGAGCTATCAAATGGTCTGTAGTGCGTCTAAAATGTCTAAAACCACTTTGTGACTTTGATATTAAGTGGTTCTTCTCAAGATACCAAATTAAACAAGCATTTATCATATGTTCCATGGAGTGCTCAAGCAACTAGTTAGAGCAATGGGGCGGTAGTTTGTAGGGTATGTAAGATATTTCCCAGGTTTTGGAACTGGAATAATGGTAGCTTCCCTCCAGGGGTCTGGAAAACTACCCGTTTCTCATATACTGTATCACTGAACATAAGTAACAAAACATTTAAAGATTCATCAGGAAAATGTTTAAGAAAGAATGGATATCATCAGGTCCAACAGCCGTATCATGAGATTTGTTTAATGATTCCTTTAGTTGATGCATACTAAAGGAATCATAATAATTTTCCGAGTTGTTTGAGTTGAAATCGAGTTTGATTTTCTCCTGCTGAATTTTACACTTTTGAAATGTTGGAGTGTAATGTTCTGTAGAAGAATTTTTCTTAAATTATTCTGCAAGAGTGTTAGCAATGTCAACTCTATGAGTGGCTTTGTTCACATTTGATTTATTAATGTGTTTTACATAACTATTTAATGGTTTTCTACTTATCTTGTGTACCATTTCCCATGTTTTTCCAAGTGATGATGTCATATTTAGCTTTGAAACATTCTTTCCATGATTTCCTTTTATTTTCTTTAATTGTACGCTGTGCATTTGCAAGGGCTGCTCTATATTAATCTAAATTAGCTTGTATAGAGTCATGTTTTAAAATATTTAAGGCCTTTTTGCGTTCTTTAGTAGCCCTTTGACAGTCATCGGTAAACTTTGGTTAACGTATGGGCTTTGGAATTGACAAGGACTTAGGTACAGTTTTTAAGGCAACATTTGTGACACAGGTAGCAAAGTCATCTATTGTTTTAATATTGATTTGGAATGTGTCTAGATTGATTTCTTCATTGCACAATTCCTGGAAAGCTGTCCAATCAGCTTTATGTAATTGCCATTTTGGGGGCTTTCCAGAATCTAGAATGGTGGTTGTATTGATGAAGATTGGGAAGTGGTCACTACCGCACTGATCGTCACCAACTTCCCAAATAAGGTCCATAAACAAGGCAGGAGAGCAAATGCTCAAATCAATAGATGTAAAGGAGCCTGAAGATGGATGAAGATATGTAGTAGATTTAGAATTTAAAATGCAAAGATCATAACGTGTAACAAAATCTTCTACCAATTTCCCTCTATTGTCTGAATTTTGACAACCCCAAGTAGCACTATGTGCATTGAAGTCTCCAAGCAACAGAACAGGGGAGGGGAGTTGATCTAAAAGTTCATCCAATTCATTTGCATGAAGCCTGTGTTTGGGAGGGATATATAAGGAACACAATGTTTTATGAAGTTGCACTCTTGTGGCTACAGCTTGCAGGCGTGTATTTAATGTAATAAGCTCATGAGGGACATTTGATTTAATTAGAATGGTTGAACCGCCTATGGCTCTCCCATCAACTGATCACACAGATGTTTTACTGGATATATCATATCCTTTAAGTGTTACATTATCTAGTTTATTTAGTAGTGTTTCCTGAAGACAGACAATTTGAGAAACACTATCACAAAGAAATGATTTAATTTCTTCATAATTTGCTTTAAGTCCTCGACAATTCCATTGTATGATACCTTTTAATTTGGTACTAATCAGGGTTTAGGATTGGCTCTTTCTTTGCTTCTATCTCTTTTGCTATTAGCTGGGAGAGTATGAGGAACAACATCCATGTTCTCCTGCTCTCCAGAATCCTCCAACACTTGAAATTCATTATGTTGGGGCACTTTGTTTTCTGATTCCTTAGGATCTCTATTTGGTGTTCGGTTAATTTTAAAAGTCTTTTTTAGCAGACGTTTGGTTAGGTTTTGGTCCAGAGTTTGATGCTGTCTGTGTACTCACAGAGTTTTTGTGGCCTGTGAAGAGGAGCCCATGGCGTTAGCTTGTTTTGGTTGATATTTTTGAGGGCTCTGGGATTTTTCAGGCCAAGTTATGTCAGTTTGTACTATTACGGAATTGTAATGGATCACATTTTTTGCAGTAGTAGCTGATGCATAGGTCTGTTGTGGTTGAGGAGATCCTTTGTCCTCAACCAGTTTCCTTGCTTCCTTGAAGGTAAGGTTTCTAGTGCATTTAATGGTTTGGATTTCTTTCTCCTCTAACCATTTCGGACAGTTCTTGGAAAAGGATGGGTGATTTCCATTACAATTCACACAATTGGCCTGTTCACTACAATTTTGGTCCTCGTGCTCTTTACCACATTTCCCACACGTTGGTTTGTTAGCACAGTTACCCTGATGGTGACCAAAACGTTGGCATTTGAAGCATTGTAGGGGGTTAGGTATTTAGACAGAAACTGGGACATTTAAATATCCCACCCTGACTTCCCCAGGAAGGGTAGTAGTGTCAAAGGTGACTATTAATGTCCCAGTTGGAACCTTCTGGCCTTCTTTCTTGATTGTGATATGTTGAACCTTCCTAACCCTCTGAGCACGAAGACCCTCCAGGATCTAATCTTCACTCGCGGATCTTAGTTCAAGACACTTTATAACTCCTTTCCTCATATTCAAGGAGTTGTGGGCCGAAACTTTTATTGGTACGTTGACTAGCATGGTGGATTTTAGTAAGTTGGTAGCGTGACTCTTCTGGCTTACTTCAGTAAGAAGATCACCAGAACGCAGCCTTTTCACTTGTTTAGGTTCACCAGCAAGTCCTTTGATTCCCTTTGCAAAGGGAGACAGTTTACTTAATGGTTTCGTTTGATCTGTACCTTTAATAACAATCAAATGGGGCCAAGAAGTGTTGGGTCCATTGTGAGAGTCACTGTCCGAGTCGTTATCTAATGATCTTTTAAATGTTTTTTTAGTAGTTGTAGCCATAGTGAAGGGATAATATTTCACCATCGAAGCTCCCAATCATCCCTGGATCCCTACTGGGGGACATCTATTTGTATGCGGACCTCTAGCATACAGATGTCAGGGATACTTATAATGGTATACTCAAGCACCCAGGTAGAACCCGAGTTCCCAATTAACCTGATTAAGCAGCTGCTACTAGAATTTTAAAAAATCCTAATGCTTATCACCACCAGCCGATTGACTTGTGCCAGGCCTCACAAGCCTCTCGTCTAGGCGAAATTAGGGCCAAAGCAACATGTTGCAATGAAAACCCATTTTGGAGATTTCCTCACTCAGTTACCAGGATCCCCTCTTCCGCCGACACGAGTCGCAACCCAGGGCAAACAAGTCGCTTCTTAGTACATGCAGAGGAGCATTTCACGCTTCTATGTTTTTACATTTGAAACTGGATGCAATGAATAAATGAACAATCTTTAAATATATGAAATCACTGAACCATATCAACGACAAATCCATATTGAAGTTAATAAAAAGGAACCAGACCGTGTAATCAATTTTACAAAACATTGAAATTAAACCACTCTTTTTCCAAATCATGAAGTGTTTAAGATATAAGCCAATTTTTTTAAATGAATGCAGGAAGAAAAGGAAAATATATTTATCATATCCTGTTACTCCTTTAGTCACCTTTTACGACATCCCGGGGCGGAGTGGGGCAATTCTACCCACCACCCAGAGGGGCACCGGGACCCTGATAAGGATGGCTAAGGGTGTGGTATTGCATGAGGAAGTCTGGAGTGGCAGAGAAGTATGTTAGAGTGGTGCAGGAAATGTATGAGAGATGTAAGACAGTGGTGAGGTGTGCTATCGGTGTGACAGAAGAGTTCAAGGTGGAGGTAGGACTGCATCAAAGATCAGCTCTGAGCCCCTTCTTGTTTGCTATGGTGATGGACAGGCTGACAGACGAGGTTAGACAGGACTCTCCATGAACTATAATGTTTGCAGATGGCATTGTGATCTGTAGTGAGAGCAGAGAACAAGTGGAGGAAACTCAAGAGAGGTGGAGGTATGCCCTGGAAAGGAGAGGAACGAACGTTAGCCTCAGTAAGACAGAATGTGTGTGAATGACAAGGACCCAAGAGGAACGGTGAGGTTACAGGGAGCTGAGATAAAGACGGTGGAGGATTTTAAGTACTTAGGCTCAACAATCCAGAGCAATGTAAAGTGTGGAAAAGAGGTGAAGAAGTGTGTGCGGGCAGGTTGAAATGGTTGGAGAAAAGTGTCCAGTATGATGTGTGATAGGAGGGTATTGGCAAGAATAAAAGGAAAAGTGTACAAGACGGTGTTGAGGCCAGCGATGTTGTATGGTTTAGAAACAGTGGCCCTGGGGAAAAGACAGGAGGCAGAGCTGGCGGTAGCAGAGATGAAAATGTTGAGGTTCTCTCTGGGAGTAACAAGGATGGATAGGATCAGGAATGAGTACATCAGAGGGACAACACATGTAAGAGGTTTTGGAGACAAAGTTCGAGAGGCTAGATTGAGATGGTTTGGACATGTACAGAGGAGGGATAGTGATTATATTGGTAGTAGGATGCTGAGGTTGGAACTATCAGGCAGAAGGCCTAGAGGAAGACCAAAGAGAAGATTCATGGATGTGGTGAAGGAGAACATGAAGGTAGTTGGTGTAAGAGAAGAAGATACAGAGGATAGGGTGAGATGGAGGCAGATGATTCGCTGTGGCGACCCTTGAAGGAAAAAGCCAAAAGGAAAAGTAGATATATAGATAGACAGACAGACAGACAGACAAAAGTGTACACCATTATATTTCTCATTGCTCTTTGCTTTTCCACAGGGCAACTCGGGAAGCGATGGGCCCCCAGGACCCCCTGGTGAACGGGTATGAATGAACAATACTTTTGTATTATCAACCAAATTTATAAACATGCAGTGAGCTCCAGTAAGTAGTAAGTATCATGAGCTCCCATTTTTATACTTAGTTGGATGCTGATGGCATCCCATGTCCAGCTGTATATTTGTTCATTTGTATTTTACCATGGCTGTGTAAAATAATGAGGTTCTACATGCAAACTCTCTTAAAACACTAATGCACAATCCATATCATCAGGCAGGGAATGGTCATATGAATGCAGTAGTGGCACAACTTCGCAAACGAAGAAGACAAGATATGTTAATAACACAAATAAGGAAATTCATTATGGGGCATACGAATGAGAAATTCATTTCTGCTTGTAAGGATGGGTATTGTCATCAGCTATTGTAAAAGTAGTAAATAATTAAATTTAATAACCATGTGTTTTGTGTGCTCTGCAGGGTCTGCCAGGACCTCAGGGGTCAACTGGGTTCCCCGGACCCAAAGGACCTCCTGTGAGTGCTATTCTCAATAGAAATGAAAATCGACTGATAGTTTTTTCTTATTGTCTTTTTTGTTTATTTTATCTATTTTATTAGGGACCACCTGGAAAAGATGGCCTTCCTGGGCACCCTGGCCAGAGAGGAGAGACAGTGAGCCATATCAACCCCCCACCCCTCCACCCACCCACCCATACACACACACACACACACACACACACACACACACACACACACACACACACACACACACACACACACATCCCTTTTACTCCAAACTTTCAATGATCACCTGTGCCACCATGTTTTTCATTCTTGAATCATAGGCTTGTTTTCCTTTCCTTAGGGTTTCCAAGGCAAGACTGGACCTCCCGGACCTCCAGGTGTGCTGGGACTTCAGGTGAGTTCACAAAAGCACTAACACAAACAAACACCCTCATTCTAACAGAGTGGCATTAAAGTAAAGCTAAGCATTTCAGCTATTGTCTACAGCAGAGGTGGAAAAACTTGTTGACTTGCGGGCTACAATGGGTTCTAAAATTTGACAGATGGGCCGGGCCAGGAGTATTTGGATGGAGTGTTTTGGCAACATATACTAAAGCGTTGCGTGTAGTGTTAAAACCTCATAGCACAGTAATCACACGCAAAGAAATGTCCAACCCAATTTAACAGTGTAAACTGAGGACTGTGTTGTTCAAATGTGCAAAATATCCCTCATCCAGGTAGTCTGTTTGTCTCAATGAATATGCAAGATGCGGCATTTACACACCATTTGGCACAATACCGGGAAAAGGAAATGTAAATACAGTACAGACGCTTCCCGACTTACGTTTTTAATTGGTTCCGGACGGCTGAACGTAAGTTGAAAGTGAACGTAAGTTGTTACAGTGACGTATGACGTATGATGTGTGACGTATGATGCTTATAGTGTACTATACATCCATAAATACCATTACTGTATCTCATAAAACACCCCTAAATCAATTATTATAAACATAACATTGTAAAATAATATCAAATAATATCAACATTAATTTCAAATAAGTCACTTATTTATACCAAGTCACTTTACATGAAGTAAAGGCGTAGGGGGTTCTGGATAGAGGTAGTATCTTTGTTGTTCGGCAGCTGCTCCTACCTAGTTAGGAGGACGGGCATCACTGGTCCTTATCCAACTCCTAAATCTCTCACGTGCTGACTCCAAGCGTCACACCTCGGCACAGCGCTTCAGCTGGAAGGCTAAACCACGTGAGGGGGGTGGTGTTAACACTGCACCACTGGGCGAAGGATTTCCTAGAAGCAGATCACCGGCTAGGGCGGAAAGGGTTCAGAAGAACTTCAACGGTTAAGCGTCCGTGGCCAGGGCGAGCCTCCAAGTTGGGGGAAGTCGGCCGTGGCCAGGCCTGGAGAGGGATGGGCTCCGCTAGGCGTCATTGCTTAAGATTCGCTACATGATGAATACAACTAGAACAAATTTCATGCCGGCTCGGTCGTCTCCCGGAACACCAAGGACCGCCACAACGGTGAGGCATCAGGACGGAAGTGGAAAATATGTCACTAGTGCCACCAAAGACAAGATCAGTGCTAGGCGCAACAACATCGTCGTCGGTACATGGAATGTCAGGATGCTGAATGCTCCTGGCAAGCTTGAAGAACTTACCCATGCTATGAACAAATACAACTGGAATGTGTTAGGGCTGTGTGAGGTGAGATGGAAAGGCATGGGAGAAACAACAGCCCACGAAGACCACAAGCTTTACTTCAGTGGAAGAGATGACAGACACGAAGAAGGTCTGGGATTCCTCGTGCACAAAATCACAGCTAGTGCAGTGATGGGATGCAGGCCAGTTTCCAGCAGGCTCATCACCATACGCCTACGGGCTTCACCTTTGAACATCACAATAGTGCAAGTTTACGTGCCAACCACAACACATTCTGATGAAGAAATAGAAGATTTCTATCATCAAGTACAAGAAGTTATTGATGAAACACCAAAGAAAGACATTCTAGTTGTTCAAGGGGACTAGAATACCAGGATCAGAGAAGATGCACAGAAAGACTGGAAAGGCACATGTGGGCCCTACTGTAACACAGAGACTAATGATCGAGGCATAAGACTGCTCGAATTTGCAACGCTCAACAACCTCAACGTGACCAACACATTCCACCCCCACAAGACATCCAGACGGTGGACCTGGCACAGACCAAACGGATCCCACCACCAGATAGATTACATCCTAGTGAAGCGGCGCTTCCACACATCCGTCAACATTGCCAGGACAAGCAGCTTCCCCGGAGCGGACATCAGCAGCGACTATGAGCTCGTCATGATGTCCTTCCGTCTACAGCTTAAGCAGATGAAGAAACAGGGCCACGCCAGAATCAAGTTTGATCTGGAGAAATTGAAAAACCCAGACGTGGCACAAGTCTTCAAGGCCAAGATTGGAGGAAAATTCGCCCCACTCTTGTTACTTGACGCAGATGGCACAGGTGCAGACACTTTCATTGACACATTCAACATTGCAGTGACTGAGACGGCCAATGAAGTTCTCAGCAAGAATCCTTGGGTTACACCAAACTTACTCAAGCTGTGTGACGAAAGGAGAGACCTCAAGCAGTCCAAATATGACAATGATGAGGCAGTGGACAAGTACAGGCAAGCTGACAAGCAGGTCAAGACGAGCATGATCCAGACAAAGGAAGAATGGGTTACTGATCAGTGTAACGACATTGAACGGAACCTCAAAGCAAACAGCACCAAGAAGGCCTACCAAGTAGTGAAGGACTTCACTAGTAGCAAGCAAAGACGGCCCAGCACCATTCTCAACAAAAACGGGAAGTGTCTGACCGAGTCCAAAGACATCTTGAACAGGTGGACAGAGTACACCGCAGATCTATACTTACACTGCGCAACAGGAGACACAGAGAAGCTCAACACCCCTCCGTCAACAGACACAGACAGCTTCCCCATCCTCAGAGAAGAAGTGGAGGAAGCAGTGAAGTCCCTGAAGAAAGGAAAATCAGCAAGCATTAACAACATTCCAGGAGAACTAGTGCAAGCAGGGGGTGAGGCCATGATTGATGCACTCCATGCAATCTGCCAGAAGATCTGGGAGACAGGAGAGTGGCCAACACAGTGGACCCAGTCCTTAGTGATCAACCCTACCCAAGAAAGGCAACCTACAGCAATGCAACAACTACCGAACCATCAGCCTGATATGCCATCCTAGCAAAGTGATGCTCAGGATCATAATGAACAGGTTAAGACCCCAGGCTGAAGCAATTATAGCTGAAGAGCAGGCAGGATTCAGGGCAGGATGCAACACAACTGAGCATATTTTCAACCTCAGGATTCTGTGCGAGCGATACCTGCAACACCAACAAGAACTCTACCATGTAATCTTAGACTTCAAGAAGGCATTCAAGAGAGTGTGGCATGCAGCACTCTGGGCGACCATGAATCACTACAACATCAACGCAAACCTCATTCGCATCATACAGAACCTCTACGACAAGGCTAGCAGTGCAGTTTACCTCAACGGAAACGTTGGAGATTTGTTTTGAACCGCAGTTGGAGTGAGACAAGAATGTTTGCTTTTGCCGACATTCTTCAACATTTTTTTTGAAAGAATTATGACAGATGCACTTGAAGACCACCAAGGAACAGTCAGCATTGGTGGCAGAACAATCACAAACCTGCGTTTTGCTGATGATATAGACGGACTCGCAGGATCAATTCTAGATTTAACAATTCTAGATTTGTTAACTGCATTTTAATACCTCATAAAAACACATTTGATGGAATTTCTGGTAAATCAGGGATGAACCTTTCTGGCTCTCAAAATCATTTTACTTTTACCAAAAACCAGAGGTGAATTCTCTCAATATCTTTAGCCCGTAGCGGGATAGCGTTAGCCCATTGTGTCATTTGAAACTTTGTGAGTGTACCAACCTCATAGATCCTGTAACTTTTTCTTCTCTCTCTCTCTCTCTCTCTCTCTCGCTCTCTCTCTCAAAAATATGGGATGGCCCACCCTGGTTCCTAGAGTTTAATATAAAAAGCACGAATTTGACAGAGTATGGATTTAAATATAATTATCCAAAATTGCTATACAGTGAACCCTCGTTTTTCGCAGGGGTTACGTTCCAAAAAGAACCCGTGATAGGCGAAATCCGTGAAGTAGAAACCTTTATTTATTTTTTTATTTTTTTACAATCATTATACAATTAAATGCTCTATTATACATTGAAACCAAAGAACAAACCTTTTTTATAGGCCCAAGCATTTGTTTAACAAATAAGAGTACTGTATAAACGTTTGTTTGCTTTTTACAAATAACTACTGTACTGTCAAATAATAATTTTAATCATCAATGTGAACTAATTGCGGAGATCAGCACCGCCCCATTGCGACCCGAGTAATTGGATTGAATAGGAGAAAATGAAAAATAAAAGTACAGTCGGACAAATTGTGACTCACATGTACTGTTTTTTACTACTCTTCTGACTGAGCCGCTGCATCCTGACTCCGCTCTGCAGCGTTTTCTTCTTCTGAAGCCCGAGGTGCAGGTGTGTTTTTCGTGAGAAGAACATAGTGATAGGCAGTTGTTGACGCTCTTTTTCTTCTGGGCAAAAAGAGACTTATACACAGACATGCCACCATCGATTATGTTGGAGAACTGTAATGAACGGCTCATCAAAGGGTCCCAATCGTGAGCTGCTCGCTGAAGTTCAGTGGCCAGTCTCAGAATGGTTGCTAAGCGACCAAGTGTTAGTCCATCCTCCTCATCTTTATCCACACTTGTGTCCTCTTCTTCCTTTTCTCTTTCATCATCACTTGGTGGCTTTGTCATTTGGGCCAGGTCTGCATCGGTTAGCGGGCGTGCTTCAGCATCAATCAGTGCATTAATGTCATGCGAAGTCATGTCATTAAAGCCGTCTCCTCCAAGCTGTTTTGCGAGAGTCACCACAGTATCTATGACAGAGTGATGGATCTCGTCGAGCGAGCCCCGGTTGGGTTTTGCGGTGCCTGTGGCCACAGTATTTTCCAGCAGGCATTCAAAGTTTCAGTTTTCATCTCTTGAATGGCCCTCTGAATATTTTGGAGACATGATGCGATGGTGTATCCACGCCAGTAGTCCTTTAGTGAGAAGTCTTGATCCGAGTCCATAGCGTCAACAAGATGTTGCAGGGTGTTGCGTGTATAGAGAGCCTTGAAAGCACGGATGATGCCTTGGTCCATGGGCTGAATCAGGGATGTAGTGTTTGGCGGCAGAAATTCGATTTGCATACCATCATATACCAAATCATCGGCGTGACCTCCAGCGTTGTCAACGAGCAGAAGCACTTTAAAGTCTAGTCCCTTTCCTCTCAAATAACACTTGACCTCCGGGATGAAACAGTTTTGAACCAATCCATATTGAGCGCTTTTGTCATCCAAGCCTTTGCGTTGTGCATCCAGTAAACGGGCAAATCATCCTTTTTGTTTTTCAGTGCTCTGGGATTTTTAGACCTATAAATGAGCCCAGGCTTAATCATAAAACCTGCAGCATTTCCGCACATAACCAGAGTCACACGATCTTTTTGGGCTTTAAATCCTGGGGCTTTGGCTTCTTCCTGCATGATGAAGGTGCGGGAGGGCATCCGTTTCCAAAATAAGCCAGTCTCATCCATATTAAAAACTTGTTCAGGCATATATCCCCTTCCTCAATGATCGCTTTAAATGTATTGTTCACGAACGCTTCTGCTTCAGCGGTATTTGCAGAGGCGATCTCTCCGTGCAGAGAAACATTTTTAAGTCCAAAGCGTTTCTTAAATTTTTCAAACCAGCCCTTGCTAGCATTAAATGTGCTTGGTACTGCGTGAACAGCACTTGATGATGGCCCGGTATCTGCATCCTCCTCCTCTTCCCTGTCACTGTCGCCGTCAGCAAAGGCTTGATACAGTGTTCTAGCTTTTGTGCAGATAACATTCGTATCCAGCGTAATGTTTTTTTTTCTGCAGTCATTAATCCACAAAGCTAATGCAGACTCCATCCTTACCATGGTCTTGTTGCGAACAGTTGCAACTCTTTTTGCATCTTTATTAAAACTTATTGCTGCTGTAGTCCTTATGTTATTTTCCTCCTTCTTTATAGAACGAACGGAAGATTCATTAATTCCGTAATGCCGACCTGTAGCCGCATAGCTTTTACCTTCCTTTAGCATGTCCAGAAGTTGAACTTTTTCTGCAATAGTTAGCATCTTCCTCTGCCTTTTAGGCCCGACCGCAGGTGCTTTTGTCGGTGCAGAACGTTTTGTCGACATAATGGGTTTTAGGGAGACTTGAAATTGCAAGAGAATTTGCACGTAGGGAACATAAATGGCAAGCTGTTTTACGTACGTGTACGTATTAAACCGCAAGCTTATTGACTAACACGTAGAGAAGAAGCAGAGAGACTGTTTAGCCAATCAGAATGCAGAACACAATGCACTATGCAAATCCGTGAAGTAGCGAGACCGTGAAAAGTGAACCGCGTTATAGCGAGGGTTCACTGTAATTCACTAATCTGTTCATTTAATCATGCATATTTTTTCAGCCGCTTAATGCTTTTAGGGTCATGGGGATACTGGCGTCTATCTCAACCTGCTCTATGTGAAGGCAGGATACACCCTGAATAGCTGGCCAAGCCATTGCAAGGCCATACACATATAACCATTAAACTAATATTAAACTGTAGTACCCATTGGAAACCCACGCAAGCATGGGTATAACATACAAACGCAACGCTCAGAGCCTGGGAAATTAAATTGGGATTTTCTTGCTGTGAGGCGGACATGCTAACGACTGAAAAATCTGGGCACACCACTAATCCATTATCTGCCATAATTTTGTAATATCAATGCAGTATACTTTTGTGAGGGTTAAAGTTAATGTGTAACGTTGCATTACCATAACCACTTCATTACCCATTTCTCATGGTACAGGGACCAACAGGTGAAACTGGGCCAATGGGAGAGCGAGGCCATCCTGGACCGCCAGGACCACCAGGTGAACAAGGGCTCCCTGGGCCTGCTGGTAAAGAGGGAGCCAAGGTGAGAACACACATACATGCATCAACACAAATACACCCATATGCATGGAGGTTAAAGTGCTGATGGGGGGGGGGGGGGTCGCTAATCATACTAGTCTGAAAGCAGAGCAGTTATAACAGACAAATTAGTTTCCTATTAAAATATTTGAGACTTTGCTGATGGTTAGTTTAAAGGAATTGTAATCAACTTTGAACATGCTATAAAACTTGCTCTTGAACTTGAACTTATTTATGATGGCTGTGCTTCAACAGTTTTTTCTGTGCATGTGTGTGTGTGTAATATACTCAGAAAATGATTCGAAAATAAAGTTTTAGGTTATTCATTCTCTACATGCGTACAAATCAACATGACAGACAGCTGTTAGCAAAACTTATATATATATAGCAGAAAACGCTGCACAACCAGAAGAGATGACCGGACCCTGAAGAAGATTGTGGAGAAGGGCCGATTCCAGACCTTGGGGGATCTGTGGAAGCAGTGGACTGAGCTACAGGTGCCGCTTTCCCCAGGTCAAACCACTTTTGAACCAGAAACAGTGGCAGAAGTGCCTGACCTGGGCTACGGGGATGCAGCACTGGACTGTTGCTCAGTGGTCCAAAGTACTTTTTTTCGGATGAAAGCAAATTTTGCATGTCATTCGGAAATCAAGGTGCCAGAGTCTGGAGGAAGACTGGGGAGAAGAAAATGCCAAAATGCCTGAAGTCCGGTGTCAGGAATCCACAGTCAGTGATGGTCTGGGGTGCCATGTCAGCTGCTGGTGTTGGTCCACTGTGTTTGATCAAGGGCAGGGTCAATGCAGCTAGCTAGCAGGAGATTTTGGAGCACTTCATGCTTCCATCTGCTGAAAAGCTTTATGGAGATGAAGATTTCATTTTTCAGCACGACCTGGCACCTGCTCACAGTGCCAAAACCACTGGTAAATGGTTAACTGACCATGGTATTACTGTGCTCAATTGGCCTGCCAACTCTCCTGACCTGAACCCCATGGAGAATCTGTGGGATATTGTGAAGAGTAAGTTGAGAGACACCAGACCCAACACTGTGGATGAGCTGAAGGCCGCTATCGAAGCATCCTGGGCCTCCGTAACACCTCAGCAGTGCCACAGGCTGATTGCCTCCATACCACGCCGCATTGAAGCAGTCATTTCTGCAAAAAGATTCCCGACCCAGTATTGAGTGCATAACTGAACATAATTATTTGAAGGTTGACTTTTTTTGTATTTAAAACACTTTTTTTTTTTTTTATTGGTCGGATGAAATATGCTAATTTTTTGAGATAGGAATTTTGGGTTTTCTTGAGCTGTATGCCAAATATATATATATATATATATATATATATATATATATATATATATATATATATATATATATATATATATATATTTTTTTTTTTTTTTTAATGCAAGAGTATCGATTTGCTAATGGTATCGGCATGTACTGAAAGGTCAAGGAAGGAAAAAATGGTATTGGAAGATCTTTTATGCAAACAGTATGTCCTTAAGACCCAGGTATCTTTTGGCTAATATAATATTAGGCTAAAATAATTTGTATTTAACGAAGAGCGTCGACTTATCTGCTGTTTACTAATTAGTAATAATGTCATAAAACTCTTCTTTAATCTATTTGAAAAATCTTCTAGTGGAGATGTCAGTGTATTGTATTTTCATATCATTTACATTATTTTTTAAAGTCTTGAGAAAAATAATTATTTAAGCAAAAAAAATTATCAAAGGATCTGCAGCAGAAGGTAGTTGAACTTTATAAAACAGGAAAAGGATATTTTAAAATATCTAAAATAAAATTGAAAATGCCAACCATCAGTGATCAGACTCTAATTAAGAAGAGGTAAATGAGGGATTCTGTTGAAACCAAAGTAGACAAAAAAAAAACATCAGGAAAATTTCAACTGCCAAAATAATTGCTCAGGATGCAAAGAAAAGCCCACAAAGAACTTTGGTTGACATATAGCACTCTTTGAAGGAAGTAGTGTGGTTGATTCAAAGTGTACAATGAGGAGGCACTTAAAGAAGGACAGGCTGCAGGGTCAAGTTGCCAGAAGAAAGCCATTACTATACAAGTACCACAAAGCAGCTTGCTTAAAATATGCCAAACAGCTCAGAGATAGGCCTTAAAACTTCTGGAACAAAGTTAGTTGGAGTGATGAGACCAGAATTTAACTTTATGGCCATCATCATAAATTCATAATCATAATGGTACATTTATAGAAGTGTCTACAATGTCCTACAGTGAAATACCAAGGTGGATCGCTGATGTTGTGGGGATGTGTAAGCTACAACGGCACAAAGAACTTGGTCAAAATTGAGAGAAAGTTGAAAGAAGCCTGTAATCAGAAAATACTGGAGGAAAATTTGCACTCATCAGCCAGAAAACTGTGCATGGGATGCACTTGGACATTCCAACATGACAGTGATTATAAACACAAGGCCAAATCAACCTGCCATTGGTGACAGAAGTGAAGTAAGTTGAAGGTTCTGAAGTGGCCATCTTAGTCTCCTGACCTGAATATCCTTGAGACACTTTGAGGAGATCTCAAACGTGCAGTTCATGCACTCCAGAGGCTTTTTCCCCAAGAAGCATGGACAGTTTTACTATCTGAGAAGAGAATAATCCACATCTGCCACAAAAGACTTCAAGCTGTTACTTATTAAAAATTTGGGTTGGTAAACTTCTTTGAAAAGTTTTGTTTAGTTTCTGTTGTCATTATTATTTAAAAAGGACCAACACAATTCTTTGATAATAAATGGCTTTACATAACCACTAACACTTGTGAAATCCCTGAAACTTTTAAATATACCATTGAAATAATCAGTTATAGGTCAAAATAAGTCTAACTCGTGTGTGTGTGTGTGTGTGTGTGTGTGTGTGTGTGTGTGTGTGTGTGTGTGTGTGTGTGTGTGTGTGTGTGTGTGTGTGCGTGTGTGTGTGTGTCCATAGGGAGATCCAAGTCCCTCAGGCCCTGCTGGTAAAGATGGACCCCAAGGACTACGAGGTTTTCCAGGAGAGAGAGGGTTACCTGGGCCTGTTGTGAGTTACATCTTCTTCTTTTCCTTTCGGCTTTTCCCTTCAGGGGTCGCCACAGCGAATCATCTGCCTCCATCTCACCCTATCCTTTGCATTTTCCTCTCTTACACCAACTACCTTCATGTCCTCCTTCACCACATCCATGAATCGTCTCTTTGGTCTTCCTCTAGATCTTCTGCCTGGTAGTTCCAACCTCAGCATCCTACTACCAATATACTCACTATGCCTCCTCTGTACATGTCCAAACCATCTCAATCTAGCCTCTCTGACTTTGTCTCCAAAACGTCTTACATGTGCTGTCCCTCTGATGTGCTCATTCCTGATCCTATCCATCCTCGTTACTCCCAAAGAGAACCTCAACATTTTCATCTCTGCTTCCTCCAGCTCTGCCTCCTGTCTTTTCCCCAGGTCCACTGTTTCTAAACCATACAACATCGCTGGCCTCAACACCGTCTTGTACACGTACACTTTTCCTTTCATTCTTGCCGATACCCTCCTATCACACATCACACCAGACACTTTTCTCCAACCATTCCAACCTGCCTGGACACGCTTCTTCATCTCTTTTCCACACTCTCCACTGCTCTGGATTGTTGAGCCTAAGTACTTAAAATCCTCCACCTTCCTTATCTCTGCTCTCTGTAACGTCACCGTTCCTCTTGGGTCCTTGTCATTCACACACATGTATTCTATCTTACTGAGGCTAACCTTCATTCCCCTCCTTTCCAGGGCATACCTCCACCTCTCTAGATTTTCCTGCACTTGTTCTCTGCTCTCACTACAGATTACAATGTCATCTGCAAACATCATAGTCCATGGGGAATCTTGTCTAACCTCGTCTGTCATCCTGTCCATCACCATAGCAAACAAGAAGGGGCTCAGAGCTGATCCTTGATGCAATCCTACCTCCACCTTGAACTCTTCTGTCACACCGACAGCACACCTCACCACTGTCTTACATCTCTCATACATGTCCTGCACCACTCTAACATACTTCTCTGTCACTCCAGACTTCCTCATGCAATACCACAGTTCCTCTCTCGGCACCCCGTCATGCTTTCTCCAGATCCACAAAGGCACAATGCAGCTCCGTCTGACCTTCTCTGTACTTCTCTATTAACATCCTCAAGGAAAACACTGCATCTGTGGTGCTCTTTCTTGGCATGAAACCAAACTGTTGTTCACAAATGCTGACCTCTGCCCCTAGTCTAGCTTCCACTATTCTTTCCCATAACTTCATCGTATGGCTCAACAACTTTAACCCTCTGTAGTTGCCACAACTCTGCACGTCTCCCTTGTTCTTAAAAATGGGCACGAGCACACTTCTTCATTCCTCTGGCATCCTCTCACTCTCTTAGGCCTTGTTGAATGTTCTTGTCAGGAAATCTACTGCTACCTCTCCTAGACACTTCCATACCTCCACCGGTATGTCATCAGGGCCAACTGCCTTTCCATTCTTCATCCTCTTCAATGCCCTCCTCACTTCACCCTTACTAATCTTTGCTACTTCCTGATCCTCAACGGTCACCTCTTCTACTCTTTTTTTCTCTTTCATTTTCCTCATTCATCAGCTCTTCAAAGTACTCTTTCCATCTTCCCAGCACACTTCTGTCATCAGTCAACACATTTCCCTCTCTGTCCTTAATCACTCTAACTGGCTACACGTCCTTCCCATCTCTATTTCTCTGCTGTGCCAACCCGTATAAATCATTTTCTCCCTCTTTACTTTCCAACCGAGCATACAAGTCATCATACGCCCTCTGTTTGGCCTTTGACACCGCTACCTTCGCCTTACGCTGTGTCTCCCTGTACTCTCTTCGGTCCTCTCAATGTCCAACTTCTTCTTCGCTAACCTCTTCCTTTGTACACCCTCCTGCACTTCCTCATTCCACCACCAAGTCTCCTTATCTACTCTCCTTCCAGATGACACACCAGGTATTCTCCTACTTGTCTCCCTGATCACATTAGCTGTAGTTGTCCAGTCATCTGGAAGCACTTCCTGACCACCCAAAGCCTGTTTCAACTCCTCCTTGAAGACAACACGACACTCTTCCTTTTTTCAGCTTCCACTACTTTGTCTCCTGCTCTGCCTTTGCCTTCTTCACCTTCCTCACCATCAGCGTCATCCTGCACACCACCATCCTATGCTGATTGGCAACACTCTCACCCAGTACTACTTTGCAGTCACTGACTTCCTTCAAATTATATCACCTACACAAGATGAAGTCTATTTGTGAGCTCCTACCTCCGTTTTTTATATTTTTATGTCACCCTATGCTCTTCTCTCTTCTGGAAGAAAGTGTTGTGAGTTACATCTACTTAGTTTTAATGTCATACCAATGTCATAGGAAATTTATCATAAAATATCTTCATATGTTCGAGATATTTACTACATTTAAAGTTCAATTTATTGGAAAACAGGAAGTCATATTATATACAGGGCGGCATGGTGGTGTCGTGGTTAGCATGTCCACCTCACAGCAAGAAAGGCTTGGATTTGATTTCCAGCTCAGGCGTTTTTGTGTGGAGTTTGCATGTTCTCCCCGTGCTTGCATTAATTTCCTCCCATTGTCCAAAAACATGCACAGTAGATGAATTGGCTGTTCCAAATCTCCCCTAGGTGTGAATGGCTTTGTGAGTGTTGGCCCTGCAATGGCCTGGCGAGTTATCCAGGGTGCACCCCGCCCTCGCTCCGAGTCAACTGAGATGGGCACCAGCTACCCCGCAACCCTAATTAGGATTAAGCAGTTCAGAAAATGAATGAATGAATAAATGAATGAATGTCTATTATATGCAGTGTAAAGGACATGTAGTAGTATTAATATTAATATCGTTCCTTTTTTTGGATTTAAAAAAATATGCAATTAACTTATGTCGCAGTGGCCCAGTGGTAGGATGCTGGCTTACTAATCCGAAGGCTGGGGTTGTTCACGCTGCACTGTCACGGAGTTGTCACTACTGTCCCCCCAGTGTAGCTAAGTGGGTAATGCGCTTTTGTTGGTGTTCATATTCTTAAGCTTAGCGAGGAGTAACTAGTGGTTTGCTCTGAGTTTGTCACACAATTAGTAAAAATATGAGCCTTTCCCTCAGTATCCTATATAAGTAACACCACTGATCAATTAGCATATTGTTAAAGCTGCAATATTTCTAGATCCCATAGGCTGGATACTACAGTAAATCAGCTTAAAGCTCACGGGCAAATATCCAAGTGATATATCCAGTTTTCTTCCATTATAACTAGTCCTTTTTATAGTCTTTTACAACAAAAGTAGTGAATTCAATCAAATCAGTCAGAATAATTTTGAAAAAATAGTAAAACATCTATTAGAATACAGTGGTGCCTCACCTTCACTCAAGCGGCATCTTGGACAGGGATCCCGTTGCCTAGGAGGAATGACGCATCTACCTTCCATTGCCTATTATAGAGCTGAATCCACCATGATGCTTTTCGTGTAAAGTACAGAGTTCCTGTTGTTTTATGCTTTATTTCATGACTCGGGCTTTTAACCTTCCATAAACATTTATAAGATTATAACTCTGCTAAGACATGGTCAACACATGCGCGCGCACGTGCGCACACGCACACACACACACACACACACACACAGTTAATGCAGTATAAAAATATTTTATAGAATATTTTTGAGTTCAATTTAATATAAACATACAACAACTCAGAGAAAAGTTAAGATTTTTTAGTTGGGTAAATTAATATAGCTTTTCTATCTAAATTGAGAATTATATCAATATTTAAGCACATCCTAACAGCAGAGCTACAAAACCTTTTTTTTTTTCGTTAAAAAGAAACACCCATATTTTAATTTACTGTCAATGGAATTCGAAAAGTTATTTGTCCTAAAGAAGAAAACCCACTGACTAAACAACAACATTTCCTCCAAATTCAAGTACACGGCAGGGACGTGTGAGCACCTAGGAATGCCTGTGAGCATGGACGTGACAACAATATCGAGTTCTTGGCTGTGGAGCTCCAGACCGCTCCTAGTTAATGTGAAATAATGAATGTTATTATTTACCTCACTGAGGAACTAAACTAGTAATCCGTGGAATAAAATTACCCAGTAAAGCGTTTTTTCTAAGGTCACTTATGTTCAAATAAGAGTCTGTCTTAAGATGATGGCAGCTCAGAGCGTTCTTCTTTTTTTCGTATCTTTGTTTTTATTGGCGTTAGCCATAATACAGTATGGAAGGGCAGAATTGTTGGAGTTAGGGAAAAATTCTGGACTCTCTGAACCTCCAAAGCTGGATTTTAGTCCACTGGAGCTTTCAGTATTCCTCCTCTGTGGCCCAGGAGCTGAAGGAGACACCGCAAACAAAAGCAGGGTATGCCAGGTGGGCTGCGTGCTGCCCAGTATTCTCTTCACGAACAGCAGGTCTCTTAACAACAATCTCAATGAGATCTGCTTGAGGTATGCCTCACAGAGGATGGACAGCTGTGTGGCAGTCGTCACTGAGACCTGACTAGAAAACAATATCCCCAACACCACGGTAGACCTAGCGGGAAGCTCTTAGTTCCGAACTGACAGGACCACAAGTTTCGGGAAAGATCAACACCAGCAGTTTGAGCTCTACATTGATAATTTGTGGTGCTTGTGGTTCCTGGATGTAGTGATGAACCTCTGCCAAATGCGCTCATTACTCTCCTGAGGGAGATTAACCATATTTCACCCGTGAGCAAGTTGTGAGTACTGCTTACTGACATGCTGCATCCTGTCTTTTGGCTTCATATTTTTAATGAAATTATGAGACTCTTTCTGTTCTCTGATTTCAGTCAAGGGTGTGCACAAAAGCTTTCCTGGCTAAGACATTAGTGTCTTCATTAGTACCGAGTGGCTCCATAATTAACTCAGTACAAAATGAGCCACAGTGCAAAATAAGCACAAAATATACCACAGAATAATAATGTCCTCAGATCCACTGTGCATACTTCATATACAAACATTTGACACACAAATCAAATTTAGGCACTGCCTTAAGGTGGAGCTCCTAATAGATATGGCTGCTGTTAAGTGTCTGAGACTGGTGTTAATCGAGTAGTATGGCTCCTTTAAAGGCTGAATTCACTTAAATAAATACATTTCCCCTGCATTTCTCGGAAAGATTAACACAGTTTTCTTTTCACTGCCTTTCATTAGCTGATTTGCATGTTCATGTCACCTGTCTTGGAAGTTTAATTATCCATTTAGTAATCAGCTACGTATGTTAGCATTAAATGTTTATACTTCTTAAAGTTTATAATTATTTCTGCAGGGAGCTGCAGGTTTAAAAGGGAATGAAGGACCACCCGGTCCACCGGGACCTGCTGTGAGTAAACACCATATCTCTCCATCTCTTTTTCTGTCCCTTTATTGTTCTTTCTGTCCCAGCCTTTCTCTCTATTTCCAATGTCTGTTTATATTCACTGTATTTCCTGTTTCCTTTTTGTGCACTGCTCTACAGTGGCTTTTCAGTGAGTAAATATGTTTAGATTTGTCTTTTGCATGTACTCTCTCTCTCTCTCTCTCTCTCACTCTCTCTCTCTCTCTCTCTCTCTCTCTCTCTCTCTCTCTCTCTCTCTTCCCCCTCTCTCTCCTGGCATGTTCAAAAACTTTACTTTAACATTATGTCCCATTATTAATATTTTAGGACTTTTCCCTCATGACCACTTTTAATTGCTAATTTCCTGATATTTTGTAAAATTTAAATTTCCCTTGTCCTTATTTCTTTTTTCAAGGGTTCACCCGGTGAGCGAGGTCCTGCTGGTTCAACAGGGCCCACTGGACCTCCTGGGCGCCCAGGCCCTCAAGGGCCTCCAGGGCCTGCTGGAGAGAAAGGTGGACCAGTGAGTAACACATGTCCTACTGCCTCCTGTGCAGATTTCTTATTATAACAACATAAATCCCCTGAGCTAAATCCCAACTTCTAATCGTGAACTAGGCTCTTTATCTTCGGGCTGACTGCTAATGTTTGTTAAAATTGTATAATTTCTATTGTATAATACCTCAATCCTAATTCTAACATTAAAGCTTTAGTCCCTGACCTATAAACCCTGAATGCTCAAGTCTTTGGATTCACGTTCCCTAAATCTAATTCGAAACTAATTCCTAATTTCTTATTTTCTAACTATGATCCTAAACCTGGAAGTTCAAGTGCATAAAAATCAGGTAATTTTGCGGGGGTTTTGTTTTCAGGGAGAAAAAGGACCTCAGGGTCCTGCTGGTAGAGATGGTATTCAGGGTCCTGTTGGTTTGCCTGGTCCTGCCGGACCTCTTGGACCCCCAGGGGAAGATGGTGATAAGGTATGGCTCCTCAAAAGGGCCAAAATTCTTATTGCCTTACTTTTAATTGTCATCTAATTCATTCATATTTTCCCCCAACTCTTAATACACATATATTTCCTTTCATAGGGTGAAATTGGTGAGCCTGGTCAGAAAGGTAGCAAAGGAGAGAAAGGAGAGCAGGTGAGACAATTTTTTCTCTGGGTTTATTTATTTTCTTACTTTACCTGCAATTAGTGGCTATGTGAGTAAACTTTAATTACCTATCTAGCCTTGTGTTTTTCTTTTTACTTTTTTAGGGTCCTCCTGGGCCAACTGGACCCCAAGGGCCAATTGGTGCGCCTGGTCTTGCTGTGAGCATTATTCTTCCATTTATTTGTTACATATTTAAACATGTGAAAAGTACTTTACTTTTTTTATACTTACTTTATAATGTATAATCTGCTACTCATAATTTTTTATTATTATTATTTTTGTTTGTTTGTTTAGCCTAAGTCAGATAAATGTGCAATAATATCACAAATATCATAGAATGTTATCATTGCACTGAAGTTTAATGTATGTAATAAAGGAAAGAAATGCTTAGTGAGCTAGTTTATGTCTGTGGTTTCCTCCAAGTACCCCAGTTTCCTCTCACAGTCAAAAAACTTGCTCTAATTTCTTGTAAATTGGCTAATCCCAAAGGAGTAGGTGCCCCGAGGTGGGAATGGCAGTGGTTCTGTTTGAGTTTGCTCTGCAGTGCAAGCTTTCCATGGGGTACCCCACCTTTGCCCATAGTTGGCTGAAATAGTCTCCAACCTCCCCACTACCCAACACTATGTCATGATTTGGTGAATGAATGAAAAAATTTAATAATTCATTAATAATTTAAGGAATTTGTAATAGGCATGCTAAAAATAAAGATTTTTCAAACCCACAGCAAACTTCATGAGGAAGTTTCAACAAAATAGGCTTATCACTTGTTGCTTTTTAGCACTTCCAAATGATAACAATTCTGTAAACAACTTAAACCAGTCTTTTTAAATAAAAAACTATAAGAATACAGTTGCCATGATTTGGATTTCCCTGAAGGCACTAACAGAAAAAATTTGCTTTTACTTGGGAAATAAATGCGTGCATGTTTATGTACACAATTCCACTGTTTTAGGAACAAGAATTTTTCCAGATTTCCTTCTTTCCCATAGGCAAAATTTCGATTACCATACCAGATTGATGCGAATTCGGGTATTATTTATTTATTTGTTTGTTTTTGTGAATTGATTCGGGTCTACCCAGCGGATGCATGTTTGGGCCTGCTAATGGCAGTGGTTGGTTATGCACTCATAATGGACTTTAGCCTTATGTGCTGTTACCACGCCTGCTGTGATAAATCTTTCACCGCTGAATGTTTAACTCGTGTGTCTCAGTGTGTGTTGTCAGTAAGTAAATGTGCTGCACTTGCTGTGACCAAAGCTGTCTTGAGAATGATCATCAATGTGGTAGTCAACTGAATAGTCAATGTTGACTCACATTCCGCAGTTTTTGACTTCACATTCCAAAATTTTTGAGTTCTGCCCCGAAATTAAGAGCTAATATTAGCAGGTTGCAGTCATTTGCTCCATTGGTCTGCCTGTTTGATGCGTGTCCTTTTTTTTTTTTTTGAGGTATGTGTGCTGCAGATGACACACACAAACATACTGATGGTTTTTATATTTGTCTGTTAATGCAGGTGTGGAAGTATTTAGACTATTAAAATATTAAAATGAGATAATATAGTAAGGCAGCCATGCTTTAATTTAAGTGCAGAAAAATAGCTAAAACACTTGATTTGGGGATTCAAATTATTATTAATTTGTTGTCCTGTGGTGGAGTGGGTTATGTTTTGGATATTTTACACAATCTAAACTTATCTGAAAATTAAAATATTACTTGAAATGCCCTACGGTTTTTTGTTTTTTTTTCTGACACCAGGTCTATATTGACATCTTATTTTTGTTATCCAAATCCCATTCTCATTCTTCCTTTCTTGTTAGGGTGCTGATGGAGAACCTGGTCCAAGAGGACAGCAGGGATTGTTTGGTCAAAAAGGAGATGAGGGACCACGAGGGTTCCCTGGACCACCTGGACCTGTTGGGCTTCAGGTATGCATGTGCTCACACATCATTGATGTCTCATTTCAACTACCTTTAAAATCATGATTATTGTCAACATTCCTTTTCATAAATCAGAACAAAAGTTTAACATGGGTCTACACTGGGGCCAGAATGTCCACAATTTCCATATTTCAAGTTTGTGTCCTGCTCCAGCAGAGTATGGATTAAGTTGCAAGGTAGGCTTTTGAGTAAGAGCCAAAGTTGAAAATAGCTTACTTGGACTAAAATGCAATATTTCCAGTAATCTCGCCTTCAAAGCATTATCTTCAATGTGACCAAGTTAAAATATCCATAAACACTAATTATCCATGATAAAATGCTTGTTTCAGAAAGGGTTCCATGTCCAAGTTGTTGTAAAACAAGAGAAAAATACACTTATTTTGCAGATTTTCAATTTGTTTATGTGATTGCTCATTTTATTTCTCTGTTATTCAGATTTTATACCAGAATACTGAACATACTTACGGAATCTCAGAAGGATCAAAACAGATATGACTTGATGTAAATACAAAATCATCTCTTGCTAGGAAGACATTTTTTTGATCCCACTGATTGGTCGAGAGCCAGATTTATTTATGGATGCCAGGGATTGACAATTGAAGACATTCAGAAACTGGTTCTGTAACTATAAATACTATTTTCTCATACAAATAATGTAATTCAGTTAATTTACATGTTACAATCATGTATTTTATTTTTTCATGCTGTAGTCTTGTATTCATCTTGAAGCATATTAAGTTCTCTTTCCAAATATATCAATATTTCAATACATGGATCCCTCACTTTCCGCGGTTAATTGGGACCAAGATCCCCCCACAACCACTGAATTCCACAAATAGGACCCCCCCGACTGACATATAAGTACATGTATATGTGTATATAATATCAATAAATACATATTCAACGCTATAAATGCTTATAATAATTAAACATTAAAAGTAATGCATAAGATGTAAATAAAATATAAAGACACACACATACAGATGCGCGTGCACACACGCAGATGCGCGTGCACGCACTCAGATGCGCACCTCACGACAATGTAACTAGTTTTGATGGGAGGTTTTGGGTTGTTTTATGTTTTGTGTTTGTCTAGGAGGGTGGGGGGGTTGGCAAAATTGGCCTTGTTTTTGTGGCATTTTCCTTAACTTTTTTGCCTATTCTTCCTTAATTTCCTTATTTTTTAATTCGATGAATATTAAAAAAAACAAAAAAAACAATGAAGCCGCATGAATTGAAGTGCGAAGCAGCGAAGGATCCCTGTACACCAAATATCCCTCTTAATCCATATTATACTGAAATGAATCACATTTATGACCACACTTGGTGCACAGCTGGGGTTTACAAAGGTAGGTGGGGTCCATGCAACAGATAAAAGTTGGAATCATGTTTACAAGTTTGTCAGGATCCAATACAGTGGTTTATCAAGGTCTGTTACACTCTGTTAAAGTTTGTTATATGTTGTGCTTCAATCTACTATGTTTCCCATGTTTTATCAGGATTGCTGTCAAATCATAATCTCAATTCCCCGAAGTTCCCATAAGCTCATCACAATTTCCCCAAGTTCCCTCCAGATCATTGCAATTCTCTCAAATTGTGAAGACTCTGGCCCGTGTAGACCTAGGTTTAGTGAAGAATGAATGCATTTGTTAATAACCTCTTGTTACGTTTGCACGCAGGGTTTGCCTGGACCTCCTGGTGAGAAAGGAGAAACTGGAGATGTTGGGCATATGGTAAGAAAAATGCATTCAAATCTCACATAGTATATAATATTGTGACCCTGCGGTGGCCTGGGGAGCTGTCCAGGGTGTACCCCACCCTCGCCCAGTCAGCGGAAATGGGCCCCAGCCTCCCTGCGACCCTAATTAGGATTAAGCGGTTCAGAAAATGACTGATATAATATTGTGTGCGTTTTTGATAAACGTTTTAGCATTTTAATATAATATTCCATATTATATTAAAATGCTAAAAGTAACAGGTTTTAATGCTGAACACTGAATGTAGAGTTTAGTCCATAAGTAATTGGACAGGGTCACAATTGTTGTATACCAGGGGCAAAATATAATCCTCTGAGAGCTATATATATATATATATATATATATATATAAAATACTGAATACAACTAAATTGAAAAAGACCAACAATATGGGAGTATAATAAGACTCTGAATTTATTTTAAACAACATTGTCATAACGAAGTTATTTATTAATAAGAAAAGTACTTCTTACTATTAATGTGACTTCTGGTGCTGCATGGTTTTGCTGATGGCTTTGTAGTCTGGTTGATACGGTGAGGTTCAGCTTCATGCAGGCGCTTAGGCTTCCATCTGTTAAACATGACTGCAGGTTGCTCTTGATGTTTTTCAGGTGAGAAGGACTGCTTGCATGCATGTGTAGAGCCAAACATGGTCAATATGGCAAGACTCACACCCTGCAGTGTTTGGTATGTGACAGGAAGCGCGTTCCAAGTTTTGGCAATCAGCTGGTCTGTGGGTTGTCTGTCCATTTGTGTTTGCTTGCCAGCTGTGCTTGGCTTCGTGCAAATGAGCTGATAAAAATTCTTTTTGGGAGTGACGAGGATGGATAAGATCAGGAATGAGTACATCAGGGGGACAGCACATGTAAGAGGTTTTGGAGACAAAGTCAGAGAGGCTTGATTGAGATGGTTTGGACTTGTACAGAAGAGGGATAGTGAGTATATTGGTAGTAGGATGCTGAGGTTGGAACTACCAGGCAGTAGGCCTAGAGGAAGACCAAAGAGACAATTTATGGATGTGGTGAAGGAGGACATGAAGGTACTTGGAGTAAGAGTAGAAGATGCAGAGGATAGGGTGAGATGGAGGCGGATGGTTTGCTGTGGTGACCCCTGAAGGGAAAAACTAAAGGAAAAGAAGAAGAAAACTCAAAAACAACACCTGCAGTCTGTGGATGTTGTTATAATCCAATAAAATTGGAGTTTGAAGGTATCAAACCCGCCTGCATACTGGCATACAGAAAGAATTGGCTCTCCGCTGCCCGCCACAGTGACGTGGCATTGAAAATAGATGTATAGATTTAAATGCATGAGATTTATTCATCTGTTTTAGTTTTATTTGATGGATTTTTTTTTTATTTCAATGACAGTGAAATTGTGTATTTGTTATTCTTTTAAGAAAGGCACCTGATTTATCTGAGAGCCATATACAGTCATCAGAAGAGCCACAGGTTCCCGACCCCTGTTGTATACAGTGGAGCCTCAGTACTCAAACTTAATCCGTTCCAGACGGCTGCTCGAATTCCGATTTGTTCGGATTCCCGACCCGCTTTTTCCATTATTTGTAAAACATAACCTAATGTAATGTACTGGTTTGTGTTGTAAGAGACATGTTGGAGAGGGACGTGTTGTGTGAGACTTTTTAACTTTTCTGTGTTTTTTATTTTAGTTTTAATGGTCTCTCAGAAAAGAATTGCACGTTGGAGAAGGGTGTGGCTTGAACACGCAGGATGAAGTGCTAAACACACACACACACACACAGACACACATTTAATCATTTCCATTTAATCACAGGCTATGAAGACTAGCAGCACTCTCGGTGCTAGAAGACTGTCCCTCTTGATCTCTTAGCTCTGTGCTCAAGCAGTTCAAGCTTTAGTTTGATTTCCATGTATGATTTCCCCATTTTATCTATGTAAACAGCTGTGCTTTATTGTTCACAGGGAAGACACTAGTGCACTAGAGCACTAGAAACCTGTGAACAATAAAGCACAACCCGTTTTCATAGATGAGTGTGTTAGAGCCATGCTCCTTTCCAACGTGCAACTCTTTTCTGAGACCATAACACACTAAAACAGGGGTCCCCAAGCTTTTTCTTGCGAGGGCCACATAACTATTCCCTTCTCTGATTGGTGGCCGAGGTTAGTTTGTAACAGAAAAAGTGTGCCGAGCGCAGGGCTGCCTAAACATAAACATTTGTTTTCCAGTAAGCTACACATAACCAGATATTAGTAACCCTTTCCGGGATCTTCCCAGAAAAAAGTCAGGAATTAAATAAAAAACGCTGGTGGCTATCAGTTGAGCAATCCGAAAGCTGCCCGAACAGACGACTGTCTCAGCCGAGCCTGGCGAACAATGTATTCTCCTGACCGAACACTCCATTTTTTAGCTTAGAGAGTTTGTCTACTCGCATTTGGCCTTGCAAGCGATCATACTCGTCTTTGTGACGGGTTTCAGAGTGTCGGCGCAGATTGTATTCTTTGAATATCGCCACTGTGACTTGACAGATGATACAAACAACCTTTTCTTTGCATTAAACAAATAAATAATCGTTTGTCCACTGCAGGTTAAATACCCTGCATTCTGAATCAAATTTTCTCTTCCATAACCTTTTCACCATTGTTCCGTTCTATTTGACAACAGAGGAGAGTCTAGGATTTTTGTTTTGTGGGGTGTTCAGATGGGACACAGACGGCAGAAGGGTGGAGTAGAATGTTATGTTCTGGGTGTGTATTAGTCTTGATTGCGTGGCCAGACTAAAAAAAAATCATAATCATAATGTGTCTCTGGTATTGTTCAGGGTGCCGGGCCAAATGTGGAGGCGGGCCATAGTTTGGGGACCACTGCACTAAAATGAAAACCACAGAAAAGATAAAGCATAAGAACAATAGGGATAAGAATTTTAACCTTTTTTGAAAAGCCTTCTTTTCAAAACCTTACGGAAGGGGCTCATCGTTGAAGGTGTTCACAGCGCTGCTAGCACTTTAGCTTAGCTTTAGCGCATTTTTCTTAGCTTAGCTTACATACATACATACATACATACATACATACATACAGACATACATACATCCTCTTCAGCTTTGTTCAGGCGGTTATGCCTATAAGCCAATCTGTGGATTTTCTGTTCGGTACTCTAAATCGTATTTGTTGCTGGAGGTGGTATATGGCATGAGTGATTAGATAGCTTTGGTGCTTTAGCGCTAGCTTTAGCTTTAGTACTGTCTCAACAACTTCCGGACATCCCCAGGACAGCTTTTAGGCTCATCAGGCCGGTGCTTTATGTATCACCCTAATAAAGCTGTCCTGGGGAATTCCGGAAGTTGTTGATTTGTTGATACAGTACTAAAGCTAAAGCTAGCGCTTTAGCGCAGCTTACATACATACATATATATACACCCTCTTCATCTTTGTTTAGGCAGTTATGCCTATAAGCCTATCTGTGGGTTTCCTGTTTGGTACTCTAAATCGTATTTGTTGCTGGAGGTGGTATATGGCGTGAGTGATTAGATAGCTTTAGTGCTTTAACGCTAGCTTTAGCTTTAGTACTGTATCAACAACTTCCGGACTTCCCCAGGACAGCTTTCTTAGGGTGTTACATACTATCAACAACTTCCGGACTTCCCCAGGACAGCTTTATTAGGGTGATACATAGTATCAACAACTTCCGGACTTCCCCAGGACAGCTTTATTAGGGTGATACATAAAACATCGGACTGATGAGCCACTAGGCTTGGGTGTAAAAGTCCAAACAGACTTTACATAGTATCAACATCTTCCGGACTTCCACAGAACACACATAGTATCAGCAACTGCCGAACTTCCGGAAGTCGCGTTTCCTCCCTCTCGGTCTCGTTTTTTTCTCGTACGTTTCTCGAGTTTTTCCCGGTTTTTGTTCTATTTCCCGGAAGGAAGAACTCACGGATTTTTTGTTCAAATTCCACTTTGTTCGGACTCCAGAGTGTTCGGATTCCGAGGCTCCACTGTACTTGTCTCTGTACACCACTATAATAGATTTGATATGAAGCAATAAAGATGTGATTAAAGTGTAAACTTTCAGCTGTAATTTAAAGCGTTGAGTAAAAGTAAACAATTAACCTTATAGGGATTACAGACATTCTTACACATTATTACATATCTGTGAATGGAAAAAGTATATACAGTGAGTCGTCGACTTATGACCTATGCGAGTTACGTCTCATCGACTTTACAACCGCAAAAGTGGTGAAGCATGATTCATGGCAGTGCAGTACGAGTGTTGCGTATGACAGTTGTTTGTGCTGCTGGCAGCGCCAGCATCTTAAAAGGCCAAGCAGGAGATGATGCAGCTTCACTTTCTAACTGCTCAGAGCAAATCTATTCATCTACTTTCAATGCCACGTCACTGTGTGTGTATATATATATATATATATATATATATATATATATATACACACACACACACACACACACACACATATATATATATATATATATATATATATATATATATATATATATATATATATATATATATATATACCTCTAGGATTAGCAGTAAATTTGTGGGTGGTCTACAGGATTTGTGCATCACATGAAGAACATAATATTTCATCTTGAGCAGTTGTTTAAATTTTATTTCACCCTCACTCTGCTTATTTTTTCTTTTAGGGTCCACCTGGTCCTCCAGGTCCCCGCGGCCCTTCTGGACCCCCTGGAGCTGATGGACCCCAGGGCCCCCCTGGAGGCAATGGAAACCCTGGATCTGTGGGAGAGAAGGTTTGAAAACAGAAATAAGTGCTATTAGAAAAGACGAGGAATGCTGCATTGTCATAAATCAATAATCCTGAATGAACACAGCCAAGCCAAATACTCTTTCTCTCTGTGTGTCACTTTCCCTTTCTCTTTTTCTTTATGTCTGTCCAGGGAGACCCAGGTGAGCCTGGTGAGCCAGGTTTGCAAGGCGACATTGGTCCTCCGGTATGATAAAATAATCTATTTCCACAAAAAAGCAAATAAAATAAACACAACTGTACTACATAGCATATTTATCATCTAAACACAGCTCACAATTAGAAAAAGCTGGTTTGTTCAAATTAGAATATTAAAACTGAAAGCAGTGCTCCTCATGCAAGAAACATACATTATAACAGATTTGTTAGCGAATGTCAAGTACAAACATTTTGTGTGAGCTTGTGGCATGTAATAATCTTTTAATGTTTTGAATTTTTGTGAGTTTTAAGGCTTATATGTGTACAGTAGGCCCTAGACTATTCATGGTTTTGCACTCACTGTTTGCATATTCGCGGATTTCCGAGCAACTGTCACATCGTTCAAATTCAGCTAATGGCTGTCCTCCTTCCTGCTGATTGGTTGAGATGATGTAACGCCTCTTTTTCCTCATTCGCGCACACTTTGTGCCTGTGCTTTTTAAGTGTGTATGTTTTTAATTACTGTTACGCTCCATCATGCCACCCAAACACTGCGCACCTCCTCAGGCTTCTGGTAAGACGCAGAAGCACCAGAAAAAGGTTTGACCTGCATGAAAAAAGTAGAGCTGCTTGATATGATTCAAGAACGAAAACATTTTGCTGCAGAAGTGCAAAAAGGTGAATGTTGTATGAAACAAGGTCATCATCAGAATGGATCCTGCCTTAGTATTCTGGGTACTTCTAGTTCAGGGGTCGGCAACCTTTGCCATTCAAAGACCCATTTGGACCCAGTAAAGAAAACACTGGGAGCCACAAATCCTTTTTTGACATTTAAAATCAAATAACACTGCATATAATGCGTTTCCCGTTTTTTCTTCATGTTAATATTAAACAACAATGTGTTGCATTGATTTAAAAGACTGAAGAGACAATTAAATTACAATTCTGCTTGCAACAAAAACATTTAGATGACAAAAAAAAAATCTCCAGCCTCCCTGCGAGGCTAATTAGGATTAAGTGGTTCAGAAAATGAATGAATGTTTTTGAGTCTTTGTATTCTTATGAAGAAAAAGAATATATGTCCCACGAAGCGTGGGTCGGGGTGCTGACAGATGTGTTAACTGATTGGGTAGTCTACCTCACCATCACGCCTTTCGTGGGATTTTCTTTTTCTTTATTCGTTATATTAATGTTGTTTTGTCATCGTTTTAATTTACAAAAACGACAGCAACACAGAAAAGTATATGAAGACTTATTTTAAGAAGGAGCCTGCTCAACATTCATTTAAATAATATTAATGCTTAATCCTGCACTGACCGACCCATTCTCAGAGTGGAGACTGAACCACACCCAGTCTTTTATTTTGTCACTGGGTGGAGAGTTATTTAATTCGGTGATTGCTGTGTATAAACAAATCTCACTGTCTCTACTTCAGCTTTGATTTCCGTTCCGTTCCGTTCCGTTCCGTCCTTGGCGGCGGAAAAAAATGGTGACAGCACTCCTTGAGCACAAGAATTTTGAAATCCACCAACAGAGCAGATCAAAAACACTGAGACTCTCAATATAGCTGATAGGCATGTCCACAAGAACACGCACATAAAATCACCCCGCCCACACCAAATAAATATCCGCCCACACCCGTGACTGTTAATTTTCATCTATGTAATTTTCAACCCAAAAAGAGCATTTTTGGAAGGGCACCCACTGGGTACCTGTGGGTACCCGACCGTTGCAGAACTCTGCCTTAGGCAGATTCTCCCATTATTGAGGTGAAAGCTAGTCTAACTCTCTAACCCCTGGAAGGAAAAGAGGTGAAAGAGGCGCATGCACAGGTCTCCGAAATGCAATACCTCCCCTTAGTGGGCATTTTTGAAAAATACAGTGTTGTATGTTTAACATACTGTATTATACTCAGGTAATGTCCTTTTATATATAAAATATACACTATACACACACACACACACACACACACACACACACACACACACACACACACATATATACTAGTCCTTCTCAAAAAATTAGCATATTATGATAAAGTTCATTATTTTCTGTAATGTGCTGATAAAAATTAAACTTTCATATATTTTAGATTCATTGCACACCAACTGAAATATTTCAGGTCTTTTATTGTTTTAATATTGATGAGTTTGGCATACAGCTCATGAAAACCCAAAATTTCTATCTCAAAAAATTAGCATATCATGTTCAGGTACTGTAAACAAGCTATTAACCTAATCATCTGAATCAACCAATTAACTCTAAACACCTGCTAAAGATTCCTGAGGCTTTTAAAAACTCCCAGCCTGGTTCATTCTTAAAAACCGCAATCATGGGTAAGACTGCCGACCTGACTGCTGTCCAGAAGGCCATCATTGACACCCTCAAGCAAGAGGGTAAGACACAGAAAGAAATCTCTGAGCGAATAGGCTGTTCCCAGAGTACTATATCAAGGCACCTCAGTGGGATGTCAGTGGGAAGGAAAAAGTGTGGCAGAAAACGCTGCACAACCAGAAGAGGTGACCAGACCCTGAGGAAGATTGTGAAGAAGGGCCAATTCCAGACCTTGGGAGACCTGTAGAAGCAGTGGACTGGGCTACAGGTGCCACATTCCCCAGATCAAGCCACTCTTGAACCAGAAACAGCGGCAGAAGCGCCTGACCTGGGCTACAGAGAAGCAGCACTGGACTGTTGCTCAGTGGTCCAAAGTACTTTTTTTGGATGAAAGCAAATTTTGCATGTCATTCGGAAATCAAGGTGCCAGAGTCTGGAGGAAGACTGGGGAGAAGGAAATGCCAAAATGCCTGAAGTCCAGTGTCAGGAACCCACAGTCAGTGATGGTCTGGGGTGCCATGTCAGCTGCTGGTGTTGGTCCACTGTGTTTTATCAAGGGCAGGATCAATGCAGCTAGCTATCAGGAGATTTCCTGCACTTCATGCTTCCATCTGCTGAAAAGCTTTATAGAGATGAAGATTTCATTTTTCAGCACGACCTGGCTCTGCTCACAGTGCCAAAACCACTGGTAAATGGTTTACTGACCATGGTATTACTGTGCTCAATTGGCCTGCCAACTCTCCTGACCTGAACCCCATAGAGAATCTGTGGGATATTGTGAAGAGAAAGTTGAGAGACACCAGACCCAACACTGTGGATGAGCTTAAGGCCGCTATCGAAGCATCCTGGTCCTCCATAACACCTCAGCAGTGCCACAGACTGATTGCCTCCATGCCACGCCGCATTGAAGGAGTCTTCTTCTTCTTCTTTTCCTTTCGGCTTTTCCCTTCAGGGGTCGCCACAGCGAATCATCTGCCTCCATCTCACCCTATCCTTTGCATCTTCTTCTCTTACACCAACGACCTTCATGTCCTCCTTTACCACATCCATGAATCGTCTCTTTGGTCTTCCTCTAGGCCTTTTGCCTGGTAGTTCCAGCCTCAGCATCCTATTACCAATATACTCACTATCCCTCCTCTGTACATGTCCAAACCATCTCAATCTAGCCTCTCTGACTTTGTCTCCAAAACGTCTTACATGTGCTGTCCCTCTGACGTGCTCATTCCTAATCCTATCCATCCTCGTTACTCCCAAAGAGAACCTCAACATTTTCATCTCTGCTACCTCCAACTCTGCCTCCTGTCTTTTCCCCAGGGCCACTGTTTCTAACCCATACAGCATCGTTGGCCTCAACACCGTTTTGTACACTTTTCCTTTCATTTTTGCCGATACCCTCCTATCACACATCACACCGGACACTTTTCTCCAACCATTCCAGCCAGCCTGCACACGCTTCTTCACCTCTTTTCCACACTCTCCATTGCTCTGGATTGTTGAGCCTAAGTACTTAAAATCCTCCACCTTTCTTATCTCTGCTCCCTGTAATCTCACCGTTCCTCTTTGGTCCTTGGCATTCATGCACATGTATTCTGTCTTACTGAGGCTAATCTTCATTCCCCTCCTTTCCAGGGCATACCGCCACCTCTCTAGATTTTCCTGCACTTGTTCTCTGCTCTCACTACAGATTACAATGTCATCTGCAAACATCATAGTCCATGGGGAATCTTGTCTAACCTCGTCTGTCAGCCTGTCCATCACCATAGCGAACAAGAAGGGGCTGAGAGCTGACCCTTGATGCAGTCCCACCTCCACCTTGAACTCTTCTGTCACACCGACAGCACACCTCACCACTGTCTTACATCTCTCATACATGTCCTGCACCACTCTAACATACTTCTCTGCCACTCCAGACTTCCTCATGCAATACCACAGTTCTTCTCTCGGCACCCTGTCATATGCTTTCTCCAGATCTACAAAGGCACAATGCAGCTCCGTCTGACCTTCTCTGTACTTCTCCATTAACATCCTCAAGGCAAACACTGCATCTGTGGCGCTCTTTCTGGGCATGAAACCAAACTGTTGTTCACAAATGCTGACTTCTGCCCTTAGTCTAGCTTCCACTATTCTTTCCCATAACTTCATCGTATGGCTCATCAACTTTATCCCTCTGTAGTTGCCACAACTCTGCACGTCTCCCTTGTTCTTAAAAATGGGCACCAGCACACTTCTCCTCCATTCCTCTGGCATCCTCTCACTCTCTAAGACCTTGTTAAATGTTCTTGTCAGAAAATCTACTGCTACCTCTCCTAGACACTTCCATACCTCCACCGGTATGTCATCAGGACCAACTGCCTTTCCATTCTTCATCCTCTTCAATGCCCTCCTCACTTCACCCTTACTAATCTTTGCTACTTCCTGGTCCTCAACAGTCACCTCTTCTACTCTTTTCTCTCTCTCATTTTCCTCATTCATCAGCTCTTCAAAGTACTCTTTCCATCTTCCCAGCACACTTCTGTCATCAGTCAATACATTTCCCTCTCTGTCCTTTATCAATCTAACTTGCTGCACGTCCTTCCCATCTCTATTTCTCTGCTGTGCCAACCTGTATAATTCATTTTCTCCCTCCTTACTTTCCAGCCGAGCATACAAGTCATCAAACGCGCTCTGTTTGGCCTTTGACACTGCTACCTTTGCCTTACGTTGTGTCTCCCTGTACTCCTGTTTACTCTCTTCGGTTTTGTCAATGTCCCACTTCTTCTTAGCTAATCTCTTCCTTTGTACACACTCCTGCACTTCCTCATTCCACCACCAAGTCTCCTTATCTACTTTCCTTCCAGATGACACACCAAGTATTCTCCTACCTGTCTCCCTGATCACATTCGCTGTAGTTGTCCAGTCATCTGGAAGCACTTCCTGACCACCCAAAGCCTGTTTCAACTCCTCCTTGAAGACAACCCGACACTCTTCCTTTTCAACTTCCACCACTTTGTCTTCTGCTCTGCCTTTGCCTTCTTCACCTTCCTCACCATAAGCATCATCCTGCACACCACCATCCTATGCTGTTTGGCAACACTCTCACCCGCTACTACTTTGCAGTCACTGACTTCCTTTAAATTACATCGCCTGCACAAGATGTAGTCTACCTGTGTGCTCCTACCTCCACTTTTATAAGTCACCCTATGCTCCTCTCTCTTCTGGAAGAAAGTATTCACCACAGCCATTTCCATCCTTTTTGCAAAATCTACCAACATCTGTCCTTCTGCGTTCCTGTCCTGGATACCAAACCTACCCATCACTTCCTCGTCCCCTCTGTTTCCTGCACCAACATGTCCATTGAAGTCTGCCCCAATGACCACTCTTTCACCTCTGGGGTACTCTGCATCACTTCATCTAACTCCCTCCAGAATCTCTCCTTCTCTTCTCGCTCACATCCTGTCTGTGGGGCATAAGCACTAACAACATTGACCATCACACCTTTAATTTCTAACTTGAGACTCATCACTCTGTCTGACACTCTTTTCACTTCTAGAACATTCCTGGCAAACTCCTCCTTCAAGATGACTCCGACTCCATTTCTCTTCCCATCCACACCGTGATAAAACAGCTTAAACCCTGCTCCTATGCTTCTAGCCTTGCGACCTTTCCACCTGGTCTCCTGAACACACAGTATGTCCACCTTCCTCCTCTGCATCATGTCAGCCAGCTCTCTACCTTTTCCTGTCATAGTTCCAATATTCAAAGTCCCTACTTTCAGTCCTAGACTCATGCCTTTCCTCTTCTCTCTCTGGCAACAGACACGCCTCCCGCCTCTCCTTCTTCGACGTCTTCGACCAACAGTAGTCCAATTTCCATCAGCACCCTGTTGGTTGACGGCACTGATGGCGGTCGTTGTTAACCCGGGCCTCGACCGATCCGGTATGTCATTCTTTCTTGTGATTCGCATAGTTTATTTGGCATTTGTTTTACGCCGGATGCCCTTCCTGACGCAACCCTCTGCATTTATCCGGGCTTGGGACCGGCGTGAGGGAGAGACACTGGTTTGTGCCCCCCCCCTCACGGCTGCATTCCACGCCGCATTGAAGGAGTCATTTCTGCAAAAGGATTCCCGACTAAGTATTGAGTGTATAACTGAACATAATTATTTGAAGGTTGACTTTTTTTGTATTAAAAACACTTTTTTTAATTGGTCGGATGAAATATGCTAATTTTTTGAGATAGGAATTTTGGGTTTTCATGAGCTGCATGCCAAAATCATCAGTATTAAACCAATAAAAGACCTGAAATATTTCAGTTGGTGTGCAATGAATCTAAAATATATGAAAGTTTAATTTTTATCAGTACATAACAGAAAATAATGAACTTTATCACAATATGCTAATTTTTTGAGAAGGACTAGTATATATATATATATATATATATATATATATATATATATATATATATATATATATATATATATATATATATATCTGTGTCTGTGTGTGTGTGTGTGTGTGCGCGCGCGTGTGTGTGTGTGTGTGTGTGTGTGTGTGTGTAGGCTGTATAATGTTAATATTTTATTATCAATAAATATCACAGTAAAAAATTAAGTTTTTCTTAATCATTATTACATTTTATTACATTAATACTGTATTAATGAGTAAGACTGTCTATAGAATGTGTTTATGAAGCATATTTTAGCACATGTAATAGATACATAGTATTTTATTTCTGGGTGATCATTGTGCATGTAATATGATACATGGGGTTTTACTGCCTGGTACAGGCCAGAACCAAACCCCCACAAATAACGAGGGCCTAGTGTATGGTGTGCTGTTATTCTAACCCTAGTTTGTAATAAATGGCTCTATATTTCCTCTAGATGAAGGGGAGGAGTAAAACAATAATTACAGTAGGCCCTTGACATTCGCGGGGGTTCGGTTCCGGGCCCTCCTGCGAATCGAGATAATCCGCGAGTTCTGAACCCGGAAGTAAAACCCCATGTATGACGTCACATACATGAATGAGCAGCTGGAAGTAAAATACTATGTATCTATTACATACGCTAAAATGTGCTTCTTAAACACATTCTATAGACAGTCTTAATCATTAATTTAGTAAAATTATGTATTAATGTCGTAAAATGTAGTAATGATTAAGAAAAACTTTTCAATTTTTACTGTTATATTTATTGATGCTAAAATATAAACATTACACAGCACTCGCATAAAACACCTTTCAGTGCATTCTCTTTATAAACATACAGCACTGTATTTTTCAAAAATGCCCACTAGTGGAACACACTGTATTGCATTAGGCATGACACGACTGAATTCAGGTATTAACTGCATTAAGTCCGAGCAGCTCAGCCACGCCCCCTCCCCAGCCAGAACCGGAGTACAGAACAGAATTTTAGAGTGAGAAAGTTAGAACCTTTACAAACCAAATAAGAGGTGATGTTGAGGTGAGTTAATCCTCTGGTACAGAGGTGAGTATGCTTTTGTTTTTTGGGAGTAAATGAAAATAGTGAATTCAGGTGTGTGCTCCCAAGCAGCTCAGCGACACCTCTCAGGAAGTAAACAGTGAGAGGCACAGCGCCAAAATCAAAGTCCCCCAAAACACAGACCATAACAAAAAGGACATAAAAGAACAAGAAATGTAATAAATTCGATAAACAAAACACAATGAGAAACATGCTACACCACAGTAAATAAAATATAACACACAAACATTTTTAACATTACCTTAGGTCATGTACTGGAATAATAATTTAAAAAGACTTTAATAGTGGAGTGTTTTACAACAGTTCAAACGATTACAGTATTCCTCTTCAGCAATGACGTGACTTCAGAGGAAACTGTCGTTATTACTGTCTTATTTTATAAATAAATTTATTTATTGTATAAACTGTCTTATTTCTTCGACATCCAACCTCATTACCTTTTTCTCGTGCTTAAGCAGGCGTTTTTATTTTTTAAGTCAAATTTTGAGTTTAGACGTACCTACGTAGTATGCTGACGTAATGATGCAATGACGTAATGACGCTGCGTCCATTGTTTACAAACAAGACTGAACGTGTCCCTCCTTCCCAGTTCAATTTTATATATATATATATTTTTTTATATCAGTTATATAGCGTGTTGCTCTTGTGTTAAGACGTCGTCTCTGTGATCTTTCTGTTTACACTGTTTTGCGGTCTTTTGTAACTCGAAGCAACTATGGTTGGTCAGAAGCCTAAGCCTACTACCATGGGTGCAAGTCTTATACACAGAGCTAAATTAACTATCTGCTCAGATCGGCACAATCTACCATGCTTACTCAGTTAAGCAAAGAGAGTTGTAAAATGAATGAAAACCCAAGAAAGAGAACTCTTTGCTCTGATGATTCACATCAGTGATTCACATCAGTGCAGGCTGAGTACTAAACGAGTTCCCTTGCGCACTTAGACCGGAAGGCCGTATAACCCGCGCTTTGTTTCAAGCAAGTAAACTACTTTCAGCAAGTGCACTACTTTTGGTATTCAGCCTCACATATTGTAAGCATTTGATTGGCTGTTTTAAGCTTCATGTAAAGTGAGTCGGCTCAGCTGTCACCATCTGTCGACCATCGGAAACATTTACACGCAGAAAGATCGCATCATAGAGAATATTAAAGGTTATATTTTATACTGTATTTGATATTTGATGAGTGAATTTGATTAAAATTTATCAATTTGAAATTATTTTGCTTGAATTAAATTTATTTGAAAATGATGTTGATATTATTTGATATTATTTTAGAATGTTATGTTCATAATAATTGATTTAGGGGTGTTTTATGCGATACGGTAATGGTATTTATGGATGTATAGTATAGTATGAGCATCACCCGTCATACGTCATACGACACTGTAACAACTTACATTCACTTTCAACTTACTTTTGGCCGTCCGGAACCAATTAAAACCGTAAGTCAGGGAGTGTCTGTGTGTCTATATATATATATATATATATATATATATATATATATATATACACATACATACATACATACATACATACACACACATATACACACACACTATATACCACTATAATTCTTTATGTATTTATGTGGCACCCAAATCAATTTAATTGGATCGTGATGTCATTAGTTACCAATAATAATATAATAACACTTTTCCTTTCATTCTTGCCGATACACTCCTATCACACATCACACCAGACACTTTTCTCCAACCATTCCAACCTGCCCGCACATGCTTCTTCACCTCTTTTCTACACTCTCCATTGCTCTGGATTGTTTAGCCGAAGTACTTAAAATCCTCCACCTTCCGTGTCTCTGCTCCCTGTAACCTCACCGTTCCTCTTGGGTCCTTGTCATTCATACACGTATTCTGTCTTACTGAGGCTGACCTTCATTCCCCTCCTTTCCAGGGCATACCTCCACCGCTCTAGATTTTCCTGCAATTGTTCCCTGCTCTCACTACAGATAACAATGTCATCTGCAAACATCATAGTCCATGGAGATTCTTGTCTAACCTTGTCTGTCAACCTGTCCATCACCATAGCAAACAAGAAGGGGCTCAGAGCTTACCCTTGATGCAGTCCTACCTCCACCTTGAACTTTTCTGTCACACCGACAGCACACCTCACCACTGTCTTACATCTCTCATACATGTCCTGCACCACTCTAACATACTTCTCTGCCACTCCAGACTTTCTCATGCAATACCACAGTTCTTCTCTTGGCACCCTGTCATATGCTTTCTCCAGATCCACAAACTCACAATGCAGCTCCGTCTGGCCTTCTCTGTACTTCTCCATTAACATCCTCAAGGCAAACACGGCATCTGTGGTGGTCTTTCTTGGCATGAAACCAAACTGTTGTTCACAGATTCTGACCTCTGCCCTTCGTCTAGCTTCCACTATTCTTTCCCATAACTTCATCGTATGGCTCATCAACTTTATCCCTCTGTAGTTGCCACAACTCTGCACGTCTCCCATGTTCTTAAAAATGGGCACCATCACACTTCTCCTCCATTCTTCTGGCATCCTCTCACTCTCTAAGACCTTGTTTAATGTTCTTGTCAGGAAATCTACTGCTACCTCTCCTAGACACTTCCATACCTCCACCAGTATATCTTCCGAACCAACTGCCTTTCCATTCTTCATCCTCTTCAATGCTCTCCTCATTTCACCCTCACTAATCTTTGCTACTTCCTGGTCCTCGACGGTCACCTCTTCTGCTCTTTTTTTCTCATTTTACTCATTCAACAGCTCTTCAAAGTACTCTTTCCATCTTCCCAGCACACTTCTGTCATCAGTCAACACATTTCCCTCTCTGCTTTTAATCACTCTAACTTGCTGCACGTCCTTCCCATCTCTATTTCTCTGCTGTGCCAACCTGTATAAATAATTTTCTCCCTCTTAACTTTCCAACCGAGCATAAGTCATCATGCTCCCTCTGTTTGGCCTTTGACAGCGCTACCTTCGCCTTACGCTGTGTCTCCCTGTACTCCTGTTTGCTCTCTTCGGTCCTCTCAATGTCCCACTTCTTCTTAGCTAGTCTCTTCCTTTGTACACACTCCTGCACTTCCTCATCCCACCACCAAGTCTCCTTATCTACTCTCCTTCCAGATGACACACCAAGTATTCTCCTACCTGTCTCCCTGATCACATTAGCCTGTTTCAACTCCTCCTTGAAGACAACCCGATACCTTTTTCAGCTTCCACCACTTTGTCTTCTGCTCTGCCTTTGCCTTCTTCACCTTTCTCACCATCAGCATCATCCTGCACACCACCATCCTATGCTGTTTGGCAACACTCTCACCCGCTACTAGAAAGACTTCCGGTCTTTCAAGTGCACAAGGGTGCCATTGAACTCATTTAGAACACAGCCTGCCCTGATGTGAATCCCAGCAAAGCGGAGAGTTCTTTCTTTTGTGTAAGTAAGTAAACTTTATTCAAGAGATGCAAACAAAGAACAATAACAAATCCTAATTAATATTAATACAAAAATAAGTATACACTCTTAGGATTCTGCTAAAAGACAATAAATATCTGTCATTGTTCTGTAATTTGGGGCAGTGGTGGTCTAGTGGTATAAGGCGCCGGATCACTGATCCAAAGGTTGGGGTTCAAGTCCCACTCTCCACAAGGTTGTCACTACCCCCCCCAGTGCAGCTAACTGGGTTATCAAAGGCCGGCCATGTCTCTCACTGTCTATGGTGTGAGGCATGTAAAAGAACCATTGCTAACTTTCGACAAGAGTAGGCTGAAAAGCCATCAGCGTGTTTCCGCCCTGCGATGGCCTGGCGAGCTGTCCAGGGTGTACTCTGCCCTCGCCCTGAGTTGGCTGGGATGGGCACCAGCCTCCCCGTGACCCTAATTAGGATGAAGCGGTTATAGAAAATGAACTGAACTGAACTGTTCTGTAATTTATGGATTCGGGTTTTCGTTTATTTTACAGCTTTTTGCTTAACTGAGTATGCATTAGATTGTGCCGATCTGAGCAGATAGTTAATGCATTTCTGTGTATGAGACTTGCACCCATGCTAGTAGGCTTACACTTCTGACCAACCAAATTTGCTTAGGGTTACAAAAGTCCGCAAAACAGTGCAGTGTAAACACAAAGATCACAGAGACGACATCTTAACACAAGGGTAACACGCTATATATATATATATATATATATATATATATATATATATATATATTATTATTATTAAATATATATTGTTCTTACATGTTTCTCTTTAACATATTAGGTCAAATATATGTGTTTGTGGCAGGTTATATGAGTTTGGAAGGGGGTTGGAACAGATTAATTGGTTTTCTGTTATTTCTTATGGGAGTAATTGTTTCATCTAATGAACTTTTTAGCTTACAAGCTTGCCCTCAGGACAGATTAAATTCGTAAGTCAAGTACACTGTACTTACAGTGGAGTAGTGACTGGCATGTCCGTCTCACAGCAAGAAGGTACTGGTTTCAATTCCCAGCTCAGGCGTTTCCATGTGGCGTTTGCATTTTTTTCCCGTGTTTTCATGGTTTCCTCCAGGTACTCCGGTTTTTCCTCCCACAGTCCCAATTACCTGCACAGTTGACTGATTGACTGTTCCAAATCACCCCTGGGTATGAGTATAAATGGTTGTGTGAGTGTTTGCGCTACGATGGTCTGACAAGCTGTCCAAGGTGTACTCCACCTTCGCCTGGAGTCGGCTGAGTTGGGCACCAGTCTCCCCGCGACCCTAATTAGGATTAAGCAGTTGAAAAAATGAATGAATGAATATTTGCGGAGATTAATAGAAATGAAGTGTTGCCAATTTATATTTATCTGTTTCCTAACTTGTTAAATCATTGTTCATAATTATTGTAAGAAATCATTAGCATGATCAGTGGCTTCACATGGATGAGTATCATTTATTTATTAATAATAAATAATTAAAGGTTAGTTGAACAAATTTATTATTTCAGAAGTGTATCAAACTGGTATCCCTTCGCCTTCGTTGGTACCCAAGAAGTAGTTCTCAGTTTCAAAAAGGTTGGAGAGCCCTCAGTTAAGTGGTCCCTAGGCTATATGCTAACCCGAGTTGGCATGTTTTTTCATTCATTCTTGGGTTATTCCAAAAAAGCTACAAAATTTGGAGTTGAATAATTTGATGAGTGTGTTTTTTTAGAATTTTTTACAACATTAAGAAATGTATTTTTAAACATTAAGATTAAAATATTTCATAAGAATAAGTCGTGCTGTTCCCAAATACTAATTCTGAATTATTGTCAGCTAGTGAACTAAGCAGATCATGTCTCTTCCTTTTATACCCAATTTAAATAGCAATATAGAACATGCAGCTCATTTTGTTTTATATATGTCTTTTTAGCTCAAAAATGTTTTATTACTTTTAATTAATGAATTCTTCATAATTATAATCTTTGAAGTTCTAAATTAAAATTTTAATAAATTCTGAAGAAGGAAAATAAAAATTGTAACCTGGATGGTGACTATAGAAAACTGTGTATGTGTCAGGGACCAAGAGGAGAGCGAGGAGAGAAAGGAGAATCTGGTCCTGCCGGCTCTGCTGGTCCACCAGGACCGAAGGGCCCTCCTGGTGATGATGGTCCGAAAGGAAGTCCAGTGAGTTCCCACCCTCATTATATGTCAGAATTATAACAAATTGATAATTTGAGTAAATTATCATTCTAATTTATCAATTATTTTATATCAGGTTTTTTCATATGCACATTTAAAAAAGAAATGGTGGAGTTTACTCAGAATCAGAATGCTTTATTGATCCTGTATGAAATTGTGTGAACACGGTTGCTACACACAGTAGAAATGAGAGAGTTGCGATTAAGAAAAATTAGAAATATTTATACATACAAATATACATAGGACATCTAAATATACATAAATATGTATGTCTGTATGTATGTAAGTTTAAAATTGTAAGTTATGTCTTAATGCTTGTAAACACATTCAGACTTGTTTATTATAAACATATAATCTAATATTAATATTTTCTTTTTTAAATATCTAATTATTTTAAAACGTTTCTAGTGTGTGTGTGTGTGTGTGTGTGTGTATGTGTGTGTGTGTGCGTGTGTGTGTGTGTGTGTGGTTTTATTTCTTTCTTTTTTTTTCTTTTTTTTTTAGGGTCCAAGTGGTTTCCCTGGGGACCCAGGACCTCCTGGAGAGCCTGGTCCACCTGTATGTTTTATTACTTTGTTGTCTTTACTTTGTAGGCACACTGAGCTTTACATTCAACTGGAGAAATGTACAGGCGATCATGAGTGTGTACATCATTAAAGCTGCAATAGTCCCATATTGGTTCTTGTAACTGTTAATAAACTTTGCCTAAGGTATGACCTTGGAGCACAATATAGCTTCTCTGACTGATGTAACAAAAGGTTAATATAAATAAATATATTTAGGGAACTAAATATTTATATTTAATTTTATTTAAATTTAACAACTAATGAAAGGATATGAATACCGAATATTATCACCTGAACAAAATTACTGTGTGTGTGTGTGTGTGTGTGTGTATATATATATGGCCCTCGACTTATGAAATTAATTCATTCCAGAGCCTTTTTCGTGGCCTGGAGTTTTTGTAAGTAGAGGCGCATTTCACATGTAAAACGCGTAATTTGTTCCAAGGCTCCCAAGACTACCCCATAAACCCTTTAAAAATGATAAAAGTACATCAATTTTGTATGAAATATGTATGAAATGTGTTAAAAGTAAAAGAAAATTATTTATTCAACCATTTAAACATTTTATGAACATATTAAACATTTCATTAACATATTTATTAATTAAATCATTATTACACATTTTTATTAACACATACACTGTCTCTATCTCTCTCTCTGTCTGTCTGTCTCTCTCTCTCTCTCTCTCTCTCTCTCTCTCTCACACACACACACACAATACACATTTGCGGTGCACTCCGCTGAATGTGGGATCCGCCCACACGCAGGATGCTGGAGCATTTTAAGACGGGGAATTCAAAGTGCATTCCCTGCTTGACAGATTGGGGGTCCAAACTCTACTTTAACTTGATTCCTTGAGGGATCGGAGGTCCAGATGAGCCTTTTAGGCAGTCTCTCTCGCTCTCTCTCTCTCTCTTTCTCTCTCTCCCTCTCTCTCTCTCTCTCTCTCACACACACACACACACACACACACACACACACACACACAAAACTCTGTCTCTCTGGTGTGTTTTGCCGAATGTGGGCTCTGCCCACACGCAACGCATAGCTGATGGAACAATTGCATTTAAATGTTTAAATGGACGGAATGTTGTATTTAAAGCGAAATTACAGTACCTGTTTGAAAGATCAGAGGTCCTGATTCAATATTAATTTGCTTCCTTGCGAGATCAGAGGTCTTGTCCCACAGAACACACTGCTCCTGCTCCTTCTGCTTCAATATCGTGCCAAAATAATTGCCTCCGTCACTGTATTTCCGCTTGAAGGTCTCCTTCTGCTTCAATATTGTCCCGATTGTCGAGGGGTTTTGGAGATAACGAAATATAATGCTGCATGATCAATCTCAAAACAAGCCAACAGTCCTGTACAACTCTCCTTCATGCATGTGACAAACAGGAAGTATGATTACAGGAAGCATGGGTACAGGCCAGCTCCATCCTGGCCAATGGGAGGCCAGCGGGGCGGGATGTTGGGAGACAGCCAATGAGAGAACCACTCGCGCATTGTTTGAATTTTGAATGCCGCATTTGAATTTTTTCGTAAAAAGTTGTTTTCGTAAAAAGAGGACAAAAAATTAGGAAAATGTTTTTTGTAACCTGGATTTTTCGTACGCAGAGGTTTTCCTAAGTAGAGGGCCGAATGCGTGTGTGTATATACTAGTCCTTCTCAAAAAATTAGAATATTGTGATAAACTTCATTATTTTCTGTAATGTACTGATAAAAATTAAACTTTCATATATTTTAGATTCATTGCACACCAACTGAAATATTTCAGGTCTTTTATTGTTTTAATACTGATGATTTTGGCATACAGCTCATGAAAACCCAAAATTCCTATCTCAAAAAATTAGCATATTTCATCCGACCAAAAAAAAAGTGTTTTTCATACAAAAAAAGTCAAACTTCAAATAATTATGTTCAGTTATGCACTCAATACTTGGTCGGGAATCCTTTCGCAGAAATGACTGCTTCAATGCGGCATGGCATGGAGGCAATCAGCCTGTGGCACTGCTGAGGTGTTATGGAGGCCCAGGATGCTTCGATAGCGGCCTTAAGCTCATCCACAGTGTTGAGTCTGGTGTCTCTCAACTTTCTCTTCACAATATCCCACAGATTCTCTATGGGGTTCAGGTCAGGAGAGTTGGCAGGGCAATTGAGCACAGTAATACCATGGTCAGTAAACCATTTAGCAGTAGTTTTGGCACTGTGAGCAGGTGCCAGGTCGTGCTGAAAAATGAAATCTTCATCTCCATAAAGCTTTTCAGCAGATGGAAGCATGAAGTGCTCCAAAATCTCCTGATAGCTAGCTGCATTGATCCTGCCCTTGATAAAACACAGTGGACCAACACCAGCAGCTGACATGGCATTTCCTTCTCCCCAGTCTTCCTCCAGACTCTGGCACCTTGATTTCCGAATGACATGCAAAATTTGCTTTCATCTGAAAAAAGTACTTTGGACCACTGAGCAACAGTCCAGTGCTGCTTCTCTGTAGCCCAAGTCAGGCGCTTCCGCCGCTGTTTCTGGTTCAAAAGTGGCTTGACCTGGGGAATGCGGCACCTGTAGCCCAGTCCACTGCTTCCACAGGTCCCCCAAGGTCTGGAATCGGCCCTTCTCCACAATCTTCCCCAGGGTCCGGTCACCTCTTCTGGTTATGCAGCGTTTTCTGCCACACTTTTTCCTTCCCACAGACGTCCCACTGAGGTGCCTTGATACAGCACTCTGGGAACAGTCTATTTGCTCAGAGATTTCTTTCTGTGCCTTACCCTCTTGCTTGACGGTGTCAATGATGGCCTTCTGGACAGCAGTCAGGTCGGCAGTCTTACCCATGATTGCGCTTTTGAGTAATGGACCAGGCTGGGAGTTTTTAAAAGCCTCAGGAATCTTTTGCAGGTGTTTAGAGTTAATTGGTTGATTCAGATGATTAGGTTAATAGCTCGTTTAGACTACCTTTTCATGATATGCTAATTTTTTGAGATAGGAATTTTGGCTTTTCATGAGCTGTATGCCAAAATCATCAGTATTAAAACAATAAAAGACCTGAAATATTTCAGTTGGTGTGCAATGAATCTAAAATATATGAAAGTTTAATTTTTATCAGTACATTACAGAAAATAATGAAGTTTATCACAATATGCTAATTTTTTGAGAAGGACTGGTATATATATATATATATATATATATATATATATATATATATCTGTGTGTGTGTATGTATGTATGTATGTATATATATCTACACACACACATATATATATATATATACAGTGGTACCTCACCTTACAAAATTAATCCGTTCCAGAAGTGGTTTCGCAACCTGGATTTTTCATAAGTTGAACCGCATTTTACATGTAAAACGCATGATTCGTTCCAAGGCCCCCAATACTACCCCTAAAACCTTTAAAATTATAAAAGTATACCTTTTAAGGCCTCTTTCTGCTTCAATATTGTACTGATGGTAGATGGGTTTGGCCATATTCCTTTGCGATATCACTCAACTGAATGTTGCAATCCCACTTCTTTTCACTCGCACCGGGAATCACACGCACGTGTATGTGTGCGTGTGTGTGTGCGTGCATGTGTTGACCATGTCTTCTTAGCAAAGTTATAATCTCACAAATGTTTATGCAAGGTTAAAAGCCTGAGCCAAAAAAAAAAAAAAGTTGCAATGAGCACACTTGAAAAACTCACAGAACAACAGTATCTGTCCTTTACACGAAAAGCATCATGGATATTATGGAGATGCATCTCCATAATAGCCAATAGGAGGATGCTGCGTCATCCCTCCTCGCGAATGGGATGCCAGCGGGGCGAGATGTTGGGAGATAGCCAATGGAAGGCCAGCAGGGTGGGATGTTGGGAGACAGCCAATGGGAGAGCATCTCGCGCATTGTTTGAATTTGAGATGGTGCTTTCGTAATGTGAATTTGTTTCGTATCCAGAGACCGAAATTTTAGGAAAATGCGTTTCGTAACCTGGATTTTCCATTTGTTGGGACTTTTGTAAGGTGAGGTACCACTGTATATATATCAGACGTCAGACATTTTATTCAGTATGAGGCCACTGGCCCATAATGCATACATAAATAAATATATATTGCATGAGTTTGCATGAGTATGACCATGATTAAAGAGTCATCCGAGTTCCTTATTTTCCTAACATTATATAAAAATAGTTTTTAATGACACATTCATTTGTTGAAGACATTAAAATAACAAAGCTGTGTTTTGATAGTGGGTAGTTTAAATGTTTAGCTAAAAGACCATTTCTTATAATACTGTAGGCTTAGCAATAAAGCAGTACATGTATTTCATCTTCAATTAAATTAAGATTATGTTTTTGTCAAAGAGCAAACCAAAGGCACATTATTATAGCTGCTTGTTTCTATGCTCAATCTGAAATTACCACATCTGAATTTTGTCAAGCAATTTCTTAACTATGGGGCTAAATCTAAGCTAAGTCTCAACATGTAGTAGGGACTTAAAAAGTATATAATTAGATCACTTTGTAGTATTATGAAGCAATGAATACCAATCTTGTGACAAATTGTCAGATAGTCTTTGCTAAAATACAGCAACAAAATAATCGAAATCCCCGATATCTTGAGAGATCCAAACAAACAATTCTCCAGTTGTATATACAGTTCAGTCTGAATTCACAGCAAATACTGTAAAATGTAATAAATAAAAAAAAACTATAAATATCACAATAAATTATCCTGTGACATTGACAATTTTTTTTAGGGTTTGGATGGTCCTCCTGGTGACAAAGGTGATGACGGCGAATCTGGTCAGCCTGTGAGTTAGCCTGTTATTTCATCCATTCACATGCATGATGTGAAAGTGCAATTGATTTATTTATTTGTAATATTTTTTGTGTCAGGGATCCCCAGGACCAACTGGTGAATCTGGGCCAACTGGACTACCAGGAAAGAGAGTATGTAACTTCTTTCTATTGTTGTTCTACTATTCTGTATACGAATCAGCATTCTGACCGCATGCCTAAAATTGAGTAGGTCCCAATTTTGCGACTAAAATGTCCTAATGTTTTTGGTCATTGAATGACGCTAGACTTCTGAAGATATGCTGTAGTATTTGACATCAAGCCATCAATCTCTGACTTGGAAAATCAGACTTTTGGAGGATTTGTTAGATAATTAAACTCCTTAAACTTGTTATTGTGTTCTGCAAACGAATCTTGACTTCTCATACTTTTTCCATTAAGGGGTATACTTGGTCAGCAACAATGTTTACATCTCAACATAACACCCATCTAAAAAAATTCAAGGGTTCCGAGTAGAATATTGCTCAAAGCATCAAACTGCCATAACTCTTTCCTTCTTCCACTCTTCCATCTAAATCAGGGGTCGGCAACCCATGGCTCCTGAGCCACATGCGACTCTTTCACATCTCTGATGCGGCTCCGTGGCTTTTAAAAATAATGAATGTGTACTTTACAAACGTGCTTCATCCACAAAAACCACTGCATCACCAAAAACAACTGCAAAAAGAAAATGCCGATTATTTACTCACATCGGAAGCACTCTGGATGACTGACGTCAATTCTGAATGACGGGAGAATCTGCCTAAGGCAGAACCTGCAATGGTCAGGTACCCAGCGGATAACCTTCAAAAAATGCTCTTTTTTGGGTTGAAAATTACAGAGATTAAATTAACATTTACACCAACTACCTTCATGTCCTCCTTCACTACATCCATGAATCGTCTCTTTGGCCTTCTGCATGGTAGTTCCAAATTCAGCATCTTACTGCCAATATACTCACTATCCCTCCTCTGTACATGTCCAAACCATCTCAATCAGCCTCTCTGACTTGGTCTCCAAAACGTCTTACATGTGCTGTCCCATTGATGTACTCATTCCTGATCCTATCCATCCTCGTTACTCCCAAAGAGAACCTCAACATTTTCATCTCTGCTACCTCCAGCTCTGCCTCCTGTCTTTTCCCCAGGGCCACTGTTTCTAAACCATACAATATCGCTGGCCTCAACACCATCTTGTACACTTTTCCTTTCATTCTTGCCGATATCCTCCGATCACACATCACAGTGGACACTTTTCTCCAACCATTCCAACCAGCCTTCACACGCTTCTTCACCTCTTTTCCACACTCTCCACTGCTCTGGATTGTGAGCCAAAGTACTTAAAATCCTCCCCCTTCTTGATCTCTGCCCCCTGTAACCTCACCGTTCCTCTTGGGTCCTTGTCATTCATACACATGTATTCTGTCTTACTGAGGCTAACCTTCATTCCCCTCCTTTCCAGGGCATACCTCCACCTCTCTAGATTTTCCTGCACTTGTTCTCTGCTCTCGCTACAGATCACAATGTCATCTGCAAACATCATAGTCCATGGGGAATCTTGTCTAACCTCGTCTGTCAGCCTGTCCATCACCATAGCAAACAAGAAGGGGCTCAGAGCTTACCCTTGATGCAGTCCTACCTCCACCTTGAACTCTTCTGTCACTCCGACAGCACACCTCACCACTGTCTTACATCTCTCATGTCCTGCACCACTCTAACATACTTCTCTGCCACTCCAGACTTCCTCATGCAATACCACAGTTCTTCTCTCGGCACCCTGTCATATGCTTTTTCCAGATCCATAAAGGCACAATGCAGTTCCGTCTGACCTTCTCTGTACTTTGCTATTAACATCCTCAAGGCAAACACTGCATCTGTGGTGCTCTTTCTTGGCATGAAACCAAACTGTTGTTCACAAATGCTGACCTCTGCCCCTAGTCTAGCTTCCACGATTCTTTTCCATAACTTCATCGTATGGCTCATCAACTTTATCCCTCTGTAGTTGACACAACTCTGCACGTCTCCCTTGTTCTTAAAATGGGCACCATCACACTTCTCCTCCATTCCTCTGGCATCCTCTCACTCTCTAAGACCTTGTTGCATGTTCTTGTCAGGAAATCTACTGCTACCTCTCTTAGACACTTCCATACCTCCACCAGTATGTCATCAGGACCAACTGCCTTTTGCATTCTTCATCCTCTTCAATGCCCTCCTCACTTCACCCTTACTAATCTTTGCTACTTCCTGGTCTTCGACGGTCACCTCTTCTACCTTTTTTCTCTCTCATTTTCCTCATTCATCAGCTCTTTAAAGTACTCTTTCCATCTTCCCAGCACACTTTTGTCATCAGTCAATACATTTCCCTCTCTGTCCTCAACCACTCTAACTTGCCGCACGTCCTTCCCATCTCTATTTCTCTGCCAACCTGTACAAATCATTTTCTCCCTCTTTACTTTCCAACCAAGTATACAAGTCATCATACGCCCTCTGTTTGGCCTTTGACACCGCTACTTTCACCTTACTCTCTTTGGTCCTCTCAATGTCCCACTTCTTCTTAGCTAACCTCTTCTTTTGTACACAGTCCTGCACTTCCTCATTCCACCACCAAGTATCCTTATCTCCTCTCCTTCCAGATGACACACCAAGTTATCTTCTACCTGTCTCTCTGATCACATTAGCTGTAGTTGTCCAGTCATCTGGAAGCACTTCCTGATCACCCAAAGCCTGTTTTAACTCCTCCTTGAAGACAACACGTCACTTCCTTTTTCAGCTTCCACCACTTTGTCTTCTGCTCTGCCTTTGCCTTCTTCACCTTCCTCACCATCAGCGTCATCCTGCACACCACCATCAGCGTCATCCTACACACCACCATCCTATGCTTTTTGGCAACACTCTCACCCACTACTACTTTGTAGTCACTGACTTCCTTCAAATTACATCACCTGCACAAGATGTAGTCCACTTGTGTGCTCCAATCTCCGCTTTTATAAGTCACCCTATGCTCCTGTCTCTTCTGGAAGAAAGTATTTAACACAGCTATTTCCATCTTTTGTGCAAAATCTACCAACATCTGTCCTTCTGCGTTCCTGTCCTGGATACCAAACCTGCCCATCACTTCCTCACCCCCTCTGTTTCCTGCACCAACTTGTCCATTGAAGTCTGCCCTAATGACCACTCTTTCACCTCTGGGGGCACTCTGCATCACTTCATCTAACTTACTGCTGAATCTCTCCTTCTCTTCTCGCTCACATCCTGCCTGTGGGGCATAAGCACTGACAACATTGAACATCACACCTTCAATTTCTAACTTTCGACTCATTACTCTGTCTGACACTCTTCACTTCTAGAACATTCCTGACAAACTCCTCCTTCAAGATGACTCCTACTCCATTTCTCTTCCCATCCACACCATGAAAAAACAGCTTAAACCCTGCTCCTAAGCTTCTAGCCTTGCTACCTTTCCACCTGGTCTCCTGAACACACAATATGTCCACCTTCCTCCTTTGCATCATGTCAGCCAGCTCTCTACCTTTTCCTGCCATAGTTCCAACATTCAAAGTCCCTACTCTCAGTCCTAGACTCATGCCTTTCCTCTTCTCTCTCTGCCTATGGACACGCCTCCCACTTGTCCTTCTTCGACTCTTCAAAGTCAATGCAGTATTAAGTCAATGCAGTATTAAGCATTAATATTATTTAAAAGAATGTTGAGCAGACTCCTTCTTAAAATAAGTCTTCATATACTTTTCTGTGTTGCTGTGAGTTTTTTTTTAATTAAATGATTAAATTTGTGACAGCACGAAATAGTAATTTACACATACAGGGATCCCTTGCCTTTTGTGGTTAATTGGGACCAAGATCCCCATGCGACCACCGAAATCCACGAAGTAGGATCACCCCCCCTCAACCCCCGACTGATGTATACATACATGCACTAGTGTATGTGTATATAATATCAATAAATACATATTCAATGCTTATAATAATAATTAAACGTTTAAAAATAATGCATAAGATGTAAATAAAATATAAATACACACATATACAGACGCGGATGCTCGTGCATGCACTCAGATGTGCACCTACAACAATAACTAGTTTTGATTGGAGGTTTTTGGGTTGTTTTTTTGTGTTGTGCTGGTTTAGTGGGTATTTTGTTTGTTTTTTGTTTTGTTTTGTTTTGTTTTGTTTTAGGTTTTTTTTTTTTTGCATAATTGGCCTTGTTTTTGTGGCATTTTCCTTAACTTTTTCCCCTATTCTTCCTTAATTTCCTTATTTTTTTAATTCGATGAATATTTAAAACAAACAAAAAAAGTGATGCACTGAAACCGCATGAATTGAAGCGTGAAGTAGCGAGGGATCCCTGTATATATATTTTGGGAGGTAGAAATACCTGAATAAATATGGTTTCATAGACTATATGGACAAGCAAGAAAGGGGTCAATATCTATTTATTTATTTATTTTATTCCAATATAGCAAACCAACCAGACTGTGCCATTAGCATATATACTAAGGAATGTTATTAATTTTAGCTCTCTGTATTTGTAATGTTGCTGATTGGTATATGAATTGTCTCAGTCTGGGTTTGCTTGTTTGTATGTGCGTCTACTCAGTCGCATAATGTTTTGCTTTCTTCTCTGTTTCATTCTGTTTCTCCATACTTAGGGTCCACCAGGAGTGGCAGGACCAGAAGGAAGACAGGGAGAAAAAGGAGCTAAGGTAAACGACAGCAACACATTCTCAAATTTTTAGTTTTTATTTTGGTGAAATTTTGTGTTACAGGCAGTGGTGGTTCGTTGGTAAGATGCTGGATTACCAGTGCCAATGTTGTGGGTTTAAGCCCCACTGTCAACGGTAGTCACTGCTGTCCCCTAGTGCAGCCTTCTGGGTTATTATCTCACCGTCTAGGGTGAAAGGCATGTAGAAGTAATATTGCTGATTTTCATCAAGAGTCGGCTGCACAATTGTCAGCCTGTTTCTGCCCTGTGATGGCCTGGCGAGCTGTTCAGGGTGTACTGTGCCCTTGCCCAGAGTTGGCTGAAGTGGGTTCCATCCTTCTTGCTACCTAAAGTAGGATCAAGCAGTTCAGTAAATTAATGAATGAGTGTAATATTGTTTGCATCACTATATTATGTATTAAAATTTTTTAATTCTTTTTATGACTACTAAATGTTTAGTATAGTAAAGACTATTTATAGTAAAGACTATTTTTGTCTTTGCCTCTATTTCACAGGGCGAATCTGGTCTTGAGGGTCCACAGGGTAAGACAGGTCCTGTTGGACCCCAAGGTGCCCCTGGCAAGCCTGGTTCTGAAGGCCTGCGCGGAATTCCTGGCCCAGTGGTGAGTTTCAATGCACACATAAACATACTCATCTAATATGTGTGTAGGACTGACAAACAGACTAGAATTTTTAAGCGTTTCAGTTTTAGCTGCATCTTTTTATGGCAAAAAATGCTAATTAAAGGTAGATATCAAGATTTAATAATTTTCTGGGATTTAATTTAAATCTGGTTTTTGTGTGTGTGTTTAATTTTCAGGGAGAACAAGGTCTGCCTGGATCTCCTGGACCTGATGGACCCCCAGGACCTATGGTCTGGACCTAAAACATGGATTACAATACATAAGTCACTCCAATGGAGTCTAAAAATACCGACTCTCTCTCTCTCTCTCTCTCTCTCTCTCACTCTCTCTCTCACTCAGGGTCCTCCTGGCCTGCCCGGACTAAAAGGTGACACTGGAGTGAAAGGAGAAAAGGTAAACGTATTAGAAAGTTATGGGTGCTGTCTAAATGAGCTCCTGACATGTGACTGGGGATGGGAGGTGTTTAACCATTACCGTGAATGTTTTTTTTCCTGCTCAGATTCTTTTTTATATTTTTTAACTTTGCTTTTATAAGTTGTGTGCAAAGCAACAAAGAATTAATATCTAAGTGGAACAATGTCTTTCTATACCCACTGTATATGGGAATGTGTTTAAACACTTATATTCCAGGCCATAAGGCGCACCGGATTACAAGGCACAATATCAATGAACAATGCCTGACCGGTCTATGTCTATGCATAAGGCACATCAGATTATAAGGCACATTAAGCAAAACAAACATCAGATAAGTCAAACTTGATTCAACGCTCACAATAACTCTCAATATTGTTCAGCTGTAGCACATAAAATATAAAATAATACACATCGTAATAACTCTCAATACTGTTAATTTATAACACATAAAATATAAAATAATACACTTCACAATAACTCTCAACATTGCTCAGCTGTAAAAATATAAAACAATAAACTCACTTTTTCAGTTCATTCCTGTTCCACAAATCCATCAAATTCTTCATCTTCATTGTCTGAGTTTAACAGTTGCATGAGTTGCATAATGCCCGGCTCCCTCTATTATTTTTCATTATTATATTCTATTATTGTATTTTATTATCTATTATTCCCTCGCATGGAGTCAGATCAAGATTAGAAGTCTTCCTGGGTTGTGACCTTCTCTCATGTGCCCCCTAAAGGACAGTATTAGTATTCTGTTCATTACAGAACCGAGGTCATTACTCTTAAGGAGCAGTATCAGCGTAACTTTAAATTCAAGTAGGTTAATCCCAGGTCTCAGCAGGACAACTGTAGCAGTGTTTTATCCCGGTATTTGGGCATAATGCCCAGATCCCCCTTAATTTACGACCTGTTGACACCAATATCTAGCGGTTGGAGTTCTTTAGATAATCTACTGGAATGATGGCAAGCTCTGAATTAGTTTGCTTCACTTGGGTTTTGACGGTGTCAGTGAGATGGAGCCGAGGCTGCATCCACACATAAGGCACACTGGATTATAAGGTGCACCGTCAGCTTTTTTGATGATCAAAGGCTTTTAAGTATGCCTTATGGTCTGAAAAATATGGTGATTACAAAGGAAGAGTTAATTATAGGTAGTGTGTATATTAAAAAATTTTGAACATGGCATGAGGCCATAAGCTAAATATCGCATAGTCCTGCTT
>CM045735.1:26499748-26537248 GCA_024760905.1 Plotosus lineatus
GTCAGCGTGTTTCTGTCCCTTGCTAAAAAGGGTTGTGACAGGAAGGGCATCCAACGTAAAAAACCTCTGCCAAATCAAACGTGCGAATCAGATGATTCGCTGTGGCGACTCCCGAGTAAAAGGGAAAAAGCCGAAAGGAAGACAGACATATATATATATATATAGGTCCTCATTCAATATTGACTTGCTTCCTTGAGAGATCGGAGGTCTTCTCCCTCGGAGGACTTTGTTTTATTATAGTGCCGAAATATTCGCCTCCATCACTGTATTTCCGCTTTAAGGTCTCCTTCTGGTTCAGTTTCATCCTGATTGTAGAGGGGTTTCGGCAATAACGAAATACTGTATAACGCTGCATGATCAATCTCAAAACAAGCCAACAGTCAACTCTCCTTCACGTGTGTGACAAACAGGAAGTTTGGGTAAGGTTCAGCTGCATCATCCCTCCTATCCAATGGGAGGCCAGCGGTGCGGGATGTTGGGAGACAGCCAATGAGAGAGCAACTCATGCATCGTGTAAAATTTTGATTGCCGCGTTTGAATTTTGAATGGCGCTTTTCGTAAGAGGAGGTTGTTTTCGTATCCCGGGTACGTAAGTAGGGGGCCAATTGTGTATATATATATATATATATATATATATATATATATTACGTCCCACTTTTATGTTCTTTATATATATATATATATATAAAGAACATAAAAGTGGGACGTAATGACGTAATGAACTTTCAGTCACTTAAGCAGAGCGAACACACTTTAAATACAGTACTGATGATGAAGAAAAACACAACCAACATTAAACACTGGAACCAGGAACCAGAGAAAACACGGGGAAGCAGGGATGTGATGTGAGACAATCTTCTCACGCAGAGGTGAGCGTGCGGTTTGTGATTATAGGGAGTAGATGAGAGGAGTGAATTCACATGTGAACTGCATTCAGCCCGAGCAGCTCAGCCACACCCCTCAGCCGGAGCAAGGAGAAAACAGAGTTAGAGAACACAAAGAAGCAGGAACGTGATGTGAGATAATCCTATGACACAGAGGTGAGCGTGCTTGTGTTTATTGGGAGTAGATGAGATGAGTGAATTCAGCTGTGAGCTACTGCCATCCGAGCAGCTCAGCCACGCCCTTCAGCCGGAGTGTTGAGAAAGTAGAGTTAGAGAACACAGCCACCAAAATCAAAGTCCTCCAAAAACACAGACCATCATAAAAGAACATGAAGTGTAATAAATTGGATAAACAAAACAAAAGGATAAACATGCGACACCACAGTACATAAATCACACACACAAACATTGCAAACATTAACTTAGGTTCTGTACTGGAATAATAATTGAAAAAGACTTTAATACTGTTTAATACAGTGCTTTACAACAGTTCAGATGATTATTCCTCTTCAGGCACTTCAGAGGAAACTGCCGTTTATTCAGGAGAAAGTCTTTATTTCTTCAGTAGAGACATCCAACGTCATTACCTTTTCTGGCGCTTAGCCAGAGAAGACGCGGCATTTGAGTGGCCTCATAGAGCTTAACTGGTAGTTAAAACAAACTAAAAAAACGCATATTGACAACTTGTGCTGAATGAGAAAAAAAGGGCGTATACATCATCTCAATCAATCAGCAGGAGGAAAAACAGCCATTGGCTGAATTTGAATCATGTGACAGTTACTCGGCAATCCGCCAATATGCGGGGGCGCAAGTGCAAAACTGCGAATAGTCAAGGGCCTACTGTAGATTGTTTTTTCGAAAAAGTTCTGAGATTATTTATCTCTGTTATATTTTTTCCATCACAAAAACGTGACATTGTAATTTTGTTTATTCACTGTATGTGTGTGATTCTATGCAGGGACCCCCTGGTCCTAAAGGAGCTAAAGGATCATCAGTAAGTTTTCTGCCTCACAAAGAAAGCATATAGAATTGCTTGTGATTTAATTTGTCTTTTAGGATTCATCCATCTCTTTCTCTGTAGGGTCAAACAGGACCAAAGGGAGAAACAGGAGTACCAGGACCACCAGGTCCACCGGTTGGTATTATCGTCTGAAAGAAAAATTCAATTTTTAAGATATTAAGTAACTGTCATGAGTCCAATATTCTAGAATAAAAAATACTCTACAGTCGTAAACTTGCAGTTGCATATGGAACCCTTAAGGGGACACATTAGAAACCTTTATACAGGCTGGTTCCAATTATCCGGCATCTTCGGGACGAAACAAGTGCCGAAAAATCAATTTTGCCGATGTATCAGGACGTTCCCACAAATACATGTAAATTAAATTTAAATGAAATCAACCGTAAAAGAATACATAAATAGTGTACAATATTACTTCCATGACTATACACAATAATTATAGTAATAAAAAAAAAGTCAAAATAAATAGAAACTACAACACAAAATAACAGATCGACTGATGCGCACACGCACACACACACACACATAGACACACACACACACACACACACACACACACACACACACACACACACAATGCTCATACAAGATACAAGCATAAATATACACCCGTGTTGTTGTTTTGATTTGACTGGCTACTGCTACAGTGCAAGCACTAGTCATACAAACGTAAACAAACACCAGTCTCATTGTTTTGTTTTGGCAGGCTGCCGTTAAAGTACAACCGCGCATTTTTTCCGGACAAAGTGTGCTGTTATACCAAGTAGGGTCCTTATTGTTTGGTATTTTAAAAAAGTACCATTAAATAAGGCCTGCCAATGTATCAGATGCTATATAATTAGAACTAATCTATCTATCTATCTATCTATATATATATATATATATATATATATATATATATATATATATATATATATATATATATATATATACAAACTTAATTGGGCTGCATTTTAATCTTCAACTCGGTTATAAAGACATTGCAGCTGTGCTTGTATATCTTCTCTGTTGTGTGATCAGGTGTCTGATTCTGGTTGGTGTATCCCCTGCACTGAAACAGACCACAAGACTTAAAACTTGCTCGTAGTGTTGTTTGGAGGAAACATAACATATTTATAGCCTGTGAGTCCAAGGTTAAACAACTCAATCAAGTTACTTATTATTTCCATTTCCATGCATACCTTCTACTTTCTCATGAGCACAAGAAAAAGTACCATGTACAAAGGAGAATTTTTTTTTCTTTCTTCTGAGTCCCCTTATGGTCTCCATAGTTGAAATCAAACTCGTACAATTTCTAGTGCTTCACAGAGGCAGTTAAAATGGAATTAGAATTTTGAAAACTTGATCACTTGTGATCGATAAGCAGTTGTGATTAAAACTGACCTATACCACTACCTCCCAATGCATGCTTTAAGGGCCCCCCAGGCGATGTCATTCACCCGCTACCCATACATTCAAGTCCAAATAGAGCTCGAAGGAGCATTGATGCTAGCCAATTGGCGGATGATGTGTCCGATGCCAACTACAAGGATTACGAGGATGGTATGGAAGAGATCTTTGGCTCGCTCAATTCCCTAAAGCAGGAGATTGAACAGATGAAGCACCCACTGGGCACCAAAAGTAACCCCGCACGCACCTGCAAAGACCTCCAACTCTGCCACCCTGACTTTCCTGATGGTGAGCACATACACACTTTTTAATATCCTATTAGTTATTACTTTTGAATTGTTCGAAGCATAAATATTAATCCTTTAAATTACAAATAAACATTCAAATATATGGGATGGTCCATAAAGTGGAGAAGGGGTGTAATTTCATTTTTTATTAGAATATTATAATTATTATTTTTGAAATGGGATAGGACAGGGATCCCTCACTTTCCGCAGTTAATTGGGACTGAGACCCCCACGTGACCCCTTTTTTCCCTTAATTTCCTTATTTTTTAATTCCATGAATTAAAAAAAAAATAAATGCACTGAAGCCACATGAATTGAAGCGTGAAGTATAGAGGGATCCCTGTATTTATGAAGGCTTTACAATGCTCAAATCTCACGAAAATTGGCTCACCAAAATTGTGCTGAGCTGATGATCAGGAGGTTGTGGGTTCAAATCCTACTTAGACACCCACCATGCTAAGAACCATGAGAAAGGTGGTATGTATCTTTCCACCCAGCAATATAAATGGTTACCAGTAGAAAAAAATACTAGCATTACATCCAGGAGGAGTTGAACTCCTAGTTGCTTTATGCTATAGAACCTGGGGATCAGCCACTAGGCTCCAGTGTAAGAGTGCCATGGTGACTGGGCCAGGATGTGGTCAGTGGGCTCCAAAGCCCATCATTGTGATCATGAGTTAATTTTTTTTTGTTATTGTAAAAACCTCTGCCAAATTAAACGTGCGAATCAAAATGATTCGCTGTGGCGACTCCCGAGTAAAAAAGGGAAAAAGCCGAAAGGAAGACAGAGAGTTGTTACTGAGTTTCCTGCATTCATTTTCATTTTATGGTTGCATTTTTGTGGCTTTTATGATACACAAAAGCTCATGAAACTGGGTCATTGGTATGGCACAATAGATCTCTACCGCCCCCTTATTACTTTCAGAATTTTTACGTGAGTAGTTGTGCTCTCGTACTCATGAACCCTAGAATGTATAATAATACGTGTTTTAACTTGATATCTGGGATAGATTTTGGACACTAGTGAGTCAAAATTACTCAAGGTTGCGTCCAACCCAAAAAAACAAAATCAAAATTAGACAAAAACTAAGCTATGAATGTTGGCTTGTGTAATAATAGCAGACTCAGAGAAAAGTCTTTTAAAGTCATATTGTAAGTCCAACAGGAAGTATGCTGTTTTGATTTGACTATGAATGAATTGATAGCGGCATTCACCCAACAGGCCAGAGTGTGGTAGCCTGGTCAACACAGCTTTGAAACTTCCATTTTTTTTTTTAAGGGGAGTATTGGATTGATCCAAACCAAGGCTGCTCACGAGATTCTTTCAAGGTTTACTGCAACTTCACAGCTGGAGGAGAGAGCTGTATTTTCCCAGACAAAAAGAGTGAAGGGGTGAGTATTCACATGAACAGTACCTGCAGGGCCATGGACAGAAACAGGTTGCAACATAGCTTATAGCTGTACTATTACTGTATATTGTACCATTACTGATAATTCATCAGCTGTAAAGGCTTTCTCACCAATCGTATTCACATATAATATAAACGTATTGAGGCACACACATTTAATATAAATATATATATATATATATATATATATATATATATAGAGAGAGAGAGAGAGAGAGAGAGAGAGAGACCGGGGATATTTAACTCAGTTGGTAGAGCGTACGCTTTATCCTCCCGGCCGCATCATACCACAAGACGTTGAAATTCGGTAGTTTTTTGATGTGGAAGGGTAGAACGACGCAAAATATTTTCTGTAATGTACTGATAAAAATTAAACTTTCATATATTTTAGATTCATTACACACCAACTGAAATATTTCAGGTCTTTTATTGTTTTAATACTGATGATTTTGGCATACAGCTCATGAAAACCCAAAATTCCTATCTCAAAAAATTAGCATATCATGAAAAGGTACTCTAAACGAGCGATTAACCTAATCATCTGAATCAACCAATTAACTCTAAACACCTGCAAAAGATTCCTGAGGCTTTTAAAACTTCCCAGCCTGGTTCATTACTCAAAACCGCAATCATGGGTAAGACTGTCGATCTGACTACTGTCCAGAAGGCCATCATTGACACCCTCAAGCAAGAGGGTAAGACACAGAAAGATATCTCTGAGTGAATAGGCTGTTCCCAGAGTGCTGTATCAAGGCACCTCAGTGGGACGTCTGTGGGAAGGAAAAACTGCGGCAGAAAACGCTGCACAACTAGAAGAGGTGACCGGTCCCTGAGGAAGATTGTGGAGAAGGGCCGATTCCAGACCCTGGAGGACCCGTGGAAGCAGTGGACTGGGCTACAGGTGCCGCATTCCCCAGGTCAACTTTTGAACCAGAAACAGCGGCAGAAGCGCCTGACCTGGGCTACAGAGAAGCAGCACTGGACTGTTGTTCAGTGGTCCAAAGTACTTTTTTCGGATGAAAGCAAATTTTTCATGTCATTCGGAAATCAAGGTGCCAGAGTCTGGAGGAAGATTGGGGAGAAGGAAATGCCAAAATGCCTGAAGTCCAGTGTCAAGTACCCACAGTCAGTGATGGTCCGGGGTGCCATGTCAGCTGCTGGTGTTGGTCCACTGTGTTTTATCAAGGGCAGGGTCAATCCAGCTAGTTGTCAGGAGATTTTTGAGCACTTCATGCTTCTATCTGCTGAAAAGGTTTATGGAGATGAAGATTTTCATTTTTCAGCACGACCTGGCACCTGCTCACAGTGCCAAAACCACTGCTAAATGGTTTACTGACCATGGTATTACTGTGTTCAATTGGCCTGCCAACTCTCCTGACCTGAACCCCATAGAAAATCTGGGATATTGTGAAGAGAAAGTTGAGAGACACCAGACCCAACACTGTGGATGAGGTTAAGGCCACTATCGAAGCATCCTGGGCCTCCATAACACCTCAGCAGTGCCACAGGCTGATTGCCTCCATGTCACGCCGCATTGAAGCAGTCATTTCTGCAAAAGGATTCCCGACCAAGTATTGAGTGCATAACTGAACATAATTATTTGAAGGTTGACTTTTTTTGTATTAAAAACACATTTTTTTTATTAGTCAGATGAAATGTGCAAATTTTTTGAGATAGGGATTTTTGGTTTTTCTTTACTTTTTTGCCAAAATTATCAATATTAAAACAATAAAAGGCTTTAACTACTTCAGTTATGTGTAATGAATCTAAAATATATGAAAGTCTAATGTTTATCAGTACATTACAGAAAAGAATGAACTTTATCACAATATGCTATTTTTTTGAGAAGGTCTATATATATATATATATATATATATATATATATATATATATATATATATATATATATATATATAATGATATATAACTGAACTGGGAAGAAGGAGGGGCACGTTCAGTCTCGTTTGTAAACAATGGACGCAGCGTCATTGCGCCATTACGTCAGCGTACTACGTAGGTACGTTTAAACTCTTAAAAATTTAAACTTAAAAATTTGACTTTTTTTTGTTTATCACGAGCCTTTCCTCGCTGGCATTCGTAGTGTGAATGCACACAAATGTTTTTCTCCTCTGTGGTTGTGATTTTGTCATTTTTTTACTGGAATTTTTTACTGTATTTTTTATTGTGCCTCAAACATTGGTCGTAAGAAGGTGGTTAATGAATCTAAGAGGAGGAAACCAATTTCTCTTGAAATGAAGCTAGAAATCATAGCTAAACATGAAAAAGGAGTCTGCTTGGTCAATCTATGTAAGGAGTATGAGAAGTTCGGAAGCATTTATTGTTTATTGACTTATTATTTATTATTCTTATTTATTAATGTTAATTTTTTTACATGTTTATCTTTAATATATTAGGCCAAATATATGTGTTTGTAGCAGGTTATATGAATGTGGAAGGGGGTTGGAACGGATTAGTTGGTTTTCTGTTATTTCTTATGGGAATAATTGTTTCATCTAACTAGCTTTTCGGCTTATGAGCTTACCCGTGGAAGGGATTAAACTCATTAACTGAGGTATTACTGTAAATTGATATTTAGTGGTAGCCTAAACGGTACATTTACAGTGGTAAAGGAGTGATATGAGTAGCAGATACTGGCACACAAGCCAAGAGCTTCCTTTTGCAGCTGTCAGTATGAAAAGAAAACACATACAAGTCGCTGTGGAGTATAAGTCGCACCTTCAGCCAAAGTATAAAAAGTGCAACTTATAGTCCGGAAAATACGATATGTGAAAATACGATATACCGAGATCCCCACGCGACCACCGAATTCCACGAAGTAGGATCACCCCCCAAACCCACCCCCTAGACTGATGTATACGTGCATGTATATGTGCATATAATATCAATAAATAAATAATGCATATTCAATGCAATAAATGCTTATAATAACAATTAAACATTAAAAATAATGAATAAGATGTAAATAAAATATAAATACTCAAACATACAGATGCGCTGGCACGCAGGCAGATGCGTGTGCACGCACTCAGATGCGCACCTCACAACTAGTTTTGATGGGAGGTTTTGGGCTGTCTTTTGTTTTGTGTTTGTTCAGGGTTTTTTTTTTTAGCATAATTGGCTTTGTTTTTGTGGCATTTTCCTTAACTTTCCTATGCTTCCTTAATTTCCTTATTTTTTAATTCGATGAATTAAAAAAAAACAACGCAATGCACTCGCACTCAAACCACATGAATTGAAGCGCGAAGTAGAACAGGATCCCTACATATACACACACATATATATATATATATATATATATATATATATATATATATATATATATATGTCTGTGTGTGTGTGTATATATATATATATATATATATATATATATATATATATATATATATATATATATATATATATATATATATATATATATACATATACACACACACACACACACACACATATATATAATACTAGGCTCCAGCAGAGGGGCATGGCTGAGGTGCTTTACACACAATACATTTCTGAACTCCTGCCAAAAGTTTCAAAGAAGAAACAAATTGACTCCAGTATGATAATGAACTGGATAAGAGTGAAACTCTCTAAATCTGATCAGATCCGCTGTGCTTGAGAGGAACCAGGAGTTTAAACATGGGACATAATGATATAATGCGTTGATTATGGAGGGGGGGGAGAGCGAGAGAGAGAGAGAGAGAGAGAGAGAGAGCGAGAGAGGTTAAAAGTTTTCTAAGTATTTAATTTCATCTCTCCCACTAGTATGAACTTTCCACCTGTGATCCGGTAATGTGCGCGCGCTGCTCTCAGAGGTCAGCACGTCTTGCACCGTTCCAGCAACGCGCAGCCTGAACCTCATGCGCACCTCCAGATCTTACACAGATAACTTCATTATCTGGGACCGGGGACTGGGACCGGTGGGTTAAATGGTGTGCCTTGGCGATGCTGGTGGTTTTGATATGCAGGATGATGTTTACTGCGATGTCACGGGAGGAATGGTGTCATTAACAATGATTTGTGATGGTCCTGATTTAACAACATAAAGACTTTAAAAGCTTCAGGCGTGGGCAGCAGGTTGAGTCGAGTCGGGTCAACGTGGGGCTGAGTGAGACACAAACCATGAATCATATTGGGAAATAACTCACAAATAATCCACCAATCAAACAGAATTATCTAGGAAGCATTACACACACATCGGGTAAATAAATAAATAAATAAATCAGATTATCTTCATGTCGAAGTTCAATTATAGTTTTCCTGTGCTCCTTTCAAGGGCAACCAGAAGCTGATCAGTTCAATTGTCCAGTTTTAGTGTCGCCTGTGTGTGTGTGTGTGTGTGTGTGTGTGTGTGTGTGAGAGAGAGAGAGAGAGAGAGAGAAAAATTGCTTTCAATTAGACTGGGCTCAAGAGCATCATTACATCGCGCAGTCAGTTATGTAATAACTCAGAGAGAGAGAGAGAGAGAGAGATTGTATGCAGTACAAACTCGTATAGCTTACTTATACAAGGTTTAAACATACGTTCCTCTCTAAAGAATGCCCTGTAACAACTTACAAACAAATTCATCTAATTACCGGCCGTCTGGAACCTAAATTGTTCATATTTGTAAGCTGGGGAGCGTGTGTGTATATATAACGAAAAAACGAAGAAATGATACAGTGTGGAGGTTTTGCCAAGTGAGGGAAGAAAACTGAAACCTGGTGTTAGGTAGAATAGGTAAGTTCTGTAGTGGAGTGGCAGGAATGCCTGTGAAGGGAGGCATGACTAAAAATACATTCCCAGAGATTCCCCCTTTGTGTGTGTGAGAACAATTGTTAAAAGTTAAAGAAAAGGAATAAAGAAGAGAAAGAAGGCAAGAGAACTTGAGCTTGTCAGAGGGGATCCCAGAAGAGTGAGGGGAGTTGAGGAGTGTGTCCATTTCTTCTCGAAAGCATCTTAGGGGTCCAGGATGGCGGTAAATGACAATAATAAGGGGGTTGATTGGAGAGGAGACGTTTACTGCACTTCCACCTATTATATGTTATTAAAAAGTCATATATAAACTCCAGACTGTTGAAGAGTCTTTCATGTTTGTTTGAAGAAAATAGTCTACCTAACAATAAAAAAACAAAATACCCATTAATATAGATATAAATTTGGCTAACAGCACAGTGCTGTTAATGTAAGTGTGGTTTGTACAGTCAATTTACTAGAATGTTGACATGGTATTTCAAACTTTGAAAACTCTTAATTCCAACAAGATTTCAAAAACTCCATGTTGCAGTCCATTTCCATGCGCTCAAGATTAGTTTCAAAAACTTTAAACCCTTCTTGATTTGCAAGTTGAAAGGCTTTTTAATCAATATAGATTAGTATTTTGGATATATATATATTGAATATATATATTATAAATTAATTTTGGCGGCACAGTGGTGCAGTGTTCACCGTGTTCGCCTCACAGCAAGAAGGTTCTGGGTCTGATTCCTGGGCTTGTGGCATTTCTGTGTGGAGTTTGCATGTTCTCCCTGGCTTGCATGGGTTTTCTCTGAGTATTCTGTTTTCCTCCCACGGTTAAAAAACATGCAAATTTGACTGATTGGTGGTTCTAAAATTCCCCTAGGTGTGTGTGTGTGTGTGTGTGTGTGTGTGTGTGTGTGTGTGTGTGTGTGTGTGTGTGTGTGTGTGTGTGTGTGTGTGTGTGTCGTGTCTGTGTGTGTCTGTGTGTGTCTGTGTGTGTGTGTGTGTGTGTGTGTGTGGGTGTGTGTGTGTTTGTGTGTTTTGGCCCTGTGATGGCCTTGTGAGCCTCCAGGGTACTGTGCCTTTGCCCAGAGTCAGCTGAAATTAGTTTTTGCCTCCCTGTGGCCTTAATTACGATTAAGTGACATAGAAAATAAATTCGTTAAATAATTTCCCATTACATGAACCAGTATTTAATTAGGTCATTTTAAGGTGAAAGAAACATATATTCGCATTGTCTTCAATGTGTTCCTGCCTGCAATGGTCTGGGTAGCTGTCTGGGGTGTACTCTGCCCTCATTCAGAATCAGCTCAGGTGGGCATTAGCCTCCCCGTGACCCTAATTAGAATTAAGTAGTTGAGAAAATAAATGAATGACAAGCGTATGTTCTTTGTTATATTAACGTTCTCCCGATTTTTTTTTTTTTTTGTAATTCTTTGAAAATTTTGGTTTTCATTTGTTCATTTGTATTTTTGTCACTTTCTCTTTATCCTTCCTCTTGTGAAGCTTTTCCTCTTCTTGTCCATGGTCTTCTTATCTTTTTTCATTTTTTTCTTGACCATCTTCCCCATTTTTTAAACTCCTATTCATTCTCTTGCTCTGGTATCTCAGACTAGGCTAACCTCCTGGGTGAAGGAGACTCCAGGTTCCTGGTACAGTGAATTCAAACGTGGTAAACTGGTAAGAGCACCTCCATGACTCTCAATCCACCTCGCATTTCCTGAAATACTCTTGTTATTTTACAGAGCAAAATGGCTCGCTGGCCCAAAGACAGCCCAGGCACTTGGTATAGTCGCTACAAACGAGGGTCCATGGTAAGCAGAAAGGCCCAAGATGGAATTCAAGAGAGTGGGCTTTGGTTCTGAGGTTCCTTTTCCAAGGTCCTGAGGTTCTGAAGGTCTGAGGTTACTCAGTTCTGAAGTTCTGTGGTTCCCACAGTTTTGTGGTTCCAAAGTTCTTATGTACTGAGGAACTAAGGTTCTGAAGGTCCTAAGTTCCTAGGTTCCAAGGTGCCATGGTTCTGAGGTTCCATCTCTTGGAGAACTGTAGATCTGCATGGTTCTATCTCTGCAGTTAGAGGTCTTGGGATCTGGTCATGGTTGAGCATGGTATTGCATGAGCTTTCCTGTTTTATGAGAGGAACTGTGTTCAAGCTTATTGCCAATCTGAGTGATGAGGGCAGAAGTGTCAATCAAATTCATGAATTATTTAAAAACAAGATACATATTATCTTGAGGAATTGTTGAAATTTCCTAAATAGATCAGTAGTTTGTCTGAAATCTGTCTGTCTTCATCCTCAGTGTCTGTAAACTAGAGAAATGCTTTAATGATGCACACTCTCATTGTGTTTTCTGGACCCTTGCATGTTTACTAAATGGCTGTTTCACATGCTCTCTTGCAACTGTGCTGGAAATAGAGCCAGTTTGTTCACTTTGAGACTCATGGTCACTTCTTTCTCACATAGCTTCTGGGTTGAGCCACTGATGACAGTTGGCTGTCAACATAAGGTAATGTTTTTATGTGCTGCTGCTCAGCTGTTGTGAACAGTATACAGACACATACACTTACACTGACTGGATAGTGTGGCGACATTTTTTTAACTTTTAGTAAGTTCTAAATAGCCACAACAGAAAACGTACATAGTATAAGTTTACATGACTACCTCTGAGTCCAGTCTGTGTAGTTAGGTGTCAGTATGCATGTTCACATTTTCTTGCATGTTTCAGTGCATATGAGTGTATGATGAGGAAAACAAGTAAGTAGTGTGTGTGTGTGTGTGTGTGTGTGTGTGTGTGTGTGTGTGTGTGTGTGTGTGTGTGTGTGTGTGCGTGAGCGAGACAGAGAATGTGGGCACACACATGCAATGCATGCTTAATTATTTTACTTCGCTGTCACAGTCAAAGTCATGTGTGTAAGACCTAAATGGAGGAAATACCGTGTTCTAACTCACATGGGTTGGTATTGAGAAAACAAATACTTGCATATTTCTTAAATTGCAAATGTTACATCACACCAGGGAGACAATAAATAACCTCTTATTTATTATTGCTGTATTTTGTGTTTTAGGATTAATTCTTCACACTGCAGATTAGAAAAAAGAAAACCCCCAGACCCACTATAACAGTTTTAATAGTGTAATACTTAATTTGATGAGAATGCCTTATTGGCACAATTTCAACATGCTTTCGAAGTCTTCCATTGAAATTCTATGTTGATTGTGTTGTGTTATATTTTTGTATTAAAATACATTGTGAGGTGTTCTGGCTTGTGTACTATTTTATCAAAATGGTATATAAACATTTTTGTTGCAATATTAAGGATGCCCATTCACGGGGATGAGAATTTTTCACCAATCAGGTCAAATTAGCCTTTCTTTAGATTAATGCAAATTTATTGGGTTTTTTGTTTTGTTTTGTTCTGTTTTGTTTTTTAATACGGAGGGTGGTGATACGAGTCAAGTCTGCGATTGTGTGCCAGGGTCGGCTTATGACAGTCATCACCCACCCAAACGTGCTGTGCACTTTACTCCTATGCACTGCTGCTGCAATAAAATTTTCAGTTTGAACCATTTCAACAATTTCACTCACATCTTTTGACTTTCACTAAAAGTCACTTCTCATCATTTCTAGTTGTTTTCTCTACTCCTGCATATGTTTTTGCATCTTAGTGTGTATGCTTGTGGTGCCATTGATATATTGAGTCACATTCCAATGATAAAGTCATCTAAAACTGAATATTTGTGATCGACATGTTCTCAAACCTCTGTGTTTTATTCAGTAAAATGTTAGTTCTGTCTTGCATAAGTTTCGGACTTCACTTACTGATGTTTTTATCGGGTTTTGCCCCAATATTTTGAGCTAATAATATTAGCCGGTTGCACCAATTTTCTGGGTGATGGATTCCATCGGTCTGCCTTTTTGAAATGTGTCTGTTTTTTATTGGGGGGGTGTGCTGCAGCCCACACACACACAGCTGATAAATTTCTATATTTGTCTGTTAATGGAGGTATATAGAAGTGTTGGTATCTGGAAGCCTAGGTATATGTGTTGCCTAAATACTAATAAACGCTAAAAGGAGAAGTGTATTATGGCAGCCATGCTTTTAAAAAAGTATATGGGGCTGCTTTGTAAATGTATTTGTATATTAATTCATGTATATTAATTCATTAATTCATGCAGTATAGAAAAATATACAAAATACTGCATGTTTGTTGTGGTACCATGTTCTTTTCCTTTGAAGATGATGGATTTGCTCTGACGAATCAAAGATTTGGATTTTTTTTACCAACCCAATATTGACTTCCCAACAACTTTGTTCCTGAGCTCCTTGGTCTTCATGATGTGATACCTCTTGCTTTGTGGTGTTGATGCCTCTGGGGCCTTTCAGAAAAGTATTCATACTGACAGATCATGTGACATTTAGGTTGCACACAGATAGACTTAATTTCACTATATATATATATATATAATTTTTTTTTTTTTTTTTTTTCCCCTCATAGTACTTCACCAACTTGGACTATTTTGTGCAAGACCCTTCACATAAAATTTAGATAAAGGTTTAAGTTACAGGTTGTAATGTAACAAAATAGGCAAAAACCCAAGGAGGTGAATACTGTATACATTGGCTGTTTGCTTCTTACACATGCATGATAACTTGGTGGCATATTTCCAATTCCGAGAAACTAGAAAAGTCTTAGATAAAATGGGAAGAAACAAAAAAGCCCACAATTTCACTAGACTTAAAAATATATATATTTACAAGCTATGGCACTCTATTTCATGTTTATTTAAAATATGTGGAAAGTGAATGGGCCTCCTTAATGTTTACTGGACAAAATATAAAGTGAACCCATTTATGAAATGTATACAACAGAGTGGGTATTGCTTCTGTACTGGCCATGAAGGTTGATGTCTTTGCTTCTTTGGCCTTGATTAATTTTTAGTGTAACACAGCTTTTGGAAATCTCAAATATTTGTTTTTCCAAAAAAAAAAAAAAAAAAAAAAAAGGTGTGATGTATAATTTTTATATTAAATACTAGAGGGCACTACTGTATATTGTCAAATATTCACTAATCTGCTTGCTTCTTTTTGCACTTACAGCTCTCTTATATGGATGCTGAGGCCAGCCCAATTGGTGTAGTCCAAATGACATTCTTGCGCTTGCTAAGTGCTTCAGCCCGGCAGAACTTCACATATAACTGCCACCAGTCCGTAGCCTGGCATGACCGGGAGCTAAACTCTCATGACAAGGCTATCCGCTTTCTGGGCTCAAATGATGAGGAGATGTCTCATGACAACAATCCATACATTAGTGCGATCATTGATGGATGTGCGGTAAGTTTTGCACTTAAGCTTCAAGTAATGATAGATATTTTATGTATGGTCCTTGCTGAAAGTATTGTTACAATACCATACACAAAAGAAAAAAAATCAAAGTGGGAATATGAGCGCTAAATCAGAATTCAGCTTTCAGTTTCTAATATTTGCATCTAGTTGTGCTAAACAAAAAATATGGCAACTTTTATTTGAAAACGTCCATTTTTCAAGTAACTGACAGGTGTTACTTGTTGCGCAGGTCTGCTGTGTATGATTGAATATATAAAGAATATATACTAGTAAATAGTTCAGAATGTGTACTCTTGTTTTGAGCTGTAGTTCTTGGGAATCCAGACTGTTGAAGAATCATGTTTGTTTGAAGAAAATGGCAACAAGAATCAATTGGTGTTACAAAAATGTAGCCATTAACAAATTTGGCTACCAGCTAAATGTTGTTAATGAAATTTCTTTTATGCAGTCAATATACGAGAACATTTCAACGATGTAACTTTGAAAACTGTTAATTCCAATAAGATTTCAAAAACTTCATGTTGCAGTTCATTTCCATCTAGTCCAATGTACGTTTCAAAATCTTTACACCCCTCTTCAATTTTGCATGCTGAGTGGGTCTTTAATCAATATAGATAAGAATTTTGGATATTCATTGTGTATTTGTGTGAGTTTTTGAAACTGAACTTGGTTAAAATTTACTGCAGACAATTTCAAACCTTTGTGTATTTAATAATTAACCTAGTAACCTGGCATTGCTTTTATATATGGTAGGCCCCCGTTATTCGCGGGGGTTCGGTTCCAGCTCATCCCGCGAATCAAGATAATCCGCCAGTTCTGTACCCAGAAATAAAACCCTATGTATCATATTACATGCACAAATGATCAACCGGAATTAAAATACGATGTATCTATTACATGCGCTAAAATATGCTTCTTAAACATATTCTACAGACAGTCTTACTCATTAATACAGTATAAATGTAGTAAAATGTAGTAATGATGAAGAAAAATGTAATTTTTTACTGTGATATTTATTGCTAATAAAATATAAACATTATACAGCATATATCAATCATATATATAATATAATATAGCTCAATAATATATACAGTGGTATGAAAAAGTATCTGAACCTTTTGGAATTTCTGCATAAAATCACCATCAAATGTGATCTGATCTTTATCAAAATCACACAAATGAAAAATCAGTGTCTGCTTTAACTAAAATCACCCAAACATTAATAGGTTTTCATATTTTAATGAGGATAGCATGCAAACAGTTACAGAAGGGGGAGGAATAAGTAACTGAACCCTCTGCCTAAGGAGACTTAAAAAGCAATTGAAACCAATTTTTACCAAACAATTTAAGTCAGGTGTGTGCCCAATCACTGATGAGTGGCTTAAAGCTGCCCTGCCCACTATAAAACACACACCTGGTAAGAATTGTCTTGATGAGAAGCATTGTCTGATGTGCACCATGGCTCGCTCAAAAGAGCTGTCTGAAGACCTGCGATCAAGAATTGTTGATTTGTATAAAGCTGGGAAAGGATACAAAACCATCTCTAAAAGTCTGGATGTTCATCAATCAACAGTCAGAGAAGTTGTCTACAAACAGAGAGAGTTTGGCACTGTTGCTTCTCTCCCAAAGAGTGGCTGTTCACCAAAGATGAGGCCAAGAGTTCAGCGCAGAATACTCAGAGAGGTAAAAAAAAAAAAAAAATAGAGTGTCTGCTAAAGACTTACAGAAATCACTGGCACAGTCCAATACCTCTGTGCACACATCAACTATATGTAAAACAATGGCCAAGAATGGTGTTCATGGGAGGACTCCAAGGAGGAAGCCACTGCTGTCTAAAAAAACATTGTTGCTCGTTTAATGTTCGAAAAAAGGCACTTGGACACTCCACAGAAGTTTTGGCAAAATATTTTGTGGACTGATGAAACCAAAGTTGAATTGTTTGGGAGGAACACACAACATCATGTGTGGAGGAAAAATGGAACAGCTCACCAACATCAACACCTCATCCTCACCGTGAAGCATGGTGGAGGGTGCATCATGGTGTGGGGCTGTTTTGCTGCCTCGGGGCCTGGACAACTTGCAATCATTAATGGAAAAATGAATTCAAAAGTTTATCAGGATGTTTTGCAGGAAAACCTGAGGCCATCTGTCAGACAGTTGAAAGCTAAAAAGAGGATGGATGCTGCAACAAGACAATGATCCAAAACACAGAAGTAAATCAACTTCAGAATGGTTTCAGAAGAACAAAATACACGTTCTGGAGTGGCCAAGTCAAAGTCCAGACTTGAACCCCATTGGGATGCTGTGGCATGACCTCAAGACAGCGATTCATGCCAGACATCCCAGGAATCTGACTAAACTACAGCAGTTTTGTAAAGAAGAATGGGCCAAGATTGGTCCTGATCAATGTGCCAGACTGATCTGCAGCTACAGGAAGCATCTGGTTGAAGTTACTGCTGCCGGGGGGGGGGCACAAAATATTAAATGTGATGGTTCAATTATTTATTCCTCCCCCTTCTGTCATTGTTTGCATGCTATCCTCATTAAAATATGAAAACCTATAAATGTTTGGGTGGTTTTAGTTAAAGCAGACACTGTTTTTTCATCTGTGTGATTTTGACAAAGATCAGATCGCATTTGATGGTGATTTTATGCAGAAATGTGAGACATTCCAAAAGGTTCAGATACTTTTTCATAGCACTTTTCATACCAGTCGGCCCTCTACTTACGAAATTAATCTGTTCTAGAGCCTTTTTCGTAGCCTGGAGTTTTCGTAAGTAGAGGTGCATTTTACATGTAAAATGCGTGATTCGTTCCAAGCCTCCCAAGACTACCCCATAAACCTTTTAAAAATGATAAAAGTACACCAATTTTGTATGAAATATGTGTTAAAAGTAAAAGAAAATTATTTATTAAACCATTTAAACATTTTATTAACACATTAAACCATTTTATTAACATATTTATTAATTAAACCATTATGAAACATTTTTATTAACGTACATACACACACACAACACTGTCTCTCTCTAGCTCTCTCTCTCTGTCTCTCTCTCACACACACACACACACACACACACACACACACACACACACACAAACAAACAACACACATTTGTGGCGAGCTCCACCCACACGCAGGGCGCTGAAGCATTTTAAGATGGGAATTCAAAGCGCATTCCCTGCTTGACAGATTGGAGGTGCGGACTCAACTTTAACTTGGTTCCTTGAGGGATTGGAGGACCAGATGAGCCTCATTTTGCTCACATTCGGCAGAGCACACCACACTAATTAAACATTTACTGAATTGAACTTAAAAAACTTAAAAAACAAAAATAAGCTGCAATGTGCTTTCTCGAAAGAGAAGATTAAAAAATGCCTCCTTTCATCTCTGACTGACTCTGTACGCAGTCTCTCTCTATCTCTCTCTCTCTCTCTCATACGCACACACACACACGTGCGCGTCTGCACACACACACACACACACTGTCTCTCTCAATCTCCCTTTCTCTCTCTCTCTGGTGTGTTTTGCCGAATGCGAGCTCCGCCCACACGCAACGCACAACCGACAGAGCAATTCTATTTAAATGTTTAAATAGACGGGATGTTGTATTTAAAGCAGAATTACAGTACCAGTTTGAAAAATCAGAGGTCCTGATTCAATATTAACTTGCTTCCTTGCGAGATCGGAAGTCTTGTCCCAAGGAGCACTCTGTTTTCGGGATGTTGGGAGACAGCCAATGGGAGAGCAACTCGCGCATTCTTTGAATTTTGAATGGCGTGTTTGAATTTTTAAATGGAGCGTTTGGGGCTTTTCGTAAAAAGAGGACGAAAATTTAGGAAAATGTTTTTCGTAACCTGGATTTTTCGTACTCAGAGGTTTTCGTAAGTAGGTGGCTGACTGTATGTATGTGTGTAGATATATATATATATATATATATACACACACACACAGACGCTCCCCGACCTACGTTTTTAATTGGTTCTGAATGGCCGAACATAAGTTAAAAGTGAACCGAAGTTGTTACAGTGACGTATGACGTGTGACGTATGACAGTCATACTGTACTATACATCCATAAATACCATTACCATATCTCATAAAACTCCCCTAAATCAATTATTATAAACATAACATTGTAAAATGCTATCAAATGTATCAAATAATATCAACATTAATTTCAAATAAGTCACTTATTTATACTGAGTTACTTTACATGAAGCTTAAAACAGCCAATCAATGCTTACGATATGTGAAGCGCTCAATACTGAAAGTAGTGTACTTACAAAAGTAGTGTACTTGCTGTGGGTTATACGGACTTCCAGTCTTTCAAGTGCCGTTGAACTCGTTTAGAACACAGCCTGCACTGATGTAAATCCCAGCAAAGCAGAGCGTTCTTTCTTTTGTGTAAGTAAGTAAGTAAACTTTATTCAAGAGATGCATACAAAGAACAAGTACAAATCCTAATGAATATTAATATGAAAATAAGTATACACTCTTAGGATTCTGCTAAAAGATAATAAATATCTGTAATGGTTCTGTAATTTGTGCATTCGGGTTTTCATTCATATGACAACTCTCTTTGCTTAACTGAGTATGCATTATATTGTGCCGACCTGAGCAGATAATTAATTCATCTCTGTGTATGAGACTACAAAAGTCCGCAAAACAGTGTCAACACAAAGATCACAGAGACGACGTCTTGACACAAGGGTAACACGCTATATAACTGAGATATATATATATATATATATATATATATATATATATATATATATATATATATATATATATATATATATATATATATATATATATATATATATATATATATATATATATATATATATATATATATATATATATGGCGGCACGGGTGGCGTAGTGGTTAGCACGTCCGCCTCACAGCAAGAAGGCCTGGGTTCGATTCCCGGCCTGGGCGTTTCTGTGTGGAGTTTGCATGTTCTCCCCGTGCTTGTGTGGGTTTCCTCCGGGTGCTCCGGTTCCCCCGCAATCCAAAGACGTGCACTGTAGGTTAATTGGCCGTTCTAAATTGACTGTAGTTTCTCTCCTGCAGCGGCACTGGAACCCAGTCGTATCGGCACTTGCCTTTCCATTGGATCCTTCCGGTGGCGCCGAGACAGGGGGGGACTTGCTGCTTGGGTAACAGCCTGTCCCTCATTACTCCCTACCCAGGCTCTGTGCACTGGGGAGTATCACCAGTCGGGATACTGGCCAGAGCGCAGCCATAGTCCTTTGGGACTGACGGAGGCCTACGCTATATATATATATATATATATATATAATACACATATACACTCAGTCTGTAGTTTGTAAACAATGAATGCAGCGTCATTACGTCAGCATACTACGTAGGTAAGTCTAAACTCAAAATTTGACTTTTTTTTTTTAAAACGTAAAATCGAAAAAACATAAAACGGATGAACGTAAGTCGGGGAGCGTCTGTATATATATATATATATATATATATATATATATATATATATATATATATATATATATATATATAGTCGCCACAGCAAATCATCTGCCACCATCTTACCATGTCCTCTGCATCTTCTTCTCTTATGCCAACAACCTTCATGTCCTCCTTCACCACATCCATAAATCTCTTCTTTGGTCTTCCTCTCGTACTTTTGCCTGGCAGTTCAAACCTCAGCATCCTACTACCAATATATTCACTATCCCTCCTCTGTACATGTCCAAACCATCTCAATCTAGCCTCTCTGACTTTGTGTCCAATACCTCTAACATGTGCTGTCCCTCTGATGTACTCATTCTTGATCCTATTCATCCTCTTTACTCACAAAGAGAACCTCAACATTTTCATTTCTGCTACCTTCAGCTCTGCCTCCTGTCTTTTCTCAGTGCCACTGTTTCTAAACCATACAACATCGCTGGCCTCATCACTGTTTTGTATACTTTTTCTTTCATTCTTGTCGATACCTTCCTATGACACATCACACCGGACACTTGTATCCAACAATTCCAACCTGACTGAACACGCTTCTTTTCCTCTTTTCCACACTCTTCATTGCTCTGGATCTGGAACCCTAGTTACTTAAAATCATCCACCTTATTTATCTCTGCTCCCTTTAACCTCACCGTTCCTCTTGGGTCCTTCTCATTCACACACATATATTCTGTCTTACTGCGTCTAACCTTCATTCCCCTCCTTTCCAGGGCATACCTCCACCTCTCTTGATTTTCCTCCACTTGTTCTCTGCTCTAACTACAGATCACAATGTCATCTGCAAACATCAGTCCATGGAGATTCTTGTCTAACCTCGTCTGTCAGCCTGTCCATCACCATAGCAAACAAGAAGGGGCTCAGAGCTGACCCTTGATGCAGTCCCATCTCTCATCCATGTCCGGGACCACTTTAACATACTTCTCTGCCACTCCAGACTTCCTCATGCAATACCACAGTTTCTCTCTCGGCACCCTGTCATATGCTTTCTCCAGAACCACAAAGGCACAATGCAGCTCACCCTGAGATTCTCTGTACTTCTCTATTAATATCCTCAAAGCAAACACTGTATTGGTGGTGCTCTTTCTTGGCATGAAACCAAACTGTTGTTCACAAATGCTGACCTTTGCCCTTAGCCGAGCTTCCACTATTCTTTCCCATAACTTCATCGTATGGCTCATCAACTTTGTCCCTCTGAAGTTGCCACAACTCTGCACGTCTCCCTTGTTCATAAAAATGGGCACCAGCACACTTCTCCTCCATTCCGCCAGCATCTACTCACTCTATAAGACCTTGTTGAATGTTCTTGTCAGAAAATCTACTGCTATCTCCCCTAGACACTTCCATACCTCCACCGGTATGTCATCAGGACCAACTGCCTTTCCACTCTTCATCGTCTTCAATGCCCTCCTCACTTCACCCTTACTCATCTTTGCTATGTCCTGGTCCTCAACAGTCACCTCTTCTACTTTTTTTTTCTCTCTCATTTTCCTCATTCATCCGCTCTTCAAAGTACTCTTTCCATTTTCCCAGCACACTTCTGTCATCAGTCAATACATTTCCCATTCTGTTTTTAATCACTGCTGCACAACTTTTCCATCTCTATTTCTCTGCTGTGCCAACCTGTATAAATCCTTTTCTCCCTCCTTACTGTCCAACCTATCATACAAGTCATCATACGCCCTCTGTTTGGCCTTTCACACCACTACCTTTATATTACGTTGTGTCTCCCTGTACTCCTGTTTACTCTCTTTGGTCCTCTCTATGTCCCACTTCTTCTTAGCTAACCTCTTCCTTTGTACACATTCCTGCACTTATATGCCCACTAGGAGGAGGTATTGCATTATATTGTACTTTGCATTGGTAGGACCTGCTTCTAGCGCAGAGCCAAGCAAACCTCCTAAACAGGGCTGTCACTGTCCTTCAGTTGCCGTTCAAAAAGATGGCGTTGGGCATCTCCCACGAATTATGCAAAAAAATGCAATGTGAGCCTGTGCCTGAACAGCAAATACAACTACTTCGAAGCTTACAATGAGAAGTTGCAGGATAAAGTACCGCAGAACCGTGAACACCCTTATTTTCATACCAAAGGATTTTTTAATAAGTTTTTTATTTCAATGTGACCCATTTTATTTTGCATACATTTCTAAGTACCATTTGTGCCAGTATTTCTATTCCAAAATATTCTTATAAGGCTCATTTTATACCGTTATTTTTATAAAAGATAATTTTTTTCAAGGTTTGTGATATATTGTGATACGTTATTGATAATGCAATGAAGGACATGTGATAAAAAATCTTTTACTTTTCACTTTACAAAATTTGCACGTTTCCTATGGATGTGATGAGATCTTCACCCATTATTATTAATATTTATTCAATCCTTCCTACCGGATGTGACTAATTAGTCATGTATTTTTTTTTATAATTAATGTAAAAATTCATATTTTCAGTACATATTATCTTTAACCAGCTTACCCAAGTCCCCAAAAAAGCATGAAATATTTTGACAGCTAGAAAATAATTCAGGATGTAAAGGGTTACTCATTACTATATTTCACTACATTAATACTGTTTTAATGAGTAATACTGTCTATCGAATATGTTTAAGAAGGATATTTTAGCGCATGTAATAGATACATAGTATTTTACTTCCGGTTGATCATTCTCGCATGTAATATGATACATGGGATTTTACTTCCGGGTACAGAACTCACGGATTATCTTGATTCACAGGAGGGGCCGGAACCAAACTCCCACGAATAACGAGGGCCTACTGTATATACAAACCGGATTCCAAAAAAGTTGGGACACTATGCAAATGTGAATACAAACAGTGCAATGATGTGGAAGTGCCAGATTTCAATATTTTATTCTGAATAGAACATAGATGACAAGTCAGAAGTTTTAAAATGAGAAAATGTATAATTTTCAGGGGAAAATATGTTGATTTTAAATTTCATGGTGTCAACAAATCTCAAAAAAGTTGGGGCAGGTAGCAATAAGAGGCTTTAAAAGTCAAGTGCACTTCTATCAAACAGCTGGCAAGTGGCACTCTCATTGTCGCGCTGTGGTGTAGTGCTCTCATTGTCGCACACTCAAATGATTGCAAGCAAACTTAAAAAATATTAAATGTTATTAATTTTAATGTATTTTCAACTGGTTATTTCAATACTCTTGCTTACATAACAACTGGTTGATGCTGCCAAGGGTGTTCTGTTTAAGCTGTTTAAAACATGTGCATGTAAGTACCAGGAAATAAAAGCTAAAATTGTAATCTATTGTATCATATTGATCTTTGGATTTCAAACCCAACTGTCTTGAGTGTTCAACAAAAACAAATAACCTGGCCTTGCCATTCAGTATCATCAAAACCTTATGAGGTTGCATACTTCTATTCTAGAAGGGTTACATAGGGCGGTAGTGATTAACACAGCCGCTTCACAGGAAGCATGTTCTCCCTGTGTCTGAGTGCAATTTCTCCAGGTACTTTGGTTTCCTCCCACACTTCCAAGACATGCTGTCCTGAATTGCCCCTAGGTGTGTGTGTGTGTGTGTGTGTTTGAGTGAGTGAGTGTTGTCCTTCAGTGGAGGGGTGAGCTATACAGATTGTGTACTGACTTCACCCAGCTTGGCTCCAGTGATAGACTAACACACCCACCTCCACCCCATGACTCGAATAAAAATTAAGTGGTTCAGAAAATGAATGAAGGAATTACTTATTAAATGAATCCAAGAATTTGACGTATTCATTTTTGCTCATTTTTGTCCCATTCTCACATATTTTACAGATGAAAAAGGGCTATGAAAAGACTATTCTAGAGATCAACACACCAAAAGTGGAACAGATACCATATGTTGACATCATGTTCAATGATTTCGGTGGAGCAACGCAGAAGTTTGGTTTTGAGGTTGGTCCGGCCTGCTTTATTGGCTAGGACTGCTGAATGAGCACACCAGACATAAATTAATTAATCAATTAATTAGTTAATTAATTAATTGATTGATTGATTGATTAATTAACAAACCTTCTTTACAGAAACCAAAAACGGAACATAAAAACAAGGAACATATTTTAATGATTGTTGTTTCATAAAACGTCAACCTTGAATAGCATAAAATAAATTTGAGAAAATAAACAATGGATCTCTTAAAAAAATACCTCATTGCACACTAGCTTTCTCACATGCAAGTTTTAAAAACAGGATTAGAAGATTGCTTGCTAGCTAAGCGTATGCTTTAATTGCCCCACTCTAATCACATTTTACCATCCATGCTGTAAAGTTATAGGAGATCGCAACAGTACTTCCACAGCTTTTCTGTACTTCTGGCAGGTGGAAACCTCCTCATGTGCTCCACCATGTCTTAGTTCTTATCTGGTTTCTGCTTTCATTTATTCAGTGTTTCTTTTTCATCAGTAATTCAGTCAACTTTTTTTGTGCAGATTTTTTTTTCCATTCCTATGAATGGTGTTTTTTTATTTATATATATATATATAAATATATATATATATATATATATATATATATATATATATATATATATATATATATATATATATATATTCATTTTGTATGTTTGTAAGTACTTCCTGTATATTTCTTTTTTATTTTTTTCTCTTTTTTCGCTTTAAAACATGCATGTCAATCATTGAGCAAGAAGGACTGGCGACATGCTGCTGATTGGTGGAAATAAAAGCTTAGCATTTGAAAAAACAGTCACACAATAAAATTGGATTAAAAATTTAAAAAAGATAAAATTGCAGAAAAAAACAGAAAAATGCATATCATGTTCAAAGGTGTGAGTCTATAGTTTATGTAATTTCACATGACCGAATGAAAAGTCAGAACAAGCAATAATAGTAAGTTTATGTCGAAGTGATTTTGGTCTTATGGATTGTTACAATCAAAGGTAATTGGACCGCTTCCGTCCTTTATCCTTTCTCTATAAAACCTGCTTGAGTCAACAAGAAATCGAAGACAATTTAAGGAAAGCAAAGACACAATGAGGAAACACTAGCTGGATGCTATTTTCTTCTGCCTGTGGTGCTACACACACACACACACACACACGCACACACACACACACACACATATATATATATATATATATATATATATATATATATATATATATATATATATATATATATATATATATATATATATATATACACACACATTTTTTGTAAAAAATATTTTCCCATCACATAAATGCATCTTCAATCGCATTTGTTCTATTTGTTCAAGCTCAAAGGTCCTGTCTTGTGTGGTAAAACATTCCTATCCGTACCTATCCATCAAATTCGTTTTGAAACCAAATTTTTTCTCTTGTATCTAACAAATTTGGCTTTTTGCTGGCAACATAAACACTGTTATTTAAACATGTAGTATGCAAACTATTAGTGTGGTGTTTTTCCTGGAGATCATTTGTGTACTTTTGCATAGTCCACCGTAGCACATTTATGAAATTTGAAATGTAATTAAAAAAACAATTCAGTGTTTGCAGACTGACAGTTTCATCATGGACATCAGCACTTAGCAGTTCTCTTCAAGCAATCAGATGTCCATATAGTCTTCAGTGAGACTGAGGGTTTTTGTAAACCTCTGAGCCAAACACAGAGGACAAACCAGACTAATCTACTGTCCTCCAATTCTCAGGCAAAAGATATTCTCAAAGCTTTATTCTTCTTAAAACACACTCAAAGACCAAAAATCACTTTACTGCAACTCTGGGGTAGATAGATTCACCAATTATAATAATTCTTAAGAGACATGGAATTAAAAGAAAATTCTTTTTTTTTTGTCTAACTTTCTTTTTTCCCTTTAATTTTTTGCCACTCGTCCCTAAAGCACACATTTTACACCACTATTCTAACTACTAAAACTAATTGTATTTTAGCGATTTGAAATGTGACTTGAATATTTGGAATCATTACATGAAACATAAAAACAGTATTAAAAATTCTTGTCCTAATGTTTAAGAAAAGCATTTTGTATATTTCCCAAAAAAAGGCGATGCTGCCAATAAAGGAATTCTGTTTTGTTTGGTTTTGTAATATTTTTAATGTTGTGTTGTCTGTTTAAAGGTCTTGTTAAACCTGTGTAAGAGAGGCTAGAAGATATAATATTTTGTGTCAATAAATTCAAGTTTACTGTTGCCTCGCAGTCTTGTATGTATTTTGAAGCATTAAAGTCTTTCTGTATGCATGAAAATGATGAAAGTTTTTCATTTTCTTAAATTTTACGAAGCTGACATTGGTTTGATTCCAATCACATTTTTATTGCTATGAATTACATTTCAAATGCTCAGATGAATAAAGACATGTCCTTAATTGTGAAATGGTGACAAAGCCAAAATATTGTAACTCTACCAAAGATGATGTTTCTTTGTAGTATATTTATTGTATTATTTAAAAAATAATAAATATTAATTGATACCATTAGTGTTACAATGGCCCCCACTCTTTATCACTGTCACATTTTTCAATTTCTTTGCTTACTGAGGGTAGCATGGTGGTGCAGTGCTTACCACTGTCACTTTGTAGCAAGAAGGTTGAACTAGCCTGTTTAGAATAGTTATGTATAGAAACAATGAAAATTTGTACAGATGCTCCTCGACTTGCCTTTTTAATTGGTCCCGAACAGCCGAACGTAAGTTGAAAGTGAACGTAAGTTGTTACAGTGACGTATGATGTGTGATGTACGACGTTCATACTGTACTATACATCTATAAATACCATTACCGTATCTCATAAAACACCCCTAAATCATTTATTATAAACATAACATTGTAAAATAATATCAAATATATCAAATAATATCAACATTAATTTCAAATAAGTCATTTATTTATACCGAGTTACTTTACATGAAGCTTAAAACAGTCAATCAACGCTTACAATATGTGAAGCGCTCAATACCGAAAGTAGTGTACTTACAAAAGTAGTGTACTTGCTGTGGGTTATACAGACTTCCGGGCTTTCAAGTGCACAAGGGTGCAGTTGAATTCATTTAGAACACAGTGTGCACTGATGATAAAGATTGTGCCGATCTGAGCAGATAGTTAATTCATCTCAGTGTATGAGACTTGCACTCATGCTAGAAAGCTTACACTTCTGACCAACCATATTTGCTTAGGGTAACAAAAAGTCCGCAAAATAGTGTAAACACAAATATCACAGAGACGATGTCTTAACAAAAGGGTAACACGCTATATAACAGATACATATATATCAGCATACTATGTAGGTGCGTCTAAACTCAAAATTTGACTTTTTTTTTGGAAAAAAAAAACGTAAAAGGGATGAACGTAAGTCGGGGAGCGTCTGTACTTGTATCACCAGACCGCAACTTCATTTTTTCTATGTTACTATTCCTTATATACTGACTCTGTACTAAACTGAATATATTGTATACTATAGTATAATAATTGTGTCCAATTTATGTCAAAATATTATTTAATGAAAAGTAGCAGTATTCAAAATTTTACTAAAGTGAAAGACAAAATGGTGCTAGTTTTGAATGTACTCAATGTTTTAAATGGAAAGGAACTTATTCAATTGATAACAATCTAGCATTCAATTGTTAAGAGATAACAAGAATATGAGACATTTGAAATTTGTAATGGGGAAATATTTAAGGGTTTTATTATGTAGGAAATATGACTGAGTATATTGTTTGTATCTAGTTTTAGCAGACTGGTTAAGTATAAATATTCCAAAATACAGTGGTACCTCGCCTTATGAAATTAATCAATTTCAGAAGTGGTTTCGTAACCTGATTTTTTCGTAAGTTGAGTCGCATTTTACATGTAAAAGGCCTGATTCCTTTTAAGGCCTCCTTCTGTTTCAATATCGTACCGATGGTAGATGGGTTTCGCCATATTCCTTTGCGATATCACTCGACCGCATGCCACAAGACTGCTTCTTTTCATTTGCAACAGGAATCACTTTCTTGGAGCCCATGATGAATGACGAAAAATAAAGTTGCAATGAGCACACTCGAAAAACTCACGAAACAACAGTAACTCTGCCTTTACATGTGTTAGAACTCCATGATGGACAATGGGTTGAAGGCACACGAAAAGCATCATGGGTATCATGGAGATACAGCTCCCTCCTCGCCAATGTGAAGCCAGCGGGGCGGGATGTTGGGAGATAGCCAAAGGGAGAGCAACTCTATTGTGCCAATTTCAAAACAAAGTACAGGATGCTACAAGTGTATTTACGTTTCGGGGGATTTGGGCAGCTGCGAAGCCGAGCGCACATTATTTTAATTTTTGAGATGTCGCGTTTCGTAACTTGAATTTTTTTTCATATTTAGAGACGGAAATTTTAGGTAACTTTATTTTCATAACTGAGATATGACTGTAATGTCGAGGTATTGTAAAAATACAAAATAAATAAATAAAATAGAGTTATTGAAGTATTTACATCAACATGGCTTTTGGTTTGCAGTTTATCAATGATTTTTCAAAATTTTGATATATATATATATATGTATATATATATATATATATATATATATATATATATATATATATATATATATATATATATTATTGATTCATCTTCTAAGTCGCTTATCTAGGGTCGCAGGGAGGCTGGTACTCATCTCAGCTGACTTTGAGGGAGGGCGGGTACACCCTGAAGAGCTTGTCATGCCATTGTAGGGCCAACACACACACACACACACACACACACACACACACACACACACACACACATAGAGACAGCCATTTACTCTCACATTTACACCTAAGGGCGATTTGGAACATGTTTTTCAACTGTAGAAGGAAACAGCAGTGCCTGAAGAAAACTTACACAAACATGGGAGGAACAATCAAATTTCACAGAGAAACGCCCCGACCTTGAGAACTGAACAAAGGACCTACTTGTTGTGAGGCAGACATGCTAACCACTGCACCACCATGTCCATAATAATAATAATAATATTGTCATTATTATTATCATTATTATTTTATAAATTGATTTTATTCACCCCTCCTCGAATCGCCACCTTATCGTGGTGGAGGGGTTTGCGTGACCTAATGATCCTAGGAGCTATGTTGTCGGGGGCAAATGCCCCTGGTAGGGTCACCCAAGGCAAACAGGTCCGGGGTGAAGGTCCAGACAAAGTGCGATTCAAAACAAACCCCTATGACACATGAGACAACATAGGGATCAGTCTCCCTTGCCCGGACGCGGGTCACCGGGGTTCCCTCCTGGAGCCAGGCCCAGGAGGGGCTCAAGGCGGCGCCTGGTGGTCGGGCTTATGCCCATGGAGCCTGGCCGGGCCCAGCCCGAAAAGGAGACATGGGTCCGCCCTCCCATGGACCCACCACCCGTGGGAGGAGTTTTAGGGGTCGGGTGCAGTGTGAGTTGGGTGGCAGCCAAAGGCATGGGTTCTGTCGGACTGATCCTCGGCTGCTTACTCTGACCTTCGGGACATGGAATGTCACCTCTCTGGCGGAAAGGAGCCTGATTTGGTGCGTGAGGTGGAGAGATACCGACTAGATATAGTCGGGCTCACCTCAACGCATAGCTTGGGCTCTGGAACCATCCATCTCGAAAGAGGCTGGACCTTCTTCTATTCTGGAGTTGCTCATGGGGAGAGGCGGCGAGCCGGTGTGGGTATTCTTGTTGCCCCCCGTCTCGGTGCCCAAATGTTGGGGTTCTCCCCAGTTGACGAAAGGGTAGCTTCCCTCCGTCTTCGGGTGGGGGGACGGGTCCTGACCGTTATTTGTGCTTATGCACCAAATGACAGTTCAGAGTACCCACCCTTTTTGGAGTCTTTGGGGGGGGTGTTGGAGAACGCTCCCTCGGGAGACTCGCTCGTTGTCTTGGGAGACTTCAACGCCCATGTGGGCAATGATAGTGTGACCTGGAAGGGTGTGATCGGTAGGTACGGCCTCTCCAGTCTGAATCCGAATGGTGTGTCGTTGTTGGACTTCTGTGCTTGTCATAGTTTGTCTATCACGAACACCATGTTCGAACATAAGGGTGTCCATAAGTGCACTTGGCACCAGGACACCCTAGGTCGCAGTTCGATGATTGACTTTGTAGTCGTGTCATCGGACTTGCGACCATATGTTCTGGACACTCGGGTGAAGAGAGGAGCTGAGCTGTCTACTGATCACTACCTGGTGGTGAGTTGGCTTCGGTGGTGTGGGAGGTTGCCTTCCAGACCTGGCAGGCCCAAGCGTGTGATCAGGGTCTGCTGGGAACGCGTTTGGCGGAGCCCCTGTCCGAGAGGCCTTTAACTCCCACCTCCGGCAGAGCTACAACCACGTTCGGAGGAGGCGGGGACATGGAATCCGAATGGGCCATGTTTCGTGCCTCCATTGCTGAGGCGGCAGCCCTGAGCTGTGGCCGTAGGGTCGTCGGTGCTTGTCGTGGCGGTAATTCCCGAGGCCGGTGGTGGACACCTGCGGTGAAGGGGGCCGTCCAGCTGAAGAAGGAGGCCTATCGGGTTTTATTAGCCTGTGGGACTCCTGAGGCAGCAAACGGGTACCGGCAGGCCAAACGTGCTGCAGCCGAGGCTGTCGCAGATGCAAAATCTCGGGCGTGGGAGGAGTTCGGTGAGGGCCTGGAGAGTGATTATCGGTTGGCCTCAAAGGTTCTGGGCCACCATCCGACGCCTCAGGAGGGGAAGCAGTTCTTCACAAACACTGTTTACGGTGGAGGTGGGGAGCTGCTTACCTTGACTGGGGATGTTGTTGAGAGGTGGAGGGAATACTTTGAGGACCTTCTCAATCCCACCAACACGCCCTCCGTGGGAGAGGAAGACCCTGGGGTTCGGGTGAGGGTCCGCCCATCACTGGAGTGGAGGTCACTGAGGTTGTTAAAAAGCTCCTTAGTGGTCGAGCTCCCGGGTTGGACGAGATCCGCCCGGAATATCTCAGGGCTCTGGATGTTGTAGGACTGTCTTGGTTGACACGTCTCTGCAACATCGCGTGGTCATCGGGGGCTGTACCTCTGGATTGGCAAACTGGGGTGGTGGTCCCAATTTTTAAGAAGGGGGACCGGAGGGTGTGGTCCAATTATCGGGGAATTACACTCCTCAGCCTACCTGGGAAAGTCTATGCAGGGGTACTAGAGAGGAGGATCCGACCGATAGTCGAACCTCGGATTCAGGAGGAACAATGTGGTTTTCGTCCTGGCCGCAGCACTCTTGACCAACTCTATACGCTCCACAGGATTCTGGAGGGGGCATGGGAGTTTGCCCAATCTGTCCACATGTGCTTTGTGGATTTAGAGAAGGCTTTCGACCGTGTCCCTCGAAAGATCTTGTGGGGCGTACTGCGAGAGTACGGCGTTCGGATCCGTTGCTACGAGCTATTCGGTCGCTGTATCACCGAGCCAGAGTTTGGTCCGTATTGGTAACAGCAGGTCGGATTCGTTTCCAGTGGGAGTTGGAGTCCGCCAAGGCTGTCCTTTGTCACCGATTCTGTTCATAATTTTCATGGACAGAATTTCTAGGCGCAGTCGAGGCGATGAGGGGTTCTGGTTTGGTGGCCATCGGATATCATCTCTGCTTTTGCGGATGATGTTGTCCTTTGGCTTCATCAAGTCGGGCCCTCCAGCTCTCAATGGAGCGATTCGCAGCTGAGTGCGAAGCAGCCGGGATGAAGATCAGTACCTCCAAGTCCGAGGCCATGGTTGTCAGTCGGACAATGGTGGAATGCACCGTCCGGTCGGGAATGAGGTCCTGCCCCAAGTGGAGGAGTTTAAGTATCTTGGGGTCTTGTTTACGAGTGAGGGAAGGATGGAGCGAGAGATCGACAGACGGATCGCTGCAGCCTCTGCTGTTAAGCGGTGCCTGTACCGGTCCGTCGTGGTGAAAAAGGAACTGAGCCGCAAGGCGAAGCTCTCAATTTACCAGTCGATCTACGTTCCAACCCTCACCTATGGTCACGAGCTTTGGGTAATGACCGAAAGAACAAGATCACGGATACAAGCGGCTGAAATGAGCTTTCTTCGCCGGGTGGCGGGGTTCTCCCTTAGAGATAGGGTGAGAAGCTCCGCCATCCGGGGAGAGCTCGGAGTAGATCCGCTGCTCCTCCGCATTGAGAGGGGCCAGTTGAGGTGGCTCGGGCATCTGGTCAGAATGCCCCCCGGACGCCTCCCTGGTGTGGTGTTTCGGGCATGTCCAACCGGGAAGAGACCCCGGGGTCGACCTAGAACACGCTGGAGGGACTATGTCTCTCGGCTTGTCTGGGACCGCCTCGGTGTCCCCCCGGGAGAGTTGGAGGAAGTAGCTCAGGAGAGGGATGTCTGGACCTCTTTGCTAAGGTTGCTGCCCCCGCGACCCGACCCTGGACTAAGCGGAAGAAGATGAGATGAGATGAGAGATTTTATTCATTGATGTATGCTTTAATTTTATATTTAAAAAAATGAAGTAAATAATAAAGACCAAACTGGATATTTTTAAATTGGAAAAAATGGGGATTTTAAGATGAATTATAACACTTTTTTCATAATTTCTAATTCATATGTAATTAAGCATAGTTCTTTTGATTATTTGTATTATAATATTTCTCCTGTTCTCTTTTTATAACACTTTAAAAATTAGCCCATATATAAAATAAATTTTTGAACAACATTGAACATTAAAAAACATTCTAAATAGATCTATAGATACAGATGTTTTTATTCAGTGTTTACATGCCACTTATTGCCCTGTAGCTTGTATTCAAGAAATGGAACTGAATAGTAATTTTTTTTCTGAAATCTTTCCAAAGTTAAGCTTACAATGGTAAACTTGTTTTACTGGTCACAATACATGAAGATAATAAACATGCATGATCACAAAGCAAAGTTCGAGCATGATAACTTGTAACAATGGTTGATATTATCAGTTGTTTCTCTCCAAATTATTGGCTCAGTCAATCGCATCGATTTCTTTTTCTTCTACCATTGGTGAAGATGTGTTTTACAACTGTAGCAACTTACAGTTGTGTTCAAAAAAATAGCAGTGTGTTCAGATCTCTTACATCTAAATCACTTATTATTCAAAACATTACTGATCAGGAGTTTAGCATAATATGTTTAAGAAAAGCATGGATTAAACCCAATGAGTATGGAGCATTGAAATGAAGTGAGCCCTCCCTGATACAGTTATATACGCCAACCTCATCTAACTGGCAGAGGAAGAGGCATCGGATTCCTTTAATTATTATTTACAGACCCCAAGGGGTTGTATTCCAAATTCATATGTGAATTTGCAGATTTCAATGCAAATCTGATTGCTTCTTTAGGTAAAGCTTTAATTATTGGGGACTTTTGATTGATTGATTGGTTGATTGATTGATTGGTTTTATTAAATTTCAACATTCACAAATAATACTCATACATATACTACAATATATCAGTCAATAATAATTTATACCACACAATAGATTATAATTTTGGGTTTCTTAGGTGACATAAAAAGCAAAAATTATTTGTACAAAGCTAACACGAATATATTAATAATAAATAAAGTAAACTGCTAAATTATTTGCATTACTGATATAAAATGAGGTATTCAAGTATAGAAAACCAAAATAATACATAAAGTATATAAAAATAAAATAAGAAGACTAGATAAGAACAAGTATTGATAATATATTAATCATAAAAATTTGGTAACAACTGGTTATACAAATGTAGAATAGCAAATACAAAAAATTTAATAAAATAAATAAATAAAATAAAAAAATACCCTGGATAATGCAGCCATGGGGGGGGCGCACAAACAAGTGTCCACCCTCACGCTGGTCCCAAGCCCGGATAAAAGCAGAGGGTTGCGTCAGGAAGGGAATCCGGCGTAAAACCAATGCCACAAAAAATATTTGAGTCAAAACTAAAAAATACATACCGGATTGGTCGTGGCCCGGGTTAACAACGACTGCCATCCATGCTGTTAGCCAACAGGGTGCTGGTGGAAATTGGAATTTAATATGACCGAATCATAAAACTGGCCACACTCTCGAATTAATACTAACTTTTGGGTTCACTACTGGAAATATAGTTGCAGTTACACAGTCAGACACTATTTCATATCTTGTCTCACTTACAATGACTCTCAGTACTGCTATATCAACTACTACACAGAGGTTCATTACTAGTCTGTCAGAATCATCAACTATGATTGTATCACCATGAGACCCCGCAATACACGATCAAGCCACCGAGTGATTTGAGTCAAATGTATGCTATCCATTAGATAATGTAGCACCTCTAAAAAGAAAACCAATCAGAGAGAAAAATTATCATTGGTATAATGATGAAGCATGCACACCTGTAGAACTAGAATACCTGCAAACTATAATGAAACTGGTGTCAAACTAAATTACTGGTTTTCCAATCAGAATGGAAGGAGAGTCTCCAAAATTACAGAAAAGCTCCTAGTGTTGCTGGAGGAATATATTTCTCAAATCTAAGAGAAAATAACAATAAATAATCTAAAATACTTATTTAATATTGTTGCAGAGTTAACTAAGAATAAGATCATGAACAAAATATGTAAACCATAAAGTTATAGCAGTGATGATTTTATGAACTTTTTAATGGTAAAATTGAAAATATCAGGCAAAAATTGATTCCTTAAATTTGTTATGTTTGGTATGTCAATAACAAACAGTAAATCATAATATACTGTGATCAAATCCTCAACTAGAGTGTTTTAGCCCCATTTAAAAGACAGAACTAATCTCATTAATTTCCTCAGCAATATCATCAACCTGTGTGCTTGATCTAGTACCAACATATTTCTTGAAAAAAATATTATCAGAAGTGATCAACCCTTTATTAAATATAATAAATTCTTCCATTAGCACTGGTTATGTACCTAAATCCTTGAAACTATCAGTTATCAAACCTCTGATTAAAAAACCTGATCGTGACCCATATCAGCTGTCCAACTATAGATCAATATCAAACCTCTCTTTTATCATCAAGATCCCAGAAAAAGCTGTAGGGCAGCAGTTATGCTCATATCTTTGTAGGAATAAAATTCACAAAATCTATTATAGTCATGATTTAGGCCTCATCATAACACAGAGAAAGGACCTCAGAGTGATTAATGACCCTGCTCTTTAATTTGAAGCTCATGTAGATAATATTACTCTACTTAATTTCTTTCATCTTAGGCATATTAGTAAAATGAGAAATATGTCACTGCATGATGCAGAAAACTTGTTCATGCTTTTGTTATTTTCAGATTAGGTTATTGTAATACATTACTGTCTGGATGTTCTAATAGGAGCATAAACAATCTCCAGTTAGTCCAGAGTGTACAGCGAGAGTCCTTACAAAGTGCCACTATCACAAGTAAATAAATGTTTTTAAATAAGTTAGTAAATAAATAAAAACACAGTAGTAATATTAAGAAGTAAATATATAACCAAGTAAAAAAGAAAATAAGTAGGTAAGTCAATATTTTTTTCAAATAAACTAGTAAAAGTAAATAGATATGCTGCAATATTCATGTCATGAGCCTTAAGCCAGTGAGAAAGCATTATGCCAGTGCCATGTTGGTGGCCCTGTGGATTCTGTGAACGTAGAGTAATGTGATGTAATTGGTTGTGAGAGGGAAAGAGACAGGCGGGGTTTTTTTCTCCCTCTCTTCTGTGTTCAGGCAATTATTAAAAGCCCGGGCGAGCATGCTAAAGAATTCGCTAGAAATAGGTGGACTAAATATTTCAGCAACTTCTCCAAAGCAGATGTTGGATGTAATGATCAACATTTGCAGTTACCGTTTCATTATAATGAATGAGTGCACATTTAAGCTAATAGTTTATCTTGCTTTGTTTACAACAAAAAAAGCTATTTGTAAGAATTCTATTAAAAGTAAAGCACTGAGAGAATGTGTTGTGCTGTTAGCTAGTTCGGCTGGCTAGAGGCAACGAATCGAAACCATTTTAAGTGAAGCCCAAACTGTTCTGATGTGCTTCTTTTCTTCCATTACATGAAGTGCAGAGGTTTAATATTTTTCAAGAACATTTCAGATACTCACTGTTCAGTCTGCACTCAGTTGTGACACATGTTTGTGAGTAAATTTCATCACTGAAAGCTAATTGTGTATACACACACACACACACACATTGACTTAAGTTGTTCCGAGTCAAGTAGTTTTCGATTATATGTAAGTTTTAAAAAAATATATGTGCAAAAAAAAAAATCAATGAAGTTTATGTCATTATGATCATATATATTACAATAGGACCCCGACCATTCACGGTTCAGCATTTGTGGCCCCACATACTCGTGGATTTTGCTCTCAAAGGCTTTTTTTTTATGTTTTGAAATTAGCACAGTAAGTCTCAATTATTTTTTGTGACGCCCCCTCTAGGAGAAAAAAAAAACATTTCCTGCCCTTCCAGTGCCCCGTGCGTGACTATAAATAGTATTTTTCTATAAAATTGTTCTGAATACACCTCTGCATAACATTGTATCTTTATTAACATTAAAAATAGAAAAGCAATAAATAATAAGAAACACTTAATTCTAGTACAGTTTGGCAAAAAAATCATATTCCCCAGGGTCATTCCCGCTCCCCCTGGCATCACACCACACCTGCAAAGGTGGGTGCTCTCCACTATTTGAGAAGCACTGAAATAGCAGCACCCCCAGCAAATTATACATATGCATCATCATGACATTACTGGCACGTGATTCAAATTTAGCCAATGGCTGAGAGTTTTTGTTTCTCCCTTCTGCAGATTGGTTGAAGATGATGTGTACACCTCTTTTTTCTTTTTTACTTCGCGCACACGTTATCAACATGATTGCTTGAAGTGCGAATTCAAGGGTTTTTTTTATGTGTTTTTTTTATTATTATTTAAGCCCTATGATGCCACTCAAATGCCCTGTCTCTAGCTTTTCGTTAGGAGCCTAAGCGCTTTATTTATTCATAAATATTATCACAGTACAAAATTAAAAAGTTTTTAC